>JARHVA010001288.1:1292500-1580000 GCA_037957365.1 Torreya grandis | reverse complement strand
CATGGACCTCCCTATCTCTCTATCCTATAGATAGAGATATCCTAGTTAATATCCATTTATTATCCAAAGATAGATATATAGGGCCTAGTATATATCCACTTATCTACTTTAGTAGGTGGTATATATATTATCCATATACACTAATCTAATCCCTAGATAGGTATAGTGGGGGTTAGCCAAGGACTAGACTACATGATGAAAACCCAAATGACGTTTAATGGATGATTGGAAGTAGGCGTAATGGACTTGACCATATCATATATAGATAGGATTTTTGGGTGAGGCTATCCCAATTCCCAATCTAATTTTAATTCCAATTCCAATTTACTAAATGGGGATGGGGATGGGTGCGTTAGTTGTATAGACTAGAGAGGTAGGGTCCCTTGATGATAAACTATATAGAGATTGGGGTATGCCCATCTAATTTATCTAATCTGGAGGAATTCCTAGGCTATATAGATGGAGGTAGGGGCACTCAACTATTTAGACAACATAGGTAGGGTGCATGGAATATCTAGACTATATAGGGTTGGGTATCAAGGTTATCCTTTATATGGAGGTAGGGGCCTCAATTATATAGATGAGATAAAAAAGGTGCATTGGCTATATTATTTGGAGAGTAAGGGTGCCTAGGATATATAGACTAAGAGGTAAGGGGCCTCAACCTCCTTGACTATATAGAGTTATTTTTCTCCCATCTAAATGAACTATGGGCCCTGAACTATCTATATAGGTGCCTATATATATAGGGATAGGGGCACATAAGCTTTATATAATGATAATGGACCTCTCATTGGCATAAAAGCTCCTATCTATATCTGGCATAGTGTAACATGTAGATAGGGGCACTCAACTAGGCTAGGACTTTCCCTACCTATCTTGGAGGGCATCTATCTATCTCTATATAGGGACCCATTATATATAGATCCAATCCCCATATTATAGAGATATAGATAGAGATTAAGTTTCATTGGCATTATAATTGGCATAGAACCACATAAGTAGATGATTACCCTTATAATTTCTAGGGGCTCTGGAAGATATATCTAGATAGTGGGATCAACTATATCTAAATGTAAATTATAGTACAGATAGTTAGCTCCCCTCATATAGATATATATGATATGGGTCAAGATCTCATCATCTTAGGAACTATAATAGATCAATGGATACTAGGTGACATTATAGTCAGTAGCCCTATATCCTAGAGTATTATTTAAATATGATTAATATCATACACTATTAGCTATAGATATTAAATAATTTCCTATCTTTTAGGACATTACTGTCTAGATTAGGACACTATTGTTGATGCTAGTCTCTCAAGTTTAACTTTAATGTTTATACCATTCAAACACTTAGATTTGTAAATATTTAGATATGTATGGGTCAACCTATTTTTATTAATTAACCCTCCAATGAGATATTTTCAAATGGTGTAGTATAAATAAAAATTAAATCCCACTCATTTATCCATATAGTAATTACCCAACAAACACCTATCAAGCTTACTAAATCATCTTCACAACTAAGTTATAATACCCTATTATTTCTTATTTAAAAATAATTCATAGTACTAGTCTTATTATAGGTCTCAATCATTCAAAGAGAAGCCCATGAGAAATATTTTTCAAGTTTCAATCTAGATCACTACATGTACTCACATATAGCATACTACACCATTATTCACACACAAGCCTACATAAGGGGAAAACTACATTAGTCTGAGGCCCTCTTCAAATTATATGAGTATATAGGTAGTGCTCATTGATAGATGGGCATTTTAGGTCACCTTGACTTCACTTTGTAGACATCTAATTCTAGCCACAACTAGCTTCTAATCAGACTTCAGACTGATTCTTACCAAACATTACCAATTAAGCCTAAGAATCATTAAACATCCTAATTTCCTCCATACATCATTCATCAAATCTCAAAATCATGTTGAGGCATCCCTATTTGGGATACTAGCCTGTATGAAATAATAACCTCATAGATTCATCCATAATCACCTTACGACATAACAACTATCAATTTGGCACATGAACCTATTAAATAGGGTGCTTAATCAAATCTTGAAAGAGCTAAAAGGCTAATCAAAATCAATTAAAAAAATTTGGCCATAAATTAAACAAGATTAAATGCCTAATTGAATTATCCATTTGCAAATAATGAATATCTAAAAATGGAAATTTTAAGAATCAAAATATCAAGTCTTTTCATCATTGCCTTTATAATTTGTCAAGCTCTTCCAAAATATCTAATTTGAGATCCATGCCTAGTAATTAAAAATCATAATTGCATGACAACTTTTAACTCAACTAGAGTTAGTATCAACTCCCTTAGGATTAGTTTGAACTCATTTCATATTTAAACTCAACCTTAACTCACCTTGGGTGAGAGTTAATTATTGAAGATATAAATACAAGGTCATGCCTATTTATTTCTAATCTATTTTTTGGTCCAAATTTATTATGTACAAATATCTTCAACAAGCTCTCTTGGTGTAGTGTTATAGTGCCTAGATGCCTTATAAGTAGTGTTACCATGCTCAAATCTTAAGCCAATTAATTACAAGTAATAAATAGACAACTCTTCAGAGTCTAGCTTGTCAAAGGGAAGCTCTTAAAAAATAGGACAATGGTTGAGGTAATGATTTGCCCAAAGGCAGTTATAATCATTAAAAATTGACTCAATAAAGACTGGCTTGTTAGAGTGAGACTCCTTGACACTAGATATAGGATTAGAAGGCGATTCATCATAGATTGACTCATCATAAATAGGTGTTTCAAAAAAAATTTATGGATTGGTTGGTTCTCTTGGCCTTGGTTTATAATTAGTTATAAAATACTAATTTTGAATATATCTTGGTCTTGAATGATTGGCTTAGTTGGAGAGGTACTAATTGGCTTGGTTGGGGCTGGACAATTGTCATGGGTTTTCTAAAGTGGGGAATGGTTGGAAATGGATGAAGGATGGATGATGATTGGATAAGGGTAGGATTAACAGAGGTTAGCTTATCGCCTAAGACAGTAACTATTACTCATCAAGTTGTGATTGGACAACTTTTTTGAGATAATGAACTAGTGTACGTGGAATGTCTTGGAATGGAAATGGTAGGGCATTCAAAATATTGGTTTCTTACACAATAAAAAAGATGAGGTCCTAGGATATAAATGGTAGGAAATTATGGAGCTTGGTTTTTCAATAAGCTAAAGGAGGGTTAATGGTATAGGTTTCAAAATAGACACCATGAGTGGTAAAAGGGAAAACATCATACGCCAACTGGCTCAAAGAAAGTACCACCAAAAATAGTGATTGGGGATCTTAGATTTTTTCCCTAGATTGAGGATTGTAAGGAGGATAAGAATATATTTCCTTCACCATAGGGGTCTCAAACAAAGTCAATTTGTGTGTGTATTCTATCATAACTTGTATTGTACCTATTTCTACCATAAGTGTAACGAGACATATCCATATCAGTGATCAACATTTTAAAAAAGGCCTAGATTTCTACAAACTCTAAAAAATAATTTCCAATGGACAAATGGGTCTAACTTGGTCTAGGGGAGTTGTATCTCCAAAATGGTCTATGTTAAAACTTGGTATAAAACCACCTAACATCAAATGTCCAATGTTTAAATATGTCACACAAAAGGTCAAATGGATGAAATAAAATTAGAATGCCAAACTCTATGTTCAAAGTGTTCTAAATAAGTCTAATTTAAGAAAATAAAAATTTTCTAGGTCTTTTGGCCAAACATAGTATCAAAATCTAAGCTCGAAATAGGCGTGTGCTAGGAATTTTGTCAAAACAAGCACAAAATATAGACTTTAAAATCAAGGGTATGATTTAATATAACAAATTTGAAACACTTTGGCATAGACTAGGCATTTGAATTTAGACATGGTCTTGGTCAATTGGCATAAGGCATGAAACAAAAGGCACTTGGAGATAAACTATTTTTCCCAAATAAAGGCACAAACAATAGTTTTCAAATTTGGGTAAATATTTAACCTATGTTACATAACTCAAAAGAGAAAGATCAATGTTTAAGCTCAAATTACAAAAGGCATAAATAGAAATCAATCAATATTTAGATTTGAAATTGGCAAGGTTAATTAAAAACTCAACTTAGGAAAACTAGGATTCATTGATCAAATAAGCTAGACAAAGGTAAATGGCATAATGACACTAGGTAAAATATCCTAAAGGCAAACATGGATTGGTTCCAAAATTTTAAACTTGGACACTGTCCAAGGCAAAACAAGTATAAGAAACAATTTGAGTAACGTAATGATGTTATCACACTCTAAAGAAATAATCAATGGTTTGTTTCAACACTCTAAGGCACAAAACTTGAAATAGATCAGGCAACATAACACTACCCTTTTCAATCAAGTGATACACACACAAAGATTTGTCAAAAGACTAAGGCAAAGGCATATGATAAAATAGACAGCATAATGCCTCCTCAAACAAAGGAGTGATGTGGACACAAAACTCATTTTGATGTGGCATAAACAAATGGTTTTTAGACTCAAATATCAAGAAATTAAATAAATAATGACAAAAAACACCTAAATGTAATGTCCTAGATCCTAAAACTGACAAGGTTGCATATTACTATCAAATTTTATCTATATACATACTCTTGAGAGAATTTCAAGTGTTAATCTAAAAATAAAAGTGCATGAATAAGTAGGGTTTTTACACCCCCTTATCTCAAGAGATTATATGGTAACAAGGAACTTTAGGTTACTCACCCTACATCAACAATATTTTGACAGTAAGTGGGGTTGTTCTAAAATTAAGTTTTTATGTGTTTCTAGATGGTCCCAAGTATGGTTAACACAAGGGATTTTCATGTCATTTGGATCTGTGTTAACCAAATTATTGTGAAAATTTCTTATCTTTTTCACAACCACTACATCCATCGCTTTCTTAGTGTAGTGTGATGTTCAGGTTTCCCCTACGGTTTGAGGTAGTATCTTACTAATAGAGTTTTTTTAACTTCTCAAGCAAACAACCTAGTAAGTCAACCTCAATTTGTATACCCCAAAATAAAGTAAGGTTGAAATGATGCTTGGAGATGAATTCCTATTTCAACGCTTCCTTAGATAACTCATGATGAGGTGATGAACTCCCACTCACAATCCAAGATTCATGAAAATAAATGATAAGCAAAAATACTTTAGGGTTGCATTTAAATCACCCAAACCATATGAATTTGAGGAGAGCCTTAATAACATTATTTTCATACCTTTGGATAAGTCATAAATGCAAATAAATACCAATTTTGGTCACCCAAGTTACCTAAATGGGATGGGGGAGAGCATACATGCATCAATCATTTTGAAAAAATAAGCTACTTTGAAAGAACAAGCATAAAACAAAACACTCTTAAGAGTATGTAATCTAAGTGTGAGTGCTTATTTTAATACACAAAAGCAAAATGTTTATGAAATTTTGTCCCTTGGCATTTTTTGTTGAAATATTGAAATAAAACTAAAATTATTTTAACAAAAATATTCTTAAAACACCAATTTAAAATGTAAAAATTACAAGTTAGAATTGTTTTAAATGTCTCCTTGTGGCCTTTGGGTCCTGCAAAAAGTGTTAGAGTTTTTTTAAGATTTTGTGAGACATTTATGTAACTTCAAGGTAAACTAATATCATATTCTAAAAATTTAGGAGAAAACATGTGGTTTTAAAAAAATCATCAAAACTGGAGTTTGGATGACCCCAAACAAAGCTATGAAAGATGGCCTATCAACATGTTATTCTACATAGAGACTGACGTCAGTTCTACATGATGCACATAGAGACCAACGTTAGTTCTAGTTGATGTACATAGAGATTGATGTTAGTTATATGGTATTGATGTCATTTATTATAGGACCAATGTTGGTTAGGGAAAACCAATGTTAGTCTCTATGTAAATCTGTGTAACACTAAAAAATAGAATAGGAAAATCGAAGTAAAAACTCAAATTTTTAAAATGATCAAGAATTCATTTTAAAAACTAAGAGGTGTAATTTGGTATCCTTAATATTTGGGATACTTTAGGTCCCATTGAGTGTTCCATTTTTTATCATAGGAATCTAAGAAGAGAGGTTAGATCAAGTGTTATTTCAAGTAAGAAAACTCAATAAAAACACACTAACACTAATAGTTAAAATCTTAAAATTTACGAGTGAGCTTAATGAACAAAACCAAATGAAAAGCACAACTAAAATAGAAATTTCTCAAAATCTTACCTTCCTTGAGAGCTCAAAATTCTTTATTGAGTGGCTTTCTTGGTTTGTGCTCAAAGAGTCTTTGACAATGGAGTTTGTGTAGCTCCCTCTCTCCTTGACACCATTATGGTTTGATGTGGCTTATGCTTGGGTCAAGATTTTTGCATTATAACCTTTCTTGCAACAAAATGAGTATTATACCATTATATCAAAATATATTTGAAGTCATTTTTTCATGATAACTTTACACTAAAATAACTAAAAAGTCAATAGGTAAGGTATTGTATTTATAGGCTTGGGAACTAACCTCAACCCAAGGTGAGTTAAAGTGGAGTTTAAACATGGAATGGGTTCAAACCTAACCTAGGTGAGTCAAATATAACCCCAATAGAGTTAATATTTTTCAATTAATAATGATTTTTAATGAATAAGCATGAGTCTCCAAAATGAGATATTTTAGAATTTTTCCAAAAAATTGACAACTCACAAAGGTCATGATGAAAGGCTAAGATATTTGCATTTTTGAATTTCATTTTTTAGTTATTCATTAATTTTTCATGGATAATTCAACAAGGCTCTTAATTTGGTTTAGCCTATTAATTAATTATGATTATCCATTTAGATATTTTAATATTTTATTTTTGTTCATGTGCCCTACTTAATAGGTCCATAGGCCAAATTGATTGTTGTGATGCCACAAGGCCCTTAGGGATGAATCTATGAGAGGTTATGATTGAATATGATAGGATACCCCAATTAGGGATGATTTAACATAACTTTGAGCTTTGATGAATGATGCACAAGCAATTTTGGGGCATTCAGTGATTCATAGGCTTAATTTGCAATGGTTGATAGGAATTAGTCTAAAGTTTAGTTAGAAGCTAGTTGTGGCTAGTTTTAGATTCTACAGTTTGCCCTAATGGCCTTCAGCCGGACTTCATGTTGATTCCTACCAAGCTTTGCAAATTAAGCCTAAAAATCACTGAACATCTCAAATTTACTTATGCATCATTCATCAAAGCTCGTAATCATGTTGATACATCCCTAATTGGGGTATCCTATTATATGAAATATTAGCCTCTCATGGATTCATCCTTAAGCACCTTGCGGCATCACAATAGTCAATTTGGCCTATAAACCTATTAAGTGGGGCAAGTGCACACATAAATCAAATCTTGAAAGAGCTAAATAGATAATCAAAATTAATTAATAAGCTAAACCAAATTAAATGCCTAGTTGAATTATCTATGTGTAATTAATGAATTACTAAAAAAGGAAATTTAAAAATGTGAAATATCATAACTTTTAATGATTACATTTGAAAGTTGTCAAGTCTTTGGAAAATATTTCACCCATGCCTATTCATTGCAAATCATGAGATTTTGACACATTTTAACTCTACTAAGGTTATGTTGTCTCAATTAGGTTAGGTTTGAACCCATTCTATGTTTAAACTACACTTTAACTCACCTTGAGTTTAGGTTAGTTCCTAAGCCTATAAATACAAGCTATTGCCTATTGAAAAGAGAGCTTGAGAAAAGTAAACTTATAATGCAGGTTTTGTAACATGATTCATATCAATATTATTATAATGTCAAAATATTGAGCCAAGGCATAAACATAAGTCACATCAATCAATCCATAATGGTGCCAAGGAGAGGAGTAAAAAAACACTCCATTGCCAAAGACCCTTTGAGCATAAACCGAGCAAGCCATGAACAAATAATTTGAAGCTTTCAAAGAAGGTAATGATTTTTGTTTTGTGCATTTTAGTTTGGTTTTCAATTGTATTTTTTCCATTATGCTCCCCTTAAGATCTAAGCTTAGAGATGTTAGCATGATAGTGTGTTGATTTCATTGTTTTATGAACTCACACTTGATTTAACCTCCTCTCTATTGTCAAATTACTATGATCACAAATGGCATACTTGGTGGGATGTAGAGGCATCCCACATACCAATAATATCAAGATGCAACTCCAAAATTTACAAATTAATGCTTGAATATCTTATATCTTCAAAATTGGAGTTATAGCTTTGTTTTTGTCATATTTTTATTTTTGATGCTAACTTGAATTTACATAGAGACTGACATTAATTTGGCATAACTAACATCAATTTTACCTAACTATCATTGATTATAACTAAACCTACATAAGTTCTAGGTAATCATCATCAATTAGGTTGTACCATAGAAAACAACTCAAAAACTTGTATTTTGAATCTTCTTAGCATTCCTAGTCATTATCTCTTGGTTTCACTGACTTATATTTTCCCTAACTAATTATCTTATTGCATGTTTTGTGGAGTTTTTGTAATATTTTGAGCTAACTAACATTTTTAAACTCTTTTGGTTTTGCCTTTGGGTTCACAAGTAGTTGATATCAGTCTTTGTTGAGTGACATTGGTTTCATGCCTAATCGGCTTCGATCACCTTATAACTGACATCAGTCACTACTAATCGATATCAATTTGTGTGTAAAAAATATAGAAAAACCTGAGAGCTATCTTTTCAAAACTTGTTTTCTCATCCATAAATGTGCTTCAAAGTATAAGGAAACTCTCTAACACTTGTAAGGCCAAGATGGGAATAGGACATAAATTTGCAAGTTTAAACTCTTGAACACTTCATTTTGGTGCTTAAAAATAATTGCTATGTCTTGAACATTTGGTTGTAAGTTCTTAAAAGGAACCTAGGTGTTTGTGTTAAGTTATTTTGTGGAAATTCTTACAAGTTTTGTAATTAAGCCAAGGGGCCAAATAACTTTATCAAAAAATTCATTTGGTGCTTAAAATTAACACTTACTTAGATTTCAAATTTTTGAAAGTGTTTATTTTATAATTGTTTGTTTGTTTGTTTGTGAAAAAGTGAAGAGTGTGTGTATGCTCTCCCCTTGTCCCTTATAGGTAGCTTAGGTAACCAAAAATGCCTTTTCCTTGCAATTTTTTCTTAGTCTGAGGCATAGAAAGAATGTTTTCTAGACTTTCCCCAAAACCCATATGGTTTGGGTGATCTAAAAATAACCTCTAAAGTATTTTCACTTAGTTTTATTTCATGTAACTTTTCTTATGGAGGGGATTTCATAGCTTCTTCATGAGTTCTGTAGAGAAGCTTTGACCTGGGATTTCATCTCCTGACATTATTTCCAACTGGCTCAATGGTGAGGTATACAAATTAGGGTACTCATATTATAAGATCTAAGGGGTTGAGTAGCTAATCTCTCCTTTCTTAATGAAAACCCAAGTCAAGTATGATTAACCAAAGGAATCCACTAAGTAGTCCAAAAATGGAATCACTATGCAAAGTAATATACCCTTGCATAGTAAGTCAATCAGTATGAGCATAATTAATGTGACATATATCTAGTGTTAATCACACTTGGGACCATCTAGATGGTCAAAAAATTTATGTTTTAGAACAACCCCACTTATCACAGATATATTATTGATGCAAGGCAAGTAGCCGAAAGGTCCATGCCATCATACAATCTCTTGGGAGAAGGGGGTGTAAAAACCCTACTACTTCATGTGCTTTTATTTTTGGATTAACATTTAAAATCCTCTCAAGATAATGTATATAGATGGATTTCAATGATACGATACAAATTTTTTAATTTTAGGGTATAGAATGATTTACTTAGTTGTATTTGGTTTTTTTCCTTTTTAGTTGCTTGGTCTTTGAATCTAAAACCATTTGTTTGTTTGTGCCACGTCAAAATGATTTTTTTTCCACACCAATCCATTATTTGAGGAAACATTATGTCATCCATTTGACACCTTAATTTTTACTTAAATCTTTTACAACAATGGTGTGTATGTCACTTAATTAAAATAGGTAACGTTATGTTGCCCAAATCATTTCAAGTTTTTGTGCCTTGGAGTCTTGAAACAAACCATTGATTACATCTTAAGAGTGTAATAATATCTTTACACTACTCAAATCATTTCATAGACTTATTTGCCTTGTGTCCAAGTTTCTAATTTTGAAACTAATCCATGTGTGCCTTTTGGATCTTTGTCTAGTGTCGTTATGCCATTCAATTTTGTCTAGCTTATTGTTTGATTCAAAGAAGCCTAGTTTTCCTAAGTTGATTTTTTGATTAACCTTGACAAGTTCAAATCCAAAAATTGATTTATTTCTATTTATACCTTTTGTAATTTTGGCTTAGGCATCGATCTTTCTCTTTTGGGTTGTGTAACTTAGGTTAATTCTTTACCCAATAAATCCAAAAATTGATTTATTTCTATTTATACCTTTTATAATTTTGGCTTAGGCATTGATATTTCTCTTTTGGGTTGTGTAACTTAGGTTAATTCTTTACCCAATTTGAAAAACTATTGTTTATGCCTTTATTTGTGAGAAATAGTCTATCTTCCTTATGCCTTTTGTTTCATGCCTTATTCCAATTGACCAAGTTATTGTCTAAAGTATAATGTCTATCCTATGCCGAAGTGTTTCATATTTGTTAGATTAAATCTCACCTTATTTTTAAATTCTAGATTGTGTGCCTTATTTTTCCAAAAGACTTAGCACATGCCTATTTTGAGTCTAGCTTTTGACATCATATTTGGCCAAAAGACGTAGCAAATTTTGTTTTCTTAGATTAGACTTGTTTAGAACACTTTGGACATAGAGTTTGGATTTCTATTTTTATTCATCCACTTGACCTTTTGTGTGTGAGACATTTGATGTTAGACTATTTTATATCGAGTTTTAACATAGACCATTTTGGAGATACAGCTCCCCTAGACCAAGTTAGACCAATTTCAAACCTTTTGTCCTTTGGACATTATTTGTCAAAGTTTTTATAACTCTGGGCCTTTTTGTAGAGTTTTCATCATTAATATGGATATGTCTCATTACACTTATGGTGTAAATAGGTAAAATCCAAGTTATGATATAATAGCCACACAAATTGACTTTTTTTGAGACCCCTATGGTGAAGAAGTGGTTTGTGAGATGGATTCTTATCCTCATTACAATCCTTAAGTTATGGAACAAATCCAAGATCCTCAAGCATAGTATTTGGTGACACCTTCTTTTAGTTAGTTGACATATAATTTCACCCTCTCATCGATCATGGCATTGATTCCTCCACCTATATCATTAACCTTCCTTTGAACTACATGAGCCACCATCCTCCACAACATCTAAGGACTACCATTTCTATTACAAGACCTCATCGTTTAGCTTATGCAAGTAACCAAACTTCAAAAATCCCTACCATTTATATACTAGGACCTCATATTTTGGTTAGTGATAGTAACCAAGATCCAAAATGCCCTACCATTACCATTCTAGGCCATTTCAAGTACAATAGCTCATTATCCCAACCAAGTTATCTAATCACAACTCAATGGGTCACAATTATTATCCTATGTTAGGAACCAACCTTTGTTACTATTATCATTATCCAAACATCAATCATTATTCAATGATTTCTAATGATTCCCCACTTTATAAAACCCCTACCAATTATCCAGCCAAAACCAAGTTAATCAAAACCTCTCCAACTGGGCCAATAATTTGAAGACCAAGATATATTCAAAATTGGTATTTTACAACTGCTTGTAAACCAAGGCCAAGAGAATCAACTAATCCATGATGTTTTTGTTGAACTAACCATTTGTGATAAGTCAACCTATGATGAATCACCTAATGATCCTTTACCTATTGTCGAGGAATCTCACTCTAACAAGCCAATATTTGCTAAGTTACTTCTTAATGATTATAACCACCTTTAAAAAAATCATTATCTCAACCATAATCTTGTTTTTAAAGAGCCTCCCATTAAAAATCCGATCTCTAGGGAGTTATCTCTTAACCTTTTTCCCCTTACGGAGGAGTCTCACTTTGATAAACCAGTCTCTATGGAACCCATAATGCCATCATAGATCATTATTTATACCAAACCATACATTCAACAAAACATCATTGTAGTAACATATACACCAAATGAAGAATTAGAATTAGAGTTAGGTTTTATTATTAAATTGACATTAGATTTAACATCAAAAGTAGAATCAACATCAAGCTCAACATCAGATTCAGAGTCCCTTGAGTTTCAATCAACTTTAGAATCAGAATACATTTGTGGCTATTACAATATTGGTTATGCATGCCTTGTGGATCAATTTGAATACATTTTTTATTCTTATATATTTTTTGAGAATGATTACTTTAGATTCGACATAATTTCTCCTAGTATATTTTATGAGGATTGTGTGGCCTATTTCAATTCCATTACCATTCCACATGCCATTATCACCAACTAGCCTAGCCATTTTATTATCCTTCTACCTCCCATAAATGTCGATTGGGACCAATAGTATCACACTTTATTGTATTTCATCCATGTAAACATATCAATTATATAATATCAAGGGGCCAAGACCACATTCATTTATAAGAAGAAAAATCTCCTTGTGAAACCTTTTCAAAGGTGCTAAGGAAAAATCAAAGTCCAAACCCAACATCTTCTAGTGAAACATTTTTAGATGCGCTAGAAGATAATCAAAGTAAAAATTCAATATTCCTCATTGAAACCTTCTCAGAGGTACTATGAGACAATCAAGACAACTTCATTGGTAAAAACCGCTTTGAGGTGCCAATAGCTGAGCACAAAATTTATTCACTACTTGATGAAGACATTATCAAAGATAAAATCATTATAGCTTCCCATTTATA
Organism: Torreya grandis; assembly: GCA_037957365.1. Taxonomy (NCBI): domain Eukaryota; kingdom Viridiplantae; phylum Streptophyta; class Pinopsida; order Cupressales; family Taxaceae; genus Torreya; species Torreya grandis. Next base: position 1,567,073 of record JARHVA010001288.1, on the reverse strand, counting down.
GCATAATCAAATGGTATTTACTCTCTATCCTAAACAACATAAAAATATGGTGGTCTTATTGAGAGAATATTCAGAAATATTTGACCTTGCCACATCCAAAGTTATGTCAAATCTATAATTAGCAACATTATATGTGCCTAAAAATACCAATCTTCATTTGTTTACTAACCATTATAGATTTCATTATCATCCACCTTTACATCACCACAACAGACCTATCATCCATTATTTATCCATATTTACCATCCCTAACCACACTTTCCTTTGTAGAGGGTACAAATACATCTTATCTTGAAGTTTTAAGGAGATAGAATCAATGACCAATGGAGATCACAACAACATCATTTGCATCCAAATCTGAGCAGATTCTTAATAGACTAACTATTCATAAAAGGTGTGGGCTAGAAATTTACATGACTAATTATTCTAGTTGTGTCATATTTTGATTAGGATGTGCATCTCCACATCAATAGGAACAACATAATCATTCACCTTGGTGAAAAACATTTACCTTGTCATTTCCATTGGCTAAAAAACATACCTTTCCATTTGCCATTTACCTTGCCATTTTCATTTTTCCATTTGCTTTGCCATTGTTTCATACCCTACCATTTACCTTAACTTATCACTTGGGGGACACCCTATGACCATTACATCCAATCTTCATACCATCATCATCCTAAATAATGTTGTTCCATGTGTCATCCTACCATGCCATCCCTATTAGACCAAAGCCTATTTTTAGCCATCCTAACCAACCCTTTTAATATTTTGGTTCCTTTGGTTCTTCCTTCACCTTACATGAGGGGATTCTAATCCAGTTTCATCAATTTTATAATTTCATGTTCAAATGATAGTCTATGAAATTAGTGTGATAATCAGTCTAGTAAGTTATCTTTCATTTAAACTTGACTAATGTTATTGATTATAACTGCCTATAGTCAAATCAGTATTCCACCTTGTGTTACTAATTATAACCACCTATGGGAAAATTAATATCACTGACCTATGCCATTGTCTCCTAATTATAATTGCCTATGGGTAAATTAGAAACAACACATTTTACCATGCAATGCCACATCACCTTGCAATTACTATTCTCATTTGCCTGGCCCTTTGCCTCAATTTTAGAACTTGTTGTGACTTGGTTAGTTCTCACCACTTTTTGTGTTGGAAAAATTACTATAACATGAGGTTCTAATGGGACTATGTATGCCACACTTGATTCATGTTTAGGTTAGCTCAGTCTCCCTTTTCCATATGCTCTCACCATTTTAAGATCAACCTATGTCAACTTTCTCACCATTTTGTGAGTGGTATCTTGTCAATATCTAACAAGTTAAGATCCCTCAAAATTTCAAAAACATTCTAAAAATTCAAAATCCAAAAACATTTGTCGTGTCTAATCCTAGTTAGTCATCCTCAATTTACCCTACTAGGGCATATCCATCATTAGGATGCTTTTTATTGCATTTGTCTTTCAATAATTTTGTGTTTGTTTGTTTAGTTGTTTATTTGTTTGCTTGCCTATTTATTTGCTTTTAGTATTGTGCCTCAATAAATTTTATGTGCATTAATGGGTGATTCCTTACACATTATTCTTAAATCCATCCATATTCATACATCAACATTGTCATCATGGTTTTTATCATTGGTGCATTATTTTCAATTATGTATTAAATTGCATGTTAGTCTTTATGTATATTTCATCCAAGTCCTCATGGTGTTCTATCATGATGCCTATCATCACGTGTTATAGAAAAAAATAGATCTAGGAGTCTACACATCAATGTAGCTACAATACATCTCCTTGGCAATAACAACATTCCTAATCTAATCCAAATTATATCTTAAATAGAGTAATTAAACAATGAAAGAATTTTAATCTTTGCTCATTCAAACAATCATCTCCCTACTAGCAGGTTGCCCAAATTCATCTTTCTCCTTTATCTTAGTTTTCCATCGTATTCCATATCAGGTTTGTCATAATAAATCTACCAATTATTATAACCACCTTTGGGAAAATCATTGTATACCATCCCAGTTGTCTTACCAATTATTCTAACCATCTTTGGGCAAATCATTTTATTTCCATCCATTTGAAGGTTGATGATTATATGCACCTTTTGGAAAATCATTATCTCTCTTCTACCTAATAAGGGCACATTTTCATGGTGATAATGCTTATAACTACCTTTGGGTAAACCATTATCTCTATCTACCCAACTGGGGCATGCTTTTATCCTACTAATGATTCTAACCACCTATGGGTAAATCATTGTTTTTATTTTTTACTGATTATAACCACCTTTGGTTAAATCAATCTCTTTTTAACTTAAGCCTTTTTCAATGATTATAACTACCTTTGGTCAAATCATTAACTTTTATATCCCACCTATGTTGATGATTATAACTGCTTATGAGAAAATCATCATGTTTATCTATCCTAACTAGGGCAGCTCCATATGCCACTAATTATAACCACCTATGGGAAAATTAGTCTCTTTCACCCCATTTCATCTTTTTCATCCACTTATTTCCTCCTTTTGAGGAATTGATTGTATACCCTGTTGCCAACAACTTCTTCGAGGGGGAAACTACAGTTCATCCATTGTCATTAAAATCATAAGCATACATGACCTTTTCATTATTTGAGAATATTTTATTAGGCTTACAACTTGAAATGCCTTCCTAAATAAGGGAAAACTATAGACACCTAAAATTGGCCACCAATGGCCTTTGACCAGACTTCAAATTGATTCCTTCCAACCTTTACAAATAAATCCTAAGAATCACTAAACATCCCAAATTTGCTTATGCATTATTTTTCAAAGCTTATAATCATGTTGTGACATACCTAATTGGGGTATCCTATTGTATGTAATAATAACCTCTCATAGATTCATCCCTAAGCACCTTACGGCATCACAATAGTCAATTTGACGTATGAAACTATTAAGTGGGACAAGCGCACACATAAATTGAATATTGAAAGAGATAAATGGCTAATTAAAATTAATTAATAATCTAAACCAAATTAAATTCCTAGTTTAATTATCCATGTGCAATTAATGAATTACTAAAAAGGGAAATTCAAAAATGTGAAATATCTTAGCTTTTCATGATTACATTTGCAAGTTGTCAAGCCTTTGGAAAATATCTCAAAATATCTCATCCATGCCTATTCATTATAAATCATGAGATTTTGACACCTTTTAACTCTACTCAGGTTATGTTGACTCACTTAGGTTAGGTTTGAACCCATTCCATGTTTAAACTACACTTTAACTCACCTTGAGTTGGGTTAGCTCCTAAGCCTATAAATACCATCCATTGCCTATTGAAAAGAGAGCTTGGGAATAGTAAAGTTATAATGTAGCTTTTATAACATGATTCATATCAATAGTTTTATAATGCCAAAATATTGATCCTAACCACAAACATAAGTCACATCAAGCAAGCCACAATGGTGTCAAGGAGAGAAAGTTCAAAGAAAACTCCTTTGCCAAAAACCCTTTGAGCATAAACGGATCAATCCATAAATGAATCATTTAGAGTTTTCAAGGAAGGTAAGGATTGTTTCTCTTTGCATTTTAGTTGGGTTTTTAATTTTATTTGTTTTGTTGTGTTCCCCTTAATATCTACACTTAGAGATGTTGGCATGTTAGTGTGTTGATTTCATTATTTTATGAACTAAAACTTGATCTAACCTCCTCTCTATTGTCAAATTCCTATGATCACATATAAATGCATTGAAAATAGTGTTACCATACCTAAATATTAATCTAATCAATTAAAACCAAGGTGCCAAGAAAGGTGAAGCCAACAAATCTCCATTGATGAAGATTTCTTGATGCACAAGCTAAACAAGCCATTTGGAGCTCCAAGAAAGGTAAAACACGGTATTATTTTATGTTTTAGTTATGTTTTCATATGCATGCTTGTTACCTATGCTCTCCCTATTTTCTAGGCTATAAGTGTTAGGATTTTAGTGTGTTTATTTGAGTTTTATTTCTATGACTAACACAAGACTAACCTCTCCTCTATTTTATTCCTTGTTCACATGTTGGAATACCCAGTGAGACCATACATATCTCCTGGCCAAGGAGATTGATATGTTGGTTTTATTTTTTCTAATAGATGCATAAAAATATTCAAGTTTCAAGTTTTAACTTCATTTTTTATGTTTCTATTCTAATCAATTCACTGGTTGTATGGATCGACATTGATTTTTAATCATAGGTTATAAGGATAAGTGTCAGTTTTCTAGATCAATGTCGATTATAGGGATTGACCAAAATATCTATGTAAAAAATAGAACATGGTAGGAACATGGATAATAAGGTTTTTAATCAAATTTCCTTGCCTTCATTATGAGTTTGAGGATTTGCATATTGTTTGTCTAACCTATTTCTTGCAAGGTCCAATGAGATGTTTTGCATGTTAAAGCTCAGTTATTAAACATTTTTCTATCCAAGCATACTATGTTTTTTTGTGTTTTATAGAGAAACATTAATGATATGCTTAATCAACATCAATATTTATGGATAAACATCTATCTTTATGGATCAATGATGATCAGTCTCTGAGATAGAAAATACAAAACCCAAGAGATAATTTTGAAATGTCATTTTCTCACTTGACTTTGAGCTCCTAAGTAGGCAAACCCTCTAAAAATTTACAGGACCTAAGGTGAAACAAGCAAAAAATATTACACACATTGTCTTTGGTGCTTAAAAATTACTTAGTTGTTTTCATCTCTTAGTTATTTTTGAAGTATTTGCAAATTTTATCAACGACTAATGCCAAGGGGCTCAAAATTCATTACATACTTCATTTTGGTGTTATACAAATAAACTCTCACATTAGTTAAATACTCATAAGGGTTTCATTTTTTTAATGCTTATTTATCAACGTGTTTTTTTGATCAAAATGAGTGTCACATGTATGCTCTCTCCCCATGTCCTATAGGGAACTTGGGTGATAAAAAATGCTCACTCTTTGTATTTTTCACTTTGGTCCAAAAGCATGGAAAGAAAGTCACTAAGGCCCTCCCAAAAATTTGTATGATGTGGGTGACCCAAACATAACCCTAAAGTCCTTCCACTTATCTTTATTTTTCATGTATTTTGGCTTGTGATCAGGAGTTCATTGCCACCTCATGAGTTTTCTAGGTAAGTGTTGACCCAAGAATTCATCTCCTGGCATTGTTTCAAGCCCACTCCATGGTGGGGTATATAAATTGAGGGTGATCCATTGAGATACTTATTTTGAATGGTTAAAATAAGCTCTATTAGTGGTACTTGACCTTGAAACATAGGGGTAACTTAGACATCTCACTACATGGAGAAATTGACAGATGTAGTAGTCGTGAAAAAGATAAGACCTTTTCACAACAAGTTGGTTGATGTGGATCCAAATGAAGTGATTGTTACCTAGTGTTTAACACATATATGAGACCATTTATAAATTAATGAAAATTGATAATTTAGACAACCCCACTTACCACAAACATATTATTGATGTAGGGTGAGTAGCCTGAAGTTTCATGTTTTCATACAAAATATTGAGAGAAGAGGGGGATCAAAAAACCCTACTTTTCATACACTTTTACTTTTTGAATTAACAAAATAAAATCCTCTAAAGAGTAAGTATATAGATGTAATTTGATAGTACAATGCAACCTTGTTAGTTTTATGATTTATGACGTTACATTTAGGTGTTTATGTCATTTTTGTCCTTTTTACTTGTTTGGTCTTAAGTAAAAACTATTTATTTGTCATACCATATCCAAAAATGAGTCTTGTTTACACATCACTCCTTTATTTTAAGAGGCATCCATTTGACACCACATTTGCCTTAGTCATTTATCAAAACCTTTATTTATGTGTGTCACTTGGTTAAAAAGGGTATCACTACATCAAAGTTTTGTGCCTTAAATTCTTTAAAAAAAACATTTATCATACCTTTAGAGCATGATAATGTTGTTACACTACTCAAATTGTTTCAAAGACTTGCTCCTTGTGTCCAAAATTCTAATTTCAAAACCAAAGATGCATGTGCTTTTTGGATATATGCTTAGTATCATCATGTTGTTTATTCTTATCTAGCTTGGTATTTATTTTGAAAATCCTAGTCTTCTAATTCAAGATCAAAATTAACCTTGGCAAGTTCAAATCCAAACATTGATTGGTTTTGTCCAAGCCTTGTGTAATTTTGGCTTGGAACATTTACCTTTCACTTTTAGGTTGTGTAACTTAGGTTATTTTCTTGCTCCATTTAAAGACTACTTTTATGCCTAGATTTGGGAAAGTAGTCTATCTTCCATATGACTAAAGTTTCATGTATTTTACTGAATGATCAAGTTTGTGTTTAAAATCCAAATTCCTAGTTTGTGTTAATGTGTTTCAAATTTGATAGATTAAATCTATTCCATTTTAGACCTTATTTTATTTAAAGTCTAGATTTTGTGCCTTTTTCAAAAGACCTAACAATACCTATTTTAAGCCTAGCTTTTGTGCCTTGTTTTCCAAAAGACCTATCAACCTTTGTTTCTTTAGACGTAGGTTAGACTTGTTTGAAACAATTTGTACCTTGTTTGGAATTTTGGTTTTTATTCATCCACTTGACCCTTTTGTGTAAGACATTTGACGTTAGACTATTTTAGACCAAGTTTATCACAAACCATTTTGGAGATACAACTCCACTTTTAGACCAAGTCAAACTAAGTTTGGATCATTCATATTTTTAGACCTTATTTTTTAGATTTTATATAACTCTAGGCCTTTTTCACAAAATGATCATCATTGATTTGGATATGTATCATTATACTCATAGTGGAGCCATGTACAATCTAGGTTATGATAATATGGTCACATAAGATCATTTTATTCAATACCCTTATGGTGATGATGTGGTTTGTGAGATGGATAACCATCCTCCTTACACTACTAAATCTATAGAAAAAAACCAATATCACTTAGCTCAATATTTGGTTAACATGCCTCCATACTTAGAGTAGGACCAAGAGCAAACCACATAATACCTTGCTAGCACACCATTAGTTGTAGAACAAGTTTAATAATAACTATATTATGATATTATGCCTTTAACATATGACCATTATTTTTTTTTATTATCACTTTTTTAAAAAAAAGAATGAGGTTTTAGTTAGAGTTGTAAAGGTAGGGGCCAAGTATCTAGCAGAATTCCCCCACCAAAATTTTCCTAGTCTAGTTAGAGTGCCTTTCAACATACCTTATAATCAAGCCATTGAACGTGCTTATTCTAGAAACCCTCAAGTGCTCTCCTCAATGTAATATAAAAATCCTAATATGATTATCACAATAAAGGGCCTCATAGAGGACCACTTTATAAAAATGCAAATAACATATCAAACCTATTTAAATCTAGTACACAATTTTAATAACATGACTATTTTAAATGTTTCACTCATATAGTTATCTCCTTCAATAGGAGTATTAATAAAATTGATAGGTCAATAAAATTTAGGTATATACCCATTTGCATAAAATACTTCAATTATTGACATGTAAAATACCCCATCTATTAAATAAGTGTCTACTACTTCTATGTAGAATAATGTGCCAAACACAATAGATAACATGTAAGTGTCATCCAATATAGGCCAAAGTGGTTTAACTTCACCAATAACTAGTACAAAACAAGTCCCTTTAGCTAACACCATGAGTAGTTTACAACATCAAAGGGTAGGAACTCCTACATCCTAACCACAATAAACTACCTCTAGTCCTCAACTAGTTGCTTCATCAAGCATGCAACCATAAGGATTAAGTAATCAAATGCTGACTAGTGCCTTGCCTCAACAAAATGTGATGAATGTTACTCTGCCTCAATAGGTGATGACTAACATTTCATAATAATAGGCATAATATAATATACCATTGCATCATAGATAGAACATTCTACCATCTCAATAGGGGGAAACAAATGTTCCACCTCATCAGGTAGTGACAAGTACACCTCAATAGTCACAACATACCTTTACAATAGAAAACATTATCTAATCAACAATGTATGTCTATTAGTTAAATACAAATTCCAAATACCTTACAAGCATCTACTCCACAACATTTTTTAATGTAATAAATAGGTACCACTATCTAGCAAGTACCAATTAGGCAAAAATTGCATTTCATTCCAAATGTTCCACAAATCTAATGATAGGTCCTTGGTCTAAAACAAGTTCCCCTTATTCAACCAGGTTTGACTAGATGGTAGTAGGTCCCTACTCAACCTTAGTAGGTATGGTACTTTACCCCAAGCCATATCCTTCCATTACAGCCATAATTCCCTCAAATCTAAGCTTATATATTGAATCCAAACCAAAATATCACACTGCAATGTGTGTAATTTCAACAATCACATCCTAACCCATGAATGCATATTATTGGTTGTTTCACTCATCAAACTAACATTACACAACAAAACATTTCCCCAATATACCCCTATCAAGGTAATCCACCTTTGATCTCCCAGCCTCCACCTCAGGCCAATATTCCATCTACTTTCTTGGCACAAGAACTATAGTAAATGAAAGATGTAATTGCCACTATTCAATTAGGTAAATAGATCAAGAATTTTAATTTAGATGGCGTGTGTTCCTACCAATTCAACATGGAGTACCTATAAATACCATTTCTTCTAATGTACAAACCACTAAAATTTGATAAATATAAGGGTAAGGGAAACCCTAAGGCCTATTTGATATAATTATTTTTCATTTGTCATCTAATGGCTCACAATGACATATACCTCCTAATTTTCTTTCCATAAAGTCTTTCAGGATAGGCATTGGAGTGGTTCTTAAAATTGCCAAAGAATTTATATATAATTTTGATGACCTCTCAGACAAATTTGTGCAACATTTCTCCTACAATCTTGAACATGAGATTTTGTTGGTAGATTTAACTGAGGCCAATTTATCTATAGAGATGGAGAGCACTTTCTATTCATTTCACTCATAGCTTACTAGACAAACAATTGGCCACTGTATTTATCAAAAAATTGCACAGAGAGATATCCTATCATCTAGAGTTGAATTGTGCACATACCTTCAAGGAAATCATTGATAAAGTATTACTAATTTAAAAGGCCCTTATTTAAAAAGGTATCATCAAGCTTACCTCATCAAATTAAAATCAAACCTAAAAATAAGTCCAAGCACAAGCATCACCACTAGCCCAGACCATTAACTATGAGAAATTCAAGTAATTTAATCACAACAAGAATGTTCTTGGAAATGGAGTAACTGAGTCACATCATGTCCGAATGGTGAAAACACCATTTGACCTACCAATGTTGAAAATGCAACTTACTCCTCTCCATCAACCCATTTAGCATGCACAACCTTCATATTAGCCTAGACCAGCTCAATAAATATAGCAACCATTACCTTTGCAAACCCCTCCTTTAATATGAAATATCCCTACTCATCGAATATTTAGTGACCTTGGAGAGCCTATTAAAGCCATGTTTTTAAAGCTATCCATAGTGAATCTAATTAGTTGGCCAATTCTAAAGCAGTATATATCTAAACTAGGATAGAAAGAGTGAGTTATGTGAATACCATCATGTCCATGGATATAATCTATGGCATTATGTGTAGATAAAACATCTCATTGAAAATATGTTAAAAAATGGGGAATTTACATTGGATAGTAGAGCATCTACATCTAATCATATCTTGGGTATCTACCAAAATCCTTTTCTGCAACATAATAATAACAACCAACAATAATAATAACAAAGGCCAAAACAATAGCAATAGAAGTATTAATAACTATGACAATAATAGAAATTTTATTAGTAACAACAATAATGTCAATTGAATAGAAGGAAACAAAGGTAAAATGATTCTAATACCAATAAACTTACCACATAGTTGCACATGACTACACTAAATTTGTAGGTCATATTGCGAGAGGTCGCATTTCCACCATCACCATCAATCCAAGACCAAGTGCTAATAAAATAGGACCATTTCCAACCAATTATAATCAACCCATCTATGTTAGTGATATTTCCTTGACTTGAGACTACAAAGAGGCACACTAGTAACTATGGATTACTACTTTTAAACCTTATACTGATAGCTCATCATTGCCCTGTGACCATAAATAAATGCACCGATAACTAAGATGTATCCTATCTATCCCCTTCCACCATTATTTTCTAAAAAAAATGGTCTTGTATCTAATCATGATTATGCAATCACAACTTGACTATCAAATATTACCATTCCTGATCCACAACCATTTTCCACCAACCCATCCAACCCACCATCCTAGCTAGGAACAAGTTGTATACCATTGTTAAATAAAAGACATTTGACAATATAGAACAACTTTAGATGACACCTTCTTAAATCTCCATTTTAGATTTATTTCATACATCTATTATCCATAAGGACATCTTAATAGACTTCTTAGGCCAATCATAGATTCTAAATGACATAATCCCAAACAAATTCCAAGCTTTGGTTGTGCATCTAGCCCTAGACCAATAGTTTATCTTCAACCAAAATTATATGTCATCCCTTTGCCATCTCCATAACAATCCATTATACATTAAAGTTTTCATCACATGGCACAATGTGAAATGTGTCCTCATAAACAATGGATCATGCCTAAATATTGTGTCTCTAAAGATCATCAAGCATCTCAGATACACAACAACCAATCTACAACCAAAAACAATCACTATCAATTATGACAATGAAGAGAAAGAATCACAAGACACCATAATATTGTTAGCTATCATTGGGCCCTTGACCCATAATACACTTTTTCATATGTTAGGCCTTGACCTAACTTACAATTTGCTTCTGAGAAGACCTTGGATACATGAAATTCAGGCAATCCCTTTGACACTGCACTAGTGTCTCAAGTTCTCTCATTTAGGCATGGAGGTCACCATCAATGGTGATTTTCAACCTTATGAACATTATAAACATTTAGAGGTTGAATATGAAAGATATAACTACCATCTTGGATTAGATCTAATTCCCAAAAAGGACAAAGTAAAATAATTACTTTTTTACTTATTAGAGGCCAATTGTATAGACCTAGATAGTCTTAATTCATCTTCCCATATGCCACCTCTTGAAATGTCTAATATTTTTACCATCTCATCCAATGGCCCAAGAAATTATTTGACTCATGACACTTCACATTTCTAAGATTCCATAGAATGCTAATTCCTATGGAAGACCTAAAGCCAAGCCACCTTGTATAGAGTGGCAATGAAAGGGGAAGGGAAAATTACATAGCCCACCTCTTATCATCTTCACACCAGCCACTATCCAAGAAGAGGACCCACTTACTAGAGATGAATCCTATTTGTACAATGACAAATAAGTTGATTACCATAAAAATTCTAAATACCCCTTCCTAACAAGATCATGGAGAGCCAAACCTATAAAGGAGGAGGCCTCAGGATAAATTAAAAGGGAAATTTTGAGCAAATTTTGATAACACATTACAAAGGAACCTATGGTCTCAGATTTAAACCACCTGGGGGTGACCCCATGTATCTTATTCATGTTTTAATGCTAATTAATAGTGATGATGATGCCGACAACAAAGAAAATTTTGATCATAGCATTTATGAAAACCTTACCAATACCAATCTGTTTGACACTCATACCATTTGTACCCTTACCCAAATTATTCATAATAACCCACTTCCTTCTATCACCCTCAACTTATAGCATGGGACCAATAAGAATCCACAGTGCCTAAAGATGAGTTTGAAAATAATGAGGCCTTTTGAAATTTTATAGGCCTAAGAGATAATGTTCTATTGGGAGACCATAAACAAGGGTTCTTAATCAAATTGGATCCAACAACCTATTTTGGAGAACAGGTGAACACCCTTAGCCATAAAAAATTAAATAAAACATTGAGGACACAAAGTGAAAACCTCTTTGAGGCACTTTTTGACCAAGAAAAAAGTAAAGAGAAAGGCCAATCTTTTGGTGAAAACTAATTTTAGGTGCCATTAGATGGGGGTGTTCACTCTTCCCTGAACATACCTCTGGAGACCACCAATGATGAACTTGATTTTAGGTCCAATTTTAATTCTAAAGAACAACATGCCTTTGACTAAATTATCCAAGAGTTTATAATAGTGTTTTTCACATGGACATCCTTACCATTGGGAGATTCATATTCATTTTGTTTGGGTGAACTTGAAGAACTAGTCCAAATAGAGGACTTTGTAGTTACAGGGCAACTCAAATCATTACCAACCATTTTGGAGGATGGTTCGACTCTAATTATTTAAGACACTATATAAGTCAACATCAGGACTCTAGATGACCTAAAACGGATTAAATTAGGCACATCCCTCATTGAGGAGGAATGTGAAATCTTTACATCCCTTTTGAGGGAATTTGTTGACATCTTTACTTGGGCCTATTTAGACATACCAATTTTGGACCCCGCCTTGGTTGTACACCACCTTGTTGTACATATTGATGCCAAACCTATGAATAAAAAATTGCATAAGATACATCCTTGAATTGTTGTATTAGTAAAGAAATAGTTGGAAAATTTATTAGAAGTAAGATATATTTGAATGATCAACTACTCAAAGTGGATCTCAAATGTTGTGCCAATCCATAAGAAGCAAAAGGAATCAAAATATACATTGATTTTAGAGAAATTAACAAGGCCTACCCCAAGGATGACTTTCCTCTACCAAATATTGACATGATAATTAACTCCACAATGGGGTATGAAATGCTTTCACTTATGGATAGATTTTCAAGATATAATCAAATATGAATTGCACCAGAGGACCAACATAAGATAGTGTTCACCACTCCATGGGGAATGCTATATTATTAGGTTATGTTATTTGGTCTCAATAATGTTGGGGCCACATACCAAAGATCCATGACCATCATATTTCATGATATAATGCATGATATTGTCGAATATTATGTCGATGACATATTGGGTAAATTAAAGACCTAAATCAATCATCCAGCCACACTAAAAAAAAAATTTGAGAGGTTGCATGCATATAAGGTCAAACTCAATCCTAATAAGTTTATTTTTGGATTTACTTTAGGCAAGTTATTAGGCTTCATTGTCTCTCATCAATTCACTAAATTTGATCCTTCCAAAGTACAAACCATTATTGGGATTCTACCACCTTCTAATTTGAAGCAACTCCATAGTTTATAGGGTAAGATTTAGTCTATTAGATGCTTCATATCATAATTAGCCAACAAGTACCATCCATTTACACTTATACTAAATAAATGTGTCACATTTAATTATGATGAAGAATACCAAAAAGATTTTTAGCACCTAAAGGAATATCTTGCCAATCCACCTATTTTTTACCTCCTATGTCAAGAAATTCATTCCTAATTTACCTATGTATAACTAATAAAACCCTAGAATAACTTCTAGCTCAGTATGATGGTAATGGAAAAAACATGCCATGTACTATCTAAGCTGTACATTGGTTGTGTATGAGCATAATTATATGCCCATAGAAAAACCCTATTTAGCTATCATCTGTATAGCCCAAAAACTATGGAATTACATGATTAACAATAAGACCATGGTTATTTATAAATTAGATCCACTTAAGTACCTACTATTTAAGATAGATTTATAAGGTTGCATGGCTAAATGGATCATACTTTTGTGCAATTTCAAGATAGAATATATCAACTAGAAGTCTATAAAGGGACAAGTCCTTATAAATTAGCTTGTTGAAGCACCCCTTGTAGATATCAAACCATTAGCATTTCAATTCTTAGATGAATCCATTATGACCATAATTGAAACACCTCTTGAGGATCAACATTAGATGATATATTTTTATGAATCATTTACCTCACATGGATCGAGGGTAGGCCTATTGTTTATTATACCATAAGGGGATCTTATCCCTAAATCATTTTGTATCAACTTTCATTGTACTAACAACATGGCTAAATATGAAGTACTTTTTTCTTTGTTTTTCCAAGTAGTACAATAGAATATTTAGCATTTAATGGTTTATGGTGATTCTTACTTTATCATCAATTAGGTTAAAGACCCATTTTAGACAAAAAATGACAAGTTGGTGATATACAAGGCCATGATCGACACTCTCAAATAATAGATTATTGATATATAGTTTGAACACATACCAATGGCCAATAATAGAATAGTAGATGCCATGGACATAATTGGATCTTTGATCCATCACATTGACAAGGCACAAGAATATCAATTCCTCATTTAAAATCTTCTAGCACCTACTCATGAACCTTCAACTATCACAATGATCTTTGGTATTGTTGGTCCCAACTCTATATGGTATTAAAACCTTTTTACCTACCTTTATGACCATATTATGGCACTAGACCTATCATGCAAATAACAAAAGTCCTTTACCCATCACACCTCATGATATACCTTACTTGGACCAACCCTTTACCATTTTATCTTTTATGGAACTCTATTTTATTATTTAACCTCACAATAATTAACATTAACATTACAGGAAGTTCATGAAGGAGTATGTAGAGCCCACACCAATAGGGTCATCCTAGCCAAAAAACTCTTGCATATCAAGTATTATTGACCATATATGGATGTATATGTAATTACTTATGTGAAAATGTGTGATAAGTGTCAAAGGCATGCCAATATTATTCATGCCCTAGCCAAAACACTAAAACCAATACTTACACCATGGTCATTTATTGCATGAAGCCTCGATCTCATTGGGAAGATTAACCCAACCTCATTCGATAGCCATAAACACATCTTTACTGCTACTAAATATTTCACTAAGTGGGTTGAAGTTATACCCCTCACTTAGGTGATTAGAAAACAAATTTCTAAATACATATTCAGTAATCTCATTTGCTATTATGGTATCCCATCTGATATTATATCTGATAATGGTAGATTGTTTAAAAAAAAAGATGTCAAAATGTTCTGTGTTGAGTACAACATTACTCAACATTTATCTACTGCATGTTACCCATAAGGTAATGGCAAAGTAGAAGAATAAAAAAAAACCATTTTTAACATCCTTAAAAATATTTTCAATGATGTTGGCCATGATTGGCACCTCTAAATCTTCTGTGCCCTTTGGTCATACTATATTTTATTATACCCCAATAAGATCCACTCTATATTTCCTAGTTTATGGCACTAAGGCCCTTATTCCCATTGAGGTATAGTTTCCTTCTCTATGTATCTTACTAAAACATGTCTTGGATGATGAATATTATTGATTTATGCACCTACAAGAGCTAGAACTACTTGATGATAAATACATGGCCACTATTAACAGCCTTCAAGCATACCAAAATAGACTTTATGGCCACTATAACTAGAAGGTCAAACATATAAATTTTGAGCTTAGAGATCTTGTGCTCAAATAATACCAAAATAACACCATGTTTGAGAAGAAGAATAATGGAAATCTCAAACTCAATTGGATAGGCCCATATATGATTGTTTGAAACTATGGCTTCAAAGCATACAGGCTCAATTCACTAGATAAAGATGAGCTTGATGAGCTAATGAACATCATACACCTCAAGTGTTACTTTGTTTGAGAGACCTAAATTATTTTATATGAGGGCCATTTACATTATACCATATCAACATTATTCTTTGTACCATACCATTCTATCATACCTTCCCTATGACCAAAGTTCTTTTACCCTTCCACCCACCCCTTTGACCTTAGTTCCTTTCTATTGGTTCTTTGGGCACCTTCAGTGAGGGAATTCAAATAAAATTTTAGTAGTTAATTTGGTATTCTATCTATATGCCATATTTTGGACAAATTTGATAGTGTTTTGTTAGTTGTATCCTTCATTTCTTGTTTCATTTCATTCTGAGTGTTCTTGATTATAACCACCTTTTGGGAAATTAGTGTTTCACTCTATGCTACTAATTATAACCACCTTTGGTAAAATTATTATCATTTACCTATGTTTTTGTTTCTTAATTATAACTACCTATGGTAAATTTAGTAACAACACATTTATCATGCTTTAAAGTTCTACCTTACCATTCGTATGCCATACTATGCCATTTGCCTAGTTTGAGAACTTATTGCTATGTAGTCAGATTCTTCTATTGTAAGGTAGAAATATAGTGACTTGAGGTCCAAATGGGACTATTTAGGTAGTGCTCAATTCACATTGAGGTTAGCTCAATCACCCTTTTACCATGCTCTTATTATTTTTTGAGACTTTTCTAGTTTGAACGCTCTCACCATTTTATAAGCTGGACCATTTAGTATCTCGTTATCCTTGATTGAGTTGATATGCTTAAAAAATTCCAAAAACATTTGAAATCGATCTAAAAAATTACTAAAAATTACCACATTGACCACTTATTTACCTTAAGGATTCTAGGACCCTTATTTATTTTAAAATAAACCACTTGTCATTTAGTTTCCCCATCTTTATTGTCCTTCACTTTTATGATCTCATCATTATTTGAATAATCATTTACATTCTCTTTTTGTTTTTCAATCCCCTTCACATATCTCTATATAACATAATCATGTTTTACTTATCATCATTTTCTTTTATCCCATATCCTGGGATAACTACATTTGGTCTGGAGTTTATGTTGGATCATGTGTCCAAGGAATTATGTAGGCAGTGTCTGCTTGTCTAATGCATCTAAAGTCAACTCGAATACCCCCCTTCCTTTTCATCTTTTCCCCCATTTTTTTGGTTTGGTTTGTTATTTACTATAACCTAGGGTAAATGTTCATCATTTTTTTGGTCCTCTATTTGTGCTAAAATCATTATTAACCATTTTCTATCTTTTGTTTCATTTTGTTCTTGTTATTTTCCCTTTTTTTTCATTTTCTTGGTGTTTTTGTCTTTTTGTTTGTTTGTTTGTTTCCCTATATATTTGCTTTCTTGGTTGTTTGTTTGCCCATTTATTTGATTTCATTAATTTTCCCCAACTTATTAAATTTCTATTCATTGGGTGATTCCTTGTGAATTATACTTAAGTCCATCCATATTCATATGTCAACATTGTCATCATGGTTTTTATTATTGCTGTATTATTTTTAATTATTTATTACATCACATGTAAGTATTTATGCATATTATGGATAAGTTGTCATGGTGTTTTATATCATTATCTTTATGAATATTATGGCTACATTAACATGGTGTTTTATATCATGATGGTTATTATCATGTGCTAAAGCAAAAATTAGATTGATAAATCTTACAATAAATGAAGCAGCGGTACTGCTCCTTGGCACCTAAAAAAATCCCAATCTAATCCAAATAATTTCCCCACATATATAGTAATTAAATAATTAAATAATTTTAATCCTTGTTAGTCTAGACATGCATCTCCCTCCTAGTAGGTTGCCTAAATTCATCTTTCTCTTCTATATTGACTTACTCTTACCCTGCGAGTATGGATTCAAAATGTAAGCCCCTTATTCTAATTTGACATATTCCTCCCATATTTTTTCCAATGATTCTAACCACCTTTGGAAAAATCATTATGTATCATCCCAATTTTAGAGATAATAATTATAACCCTTTTTGGGTAAATCATTGTGTTGATCGATTTAAATGTTCATGATTATAACCACCTTTAGGCAAATCAATATCATTATTATACCCAATAGGGGCATGTTTTCATTTTGATAATGATTATAACTACCTTTGGGAAAATCATTATCTATATCCACCCAACTGGGGCATGTTTTTATCCTGCCAATAACTCTAACTACCTATGGGCAAATCATTGTTCTCCTTTTTCATGATTATAGCTGCCTTTCAGAAAATCATTCTCTTGTTACCCTTATCATTTAGCCAATGATTATAACCACTTTTGGGAAAATAATTATCTTTTTACCTACCTACACTGATGATTATAATCACCTTTTGGAAAATCATCCTATTTCTCTACCCAATAGGGATAACTCACCATGTCACTGATTATAACCACATGTGGGAAAATCAGTCTTTTCCACCCTAGTTTACCTTTTAGGTCCCATCATTTTATTCTTTTGATGGATTGACCATTGACCTTATTTTCTTACCACTCCCTCAAGGAGGCATCCATAGCTTATCCATAATTAGTTGGGTAATAGGCATACAAAACCTTTTCATTCTTTGAGAAGATAGTATTGTGCCTATATCTTGTAATGCCTTCCCAAAATAGGAGAAAACTATAGATATCCAATTCTAGCCACAACTAGATTCTGATAAGACTTTAGACTAATTCCTACAAAACATTTCTAAGTAAGCATAAAAATCACTAAACATCCCAATTTCATCTATGCATCATTCATCAAAGCTTAGAATTGTGTTGAGGCATCCTTATTGGGATACTAGACCATATGCAATAATAACGTCTCACAAATTCATCCCTAATCACCTTTCAAAACAACAACTATCAATTTGGTCTATGAACCTATTAAATAGGGTGCTTGATTAAATCTTGAAAGATCTAAAAGGCTAATCAAAATCAATTAACAAATTCTGGCTATAAATTAAACAAGATTAAATGCCTAGTTGAATTATCTATTTACAATTAATGAATATCTAAAAATGGAAAGTCCAAAAATTAAAATATCAAGTCTTTTTATCATTGCCTTTATGAGTTGTCAAGCTCTTCCAAAATATCTCAAAATATCTAATTTGAGAGCCATGCCTAGTAATTAAAAATCATAATTACATGATAACTTTTAACTCAATTGGATTTGGTCTCAACTCACCTAGGGTTAGTTTGAACCTATTTCATGTTTAATCTCAACCTTAACTCACCTTGGGTAAGAGTTAATTATTTAAGCTATAAATACAAGGCCATGCCTATTGATTTCTAATCTATTTTTTGGTGTAAAGTTATTATGCACAAATATCTTCAATAATCTCTCTTGGTGTAGTGTTATAATACCTAACTACCTTGCAAGTAATGTTACCATACCCAAATCGTAAGCCAAGCAATCAAAACCAAGGTACCAAGGAAAAGAGAAGCTAAAAAATCCTTGTTAATGAATATTTATTGATGCATAAGTTGATCAAGCCATTCAACTAGCTATTTGGAACTCCAAGGAAGGTAAAATAAATTATTCTTTTATGTTTCAGTTGTGTTTTCATATGCATGCTTGTTACTTATGCTCACCCTAGTGTCTAGGATAGAGGTGTTAGTATTTTAGTGTGTTTATTTGATTTGTATTTCTTGGAATAACACAATACTAACATCCCCTCTATTTTATTTCTTGTTCACACACTTGATCCCACTAACCCTTGTTTTGTAAGATCACATGCCCTAATTAGAAGACCTAGGGTTTTGAACTACACATTGATACCTGAATCTTGTGTGTATGATCTAGATAGATAATTTAAAAGGTGATAGTAATACCTAACAAGTTCAGGTGGAATTTATAGAAAATGACTTGTACGCCATTATAGACAATAGTGTCAAAACTAGGACATAAGCATTGATGCTCATGTCTAAATTCTAACAATAGTGTCCAAGCTGATAAAGAGTTGATTTATAAAATCTAATGAATCTTACCCAAGCATAATTTTATCTCCTTTTTCACCTCAATTTAAAAAATCTACTTGTACATTAGTAAAAAAGCTAAGTATTATCTCTTCTTCATGTTTATATAATCAAATTACATTTGGCAATGTACTTTTTATATTTGAGATATTTCCTTAAGTTAGCATTATAATAGAATATTATGAATCTAAATTATTCAATTGGCTTGCTTCTAGAATAGTTTATTATTTAGTCGACTAGGATATTATCCTACCTTTATTTCAAAAAAGTATTAAACATTTAAACACGACCTCTGAGTCTTCTTGTCTAATCCTAGCTCTCCCTAGGGTTTTCTAATTTTTGAAAATCTTAAAAATTATATTTGCACTCATTAAAATAAATCAATTATGCTTAATATGGATACATCTATTAGTTATTTCCGTATATAATACGTGATGGTATTCATCATTTTTTATCTCACATATATTGCTATATCAATCCAAGATATAATAAATAGAGTCAACATATTGGTAAAAATAAAGAGTGATTTGACACAAGATAACAATCTAATCTCTCTTTAAAACTCTCATTGTAATAATATTAAACATATGTCTCGATTCAATATATTCTAATGTGCATGCTCCCAAAATTTTGTCCCCTATATCTTATTCAAGTCATAACTACTATAACACTCTAATTATTTGCCTATAACTTATCTTGATATTACCACTACTTGAAAAGATAAGGGTGCAAACCTACCCAGTCACTTGTTCATATACAATAATTTCCTCCTAATCCTCAGATAGTAATAAAATATAAAGGTTGTGATATGATCAAAAAATTAAGTAATACCCATGCCAAAATCTCTATCCTTGAGATTTTTAAACTATCAACTATCTATAAGGATATCTTATATGATGCATTACATGAAACCCAAGTACCAAGTGACATAGAACTAGCTTATTTTGTGGATATTATAAAATATCTCAAACCAATGCAAATATCATCAATTTTTTCACAAATATTTACCCTCAAAATATGCCATTGACCAAGATTTACCTTTATTCATACAAGTTAATATTCATAATAAAGGGATCAAAAGAGTACTAATTGATAATGGATAATGTCTAAATATTTTAAACATTGAATTCTTAAAATAATGGGTATTATTGATGAAATTTTTCAAAAATCAAAGATGCATATCAAAAAATTAATAATTTAATATCCTCCTCATTGTAAAAATTGCATTAGTTGTGACATTGGAACCAAAAATATTCTAAACTACATTCCAAGTAATGTCTCAATTATTGCATTATAATTTGATCTTAAGTAGACCTTAGATACATATTATGTAAGTTATGTCATCTACATTTCATATATGTGTCAATTTCATACATGATGGGACATTATGGACCATACCTATAGATTATGACCCCTTAAAATTCTACAAATTGTTACATTATTACATAAAATGAGTTCCTCAAATGATACTACCTACATCATTTATTCCAATCGATAATATATCCACTTATGAGATGGGTGAATCAAGTAAGATAAATCATTTATCTCAAGATTTTAATAAGGAACCAACATCTAAGGTACACATGGATGTACATAATGAAAATGAACATGAACATAAAGACAAAGAAATAGAATAAAAACAATTAATAAAGGAACCAATGATACTAAAATAGTGAGAAAGTCAAGCATTTGAGCTTCCTTTAGTGGTAAATTATGAACAACGAGATGGAAAGGCTTTAAAATATTATGACAGTGATGAGGATATTTCTAATGATATGATAAATGAGAAATTGATCAAGATTATATTTGATCCACTCTAGCATCTCTCACATAATATATTCATTCTTATAGTCCATAGTACATATAAGTTAAATCCATCACCAGAGGATGCAAAAATAAATACGAATAAAGTCAAGGTAAAGATAACATATGGACATGTAAATGTCTGCTATACAATCCATCCCTCTTAGCTAAAATATTTGAGTTGACCTTATAAGGTATAAATTCATATACATAACATTAATAATGTGGAATACTTACATAGGTCACCACAACATATTTTACATATCATGATGCAATACTTGAACACAAGATTATATATTTACCTCCTAAAATGCATAGGTCAAAATTAGATTGACACATAAAAAAGGATAAAAATCTTTCAAGTATCATAGAATAATGGGACATGATACATATAATTATGAATTATTATAAAAACAAATTTATAAATACAAAAATGAAGGGTGTATATAGATTATGAAAGAATAAAAACAAAGATCTTTGATCTCTAACAATTCTAATACAAAGTGCAAGGGGGCATACATAAAAGTGTCCATGACAAGAGGATATAAACATTATTGAAAATATCAATGGGGACTATTATGAGCATCTCAAGATTAATAGAAACAATTATAACATAATTTGCATTGTTCTATGTGTATGACTGTGAGGACATACTATAGAGGAGCTATAATATGGTTCACTTTTTACAAAATATCTTGGGTACATTATGTTACCCATCCTATGTGGACTAAAATTGGTCTATGGAATCATATGGGTAATTGGCCAGGAGTCATATTTGACATTTCATTTTTGACAATAGTGGTTTGTTGATATGCCTAGGATAGTAGATAATACAAATATGTACCTCACATTCCATTTTAAGGTAAAGAGATTCACGTTTAGCATGATGGATATGGTGATAAACCAATACCAATGGCTTTATGTAGCCAACTACAAGAGACCATTGAATAGGTATAAAAAACTCATTATAAATAATGGTGGCAAGAAAATAAGTTGATAGAGCCACCAGGTAATCATATAACTTCTAATTGTGATGACTTCTAGAATTATCTCTTTTAATTAATATTTTAAAAAAATAAAAAAATATCAAATAATAGTATTTACATGTTTTAAATATTATGCACGTGTTGTTTAATTTATGTTAGTATATGACATATAATTTATTTACACACATATGTTTCATAATTACTTAAGAGTGATACATGCATATATTATATCCATGATACATGAGCATGCAGATGTTGGACCTTTCATCTTCCCATGTGACACTACATTGGGTGCATCTTGTTCTTATTGATCATGATTGATATATGTTCAATTATTTTATTATCATTTTACATTATAATGTTGAGCTTATATACTAATTCTTACACATGCCTATTTTAATGCTTACATCTCATACAATGTGCAAGACATGTTATGTTACATGACATTTTACTAACCCGTCTTTGAAATAACTAGTTTTTAATATGCTTATGCTAGTTGCTTATAATTTTATTATCCATATTATCACATGGCTTACTTGATTTTACTTCTTATTTTCTACCTTTTCTTGATTTTGGAACATTTGAATATGTTCTTTTTTTATTGGCCATAGTGCCATTGAGTGTTATTTCTTTGATATGCAAAAATTTGAGTATGTCCTTTCCCTTGAGTGTGTGGCATTTGAACATGCCCCTTTCTTATGGTCTCCTTAGACCACTTTTGTATGACATTGAGTGATATTATGTGTGTTCTTGATTGTTTGATGAGATTTTGATTGTTAATTCTAGACATTTATATGATCCAGATCATCCACCTTAGGACTTGTTATATTTTGATACTGTGAGCTTCATCAATACATCTACTTAGACATAATTCTATTATATGTTTATTTACTACATAATTGATACAAATATAACATGGTTTTCTTATCCTTTTGAGATAACATGACTATAATATAACATTACCCTCACCTCAAGGGGGGTCATATCAGTGGGTTCATGTCATATAGACATGAGTGCACATACACGTAGTTGGGAGAATTTGATATAGTTTACATGATTCAAATATACATTCGATATAAAATATCATACACTTAGAACCAATTTTTTCATATTTTGGATAGGGTTTTTAGATTTTGTAATAGATATTATACATATTTAAAAAGTAGAGGTTATATTTTGATTGATACTTCATCTTGAGACATATCATAGGTGCATATCCATGCAAATTAACCAAATTATAAATGCACATTTATATTATATATGCACTAACCTTACCAATATGCACCATTTGAGCCTTTATATAACTATAATAGTTGGCTCCCTTGAGTAGTGCATGTAGACACCTAAAACTGGCCACAACTAGCTTTCGATTGGACTTCAGACTGATTCCTATCAACCATTACAAATTAAGCCTAAGAATCATTAAATATCCCAAATTTTCTTATGCATCATTGATCAAAGCTCATAATCATGTTAAAACATCCCTAATTGGGGCATCATATTGTATGTAACAAACCCCTCTCATAGATTCATCTCTAAGTACCTTGTGGCATCAAAACAGTCAATTTTGGCTATAGACCTATTAAGTGGGGCACATAAACAAATATTAAATCCTGAAAGAGCTAAATGCCTAATCAGAATAAATTAACAAGCTAATCCAAATTACATGCCTAGTTGAATTACCCATGTGCAAGTAATGAATATAATAAAAACTAAATTCAAAAATGCAAATATCCTAACCTTTCATCATGACCTTTGTGAGTTGTCAAGATTTTTGAAAATATCCTAAAATATCTCATTTTGGATACCCATGCCTATTCATTGCAAATCATGATTAATTTACAACTATTAACTCTATTGGAGTTAGTATTGAATCACTTAGGTTAGTTTTGAACTCATTCCATGTTTAAAATCTACCTTAACTCACCTTATGTTGGGGTTATATCCATTTGCTATAAATAGAATGCCTTGCCTATTGAATTTTAAGCTACTTTGGTGTAAAGTTATCATGTAAAAATGACTTAAAATCTCTTTTGACATAATGTTATAATGCTAATTTTTTTACAATCAAGGTTATAATGCTAAAATATTTAGCCAAGAAATCATAATTATAAGCTACATTACAAGTCACGGTGCCAAGGAGAGGAGCAAAGAAAACTCCAGTACCAAAGACTCTTTGAGCACAAACCGAGCAAGCCACTCAACAAAACATTTGGAGCTTTCAAGGAAGGTAAGATATTGTGTGTCTTTTTAATTTTAGTTGTACTTTCCATTTGGTTTTGTTAATTAATCTCACCCCTAATATCTAGGCTTGTAAGTGTTAGTGTTAGTGTGTTTTTATTGAGTTTTGTTTACTTGTTCAAACACTCTACTAACCTCCCTTATTGGATTCTTATGATAAAAAATGGCATGCCTGGTAGGACCTAAATCATCTCAAATATTTAGGATACCAAAGTGCATCTCTTAATTTTTAAAATGAATGCTTGATCATCTCAAAATTTTGAGTTTTTACTTTGATTTTTTGTATTCTATTTTTAGTGTTACACAGATTTACATAGAAATCGGCATCAGTTTTCCCTAACCAGAATTGGTCCTATATATAACCAATGTCAATATTTGTGTGTATAATATATAATTGATGTTAGTCTATAAATTCATCACCCATAACTGATGATGGTTTATGTGCAGAACAATAGGTTGATGGCCATCTTTCAAAACTTCATTTGGGGTCATTTGGACTCTATTTTTATGATTTTTTTTAAACCATGTGTTTTATCCTAATTTTTATAATATGCTATTAGTTTACCTTAAAGTTTCATAAGTGATTCAAAAAATATTGAAAACCCCCTAACACTTTTTACAGGACCCAAAAGCCACAAAGAGACATTTAAGACACTTCTAACTTGTAATTTTTCCATTTCAAATTGGCATTTTAATAAATTTTTGCCTAAATCATTTTTTTTTTTCAATATTTTAACAACAAATGCTAAGGGGAAAAAAATTCACAACACATTTTTTTTTGTGCATTATAATGAACTTTAGTCACTTAGTTACATGCTTTTGAGAATGTTCATTTTATGCCTTGTTTGTTTGAAGTTGTTTATTTATGCAATTTGATTGATGCGTATATGCTCTCCCCTATCCCCTTTAGGGAACTTGGGTGACCAAAAGCACTATTTATTTGCATTTTTTACTTGTAAAAATGTGTAAAAATAACATCTTTAAGGCTCTCTTCAAATCTATATGGTTTAAGTGATTTAAATGTGACCCTAAATTCTTTTCATTAGTCATTTATTTTTATGCAACTTGGCTTGTGAGTAGGAGTTCATTGCTTCCTAATGAGTTCTTTAGGGGTGCATTGACTTTGGGTTTTATCTCCAAGAATTTTACTAACCCTTATCTATGGTGAGGTATATAAATTAGGGCATGTATACTATGATTTCTAGGGAACTGAATGGTTAGCCTCTCTGATTATAATGAAAACTTAAGTCAAGTCTAGCTAACCAAGGGATTCCACTAAGAAGTACATAGATGTAATTGATATACAAATTGAATATGAACTCAATTTATGTGATTGCATATCTAGTGTTAACCACACTTTAGACCATCTAGACAATCAAAAAATTAGTTTTAGAACAACTCCACTTGTCGTGGACATATTATTGATGAAGGACTAGTACCCCAAAGTTCCATGTCACCGTATAATCTCTTGGGAGAAGAAGGGGCCTAAAAATCCTACTTATTCATGCACTTTTATTTTTGGATTAACACTTAAAATCCTCTCAATAGCACGTATATAGATGAAATTTGATAGTACTATGCAACCTTATTAGTTTTAGGATCTAGGATGCTACACTTAGGTGTTTGTGTCATTTTATCCTATATTTCTTGGTTTTTTAGTCTAAATATATTTGTTTGTCTTCCCATGTCAAAATATTTTTTGTGTCCACACCACTCCATTGTTTGAGAAGGCATTATGTTGTTTGTTTGATGCCTTACTTTTTACCTTAGTCTTTTTGACAATTTTTTTTTGTGTGTGTCACTTGATTGAAAAGGGTAACATTACATTACAAAATTCATTCCAAGTTTTTTTCCTTAGAGCCTTGAGTCCAGCCATTGATTACATCTTTAGAGTGTGATAATTTCATTACAATACTTGATTCATTTCATAGACTTGTTTTCCTTGATTCTAAAAATCCATTTTTGAAACCAAGTCACGTGTGCCTTTTGGATATTTGTCTAGTGACATTATTCCATTCAATTGTGGCTACCTTGTTGTTTGGTCAAAGAATACTAGTTTCCTAAGTTGATTTTTTAATTAACCTTGACAAGTTAAAATATAAACATTGATTGATTTCTATTTATGCCTTATGTAATTTGGGTTTAGACACTAATATTTATCTTTTGGGTTGTGTAACTTAGGTTAATTATTTACCCACTTTGAAAACTATTTTTTTTCCCTTTATTTGGGAGAAAATAGTTTATCTCCAATTGCCTTTTGTTTCATGCCTTATGCCAATTGACTAAGTCCATGTCTAAATTCGAATGCCTAGTCTATGCCAAAGTGTCTCAGATTTTTTAGATTAAATTATACCCTTGTTTTTAAATTCGAGATTTTGTTCTTGTTTTGCCAAAAGTCCTAGCATATGCCTATTTTGAGCCTTACTTTTGATGTTGCATTTGGCCAATATACCTATCAAATTTTTATTTTCTTAGATTAGACTTGTTTGGAACACTTTGAACCTAGAGTTTGGCATTTTGATTTTATTTCATCTAGTCAACCTTTTACATGAGATATTTAAATGTTGGACATTTGATGTTAGGTAATTTTATACCTAGTTTTAGCACAAACCATTTTGGAGATACAACTCCCCTAGACCAAGTTAGACCAAATTTGAACCATTTGCCCTTTGGACATTATTTTTTAGATTTTTTTAGACCTTTAGGCATTTTTCAAAATTTTCATCATTGATATGGATATGTCTCATTACACTTATGGTGGAAATAGGTACAATACAAGTTATGATAGAGTAACCATATAAATTGACTTTGTTCGAGACCCCTATGGTGAAGAAGGGGTTTGTGACATGGATTATTATCCTCCTTACAATCCTCAATTTAAGGAACAAAGCCAAGATCCTCAAGCATAGTATTTTGTGACACCTTCTTTTGGCTAGTTGACATATGATGTTCTCCATCTTACCAATCATGATGACCATTCCTCCCCCTATACCATCAACCCTCCTTCAGATTACATGAGCCACCAAGCTCCAAAGCATCTACAGACTATCATTTCTATACTAAGACCTCATCCTTTGGCTTGTGTGAGCAACCAAACTCCATAATTCCCTACCATTTTTATACTAAGACCTCATCCTTTAGCTTGTGTGAGAAACCAAGCTCTACAATGCCCTATCATTTCTATGCCAAGGCCTTATCCTTTGGCTTGTATGAGTAACCAAGCTCCATAACACCCTACCATTTATATTCTAGGACCTCATCCTTTAGCTAGTGTGAGCAACCAAGCTTCATAATGCCCTACCATTACCATTCCTGGCCGTTTCATATATGGTAGCTCATTATCCAAACCAAGCTGTCTAATCACAACTTGATGGGTCATAGTTACTATTATAGGCCATAAACCATCCTTTTTGAAGCCTATAATTATCCAACCACCAGCCATTAGTCATCCATTGCCAACCTTTCCCCACTTTAGAAAACCCCTGCCAATCATCTAGCCAAACCCAAGCCAATTAGTACCTCTCTAATTGAGCCAATCATTTGAAGACCAAGATGTGTTCAAAAAAAGTATTTTACAACTCATTGTAAACTAAGGCCAAGATAACCAATAAATCCATGAGGTTTTTGTTGAACCAACCATTTGTGATGAGTCAACCTATGATGAATCATCTTTTAATCCTATACCTTTTATCAAGGAGTCTTGCTCTGACAAGCTAGTATTTGTTGATTCACTTCTTAGTGATTATAACTACCTTTGGGAAAATCATTACCTCAACCATATGCTTATTTTTTAAGAGCTTCTCTTTTCCAAGCTAGTCTATGTAGAGTTGTATTTTGAATTTTTTCCCTTTATGCAGGAGTCTCACTTTGATAGACCAGACTCTATGGATCCTAGTATGCCATCATAGGCCGTCACTTATCCAATACCAAACATTCAACAAGACATCATTGTATCATCATCAATGCTAGATGAAGAATAAACATTGAATTTTGGTTTTATTTTTGAACTAACATTATATTTAGCATTAGAAGTAGAAGCAATGTCAGTCTCAACTTTGGATTTAGATTCCATTGAGTTAGAATCAGCTTCAAAATTAGAATACATTTGTGGTTGTTACAACATTGGTTATGCATGCCTTGTAGATTAGTTTGAGTACATTTATGATCCTTATATGGTTTTTAAGGATGATTACTTCAGTTTCAACACAAGTTCTCCTAGTATCTTCTACAAGGATTGTGTTACCTCTTCCCATTCCATTACTATTCCACATACCATTACCACCAACTAACCAAATCATTTTATTGACCTTCTACTTCCCACAAGTGTTGATTGGGACTAAAAAAATCATACCTTGTTAAACTACATCCATGGAGACATATTAGTTGAATAATACCATGGGGAATACTAAATTCATGCAGAAGAAGAACCATCTCCTACTAAAACCTTTTTAGAGGTGATAAGGGATAATCAAAGCCAAAACTCAACATCTTCTAGTGAAACCTTGTTTAAGATGTTAGAAGACAATCGAAGTCAAAATTCAATCTTCCTTAGTAAAACCTTCTTAGAGGCACTATGGGACAATCAAGACAACTTCATTGTCAAAACTTATTTGAGGTGCCAACACCTGAGCACAACAATTTTTTTCTACTTGATGGAGACAATATCAAATATGAAATTAAAATAGCTTCCAATATATATAATAATTAGATAGAAGGTACTCTAAATCCCAAATAATAAAATAATATGGTGGTCCTATTGAGAGCATATTCAAAAGTCTTATACCCTACCACAACCAAAGTTATGTCAAATTTGGAATCAACAACATTATGTGTGATTGAAAACCCTAATCTTCATTTATTGTCTAACCATCAAATATTATATTATCATTCACCTATACATTTCCAATTAGATTTATTATCCAACATTTATCCCTATTTTTCATCCTTGGTCATACTTTCCTTTATAGAGGCTATAGATATATCTTATCTTGATGTTTAGAGGAAATAGAACCAATGACCAACAAAGATCATAACAACATTCTTGACATCCAAATTTGCCTCAGGGTCTTGATAGAGTAGCTATTAAAAAGAGGTGTGGGCTATCAATTTACATGATCAATTATTCTAGTTATATCAATTATTGATCAGGACATCCATCTCCACCTTAGCAGGAAAAATAGAATCATACCCTAGCCAAAATCATAAAAACATACCTATACCTTTGCCAAAAATATTTACCTTTCCATTTTCATTTTTCCATTTCTTTTTTCATTATTTCCTACCCTTCCATTTTCCTAACATTATCACTTAGGGGCAGCCCTCCTATCATTATTATTACATATTAATTATTATTAACATTATTATTAGGGTGAGTTTTGATATTTACTAAGAGGTAAATATATTTAAGTAATAGTTAGTTTGGTAGTCATAATATTGTTACAACAATATTACAAACATAGTTTATTTGTTAGTACATAT
The DNA here is from genome assembly GCA_037957365.1 of Torreya grandis. Lineage (NCBI taxonomy): Eukaryota > Viridiplantae > Streptophyta > Pinopsida > Cupressales > Taxaceae > Torreya > Torreya grandis. The sequence continues at coordinate 1,536,994 of JARHVA010001288.1, read as the reverse complement.
TATTCATAAGGATTCAGGTGTGAGAGATTTTGAGAGAGAAAATAGGGGAGTGGTTATAGGGAATATTCCTATATATTTGTAATGTCTAGAATGTATTATAAAATAGAGTGAAATAATATATCATATTTTTTGAATTAATTGATCTTTGTGTATCCACTTCTATTTGCATGAATTAATTCTAGGTTTGGCTCTTTTATTCCCCAATAGTGGTATCAAAGTGAGAGATTATGTTGATGGATCAATGATCTTTTGATTTGAAGAAGGGGCATTCAACATTATTTGTTGTTTCCCATCATGAGGAAGAATTGGATACCTATAGCATTTAAGAGTTTTATATTTCATCTTTGTGTTATTAGTGTTATCATTTATGTTGTAATTTTAACATAGATGTCAACTTCAACTACCTCTAACCGCATACAAGATCCTTTTTTATCCATTGTGTAGCACTGAGGATCTATTCTTTCTACTAGATTGATGTCTAAACCAAATACTCAGAGTCAAATCTGATCTAAGCATGTTATTTTGTGGAGATTTTACACTATGGTGATTTTTTAATTTTTAAAGTCATTACTCTATTCACATGGTGATCTATCATTCTTTAAATTCATTACCATCTTTTTGCACTATGCCAATTGTATTAGATTGGTGTCTATGTTCAAATCACTTAAGAAACCTATTGCAATTGAATACAAATACACTAGTTGTGTGTGCTCCAAAGTTTGAAAACCTACATCAAATCTAATGACTATTTGGTTACGTCATCTAGCTCTCCTCTTGATAGATCCAACAAGTTCAATGTAGGCTAGGCACACCAAAACCTGAGAAGCAGAAAATAAATTCATTTATTTTTTGTCATTATATATTTAGATGGATTATGTTGCACTAATTTTGGTATAATCTAGAGACAAAACTATCCAGCCCACTTGCACCACTCGCATGCACCACCATGCAATCCATGTGTTCCTTATTATCTTTAATGAGTCGATTAGTTTGGCCAAAATACATATTTAGTTTAATGTTTGTGTCTAGTTGATAGGGTAATTTATAAAAGCATATTGTAATTTTATATTTCATTAGGTTTGTGTTAGTGCCTTCAAAGCTTATATGTGTTAGTTTGTATATCAAAAATGTTACTAAGTCAATAAGTCACTTGTTGTCATTAGAATAGGGTCCATTTATTTTTTAAAGCATAAGTCATTTTTTTAATTAAGCTTTAAAGTCTTTAAATGTGTCAAAAAGCTATATTTTATATAGTATTCATTTATTAAGGTTTATTTTTGATGTTGTTTATAGAGTCATATTCCTATACGTTAAAGAATTCATTTATAAAGTATGCCAATTTTTATTCAAATTATGTAAAAGAAAAAAAAATTAAAAGTGTCAAAGATTTGTTATTTTCAAAAATCCATTGTGTCAGTGTTAAGTCTTTGTCAAGAGTCAAGAGTCTCAAAAATTAAAAAAATGTAAAATAAAAAATTGCCTTATGGATGCATTTTTGGGTGCACCCAACATTTGGTAAGCATGTCAGTATTGTGGGGGTGGCGGGGGGGGGGGGGGGGGGCGTTTGGCATTTCAGCCAAAATGACATGCAATTGAGCTTCATCAAGATATCACCTAAGTAAGTAGTATCAGCTACTATAGGATGGAGGATACATAGAGGATGGAAGCTATGGAAGCCTCTCTCAAGTCATCAATGATGGGGCCCCAAATGTTTTGATGGCATATATAGTATGATGTGTTTTTTATATTTTTATGTTGTTTGTTCTTAAATAAGAATAGATGTAATATTCTTGTTCAAGTAATCCCTTTTGATATTTCCTTTTGTAATCCATTTTGTAAAATTGAGTGGGCAAACATGTACACTGCTATGAAGTGGTTGGTGGTTCCACTAGAAAACCACATACTGAGGAGTTGATGGTTCTCCTTGAAAACCACATACTGAGTGGTTGATGGTTCCACTAGAAAACCATTTTTTGGAGTTGTTGGTTCTCCTAGAAAACCATGTAAAACATGAGAAGGTACTAGATAGAGCTTACCCCATATTCACACTAAGGGGGTGCAACTAGGAATAATAATTTTAAGGGGGTGAATGTTACAGATTAATTATTAGTAACATTATTATTAGGGTGAGTTTTGATATTTACCAAGAGGTAAATATATTTAATTAATAGTTAGTTTGGTAGTCATAATATTATTATAACAATATTATGAACATAGTTTATTTGTTAGTATATATTATTCATAGGGATTTAGATGTGAGACATTCTAAGAGAGAAATAGGGGAGTGGTTATAGGAAATATTCCTATATAATTGTAATGTCCAAAATTTATTATAAAATAGAGTGAAATAATATATCAGTGTTTTTGAAATAATTGATCTCTATGTATTTGCTTCTCTTTACATGAATTAATTATGGGTTTAGCTCTATTAGACCAAATCCTATTTTTATCCACCCTACCCAATCCTATTTTGATCTTGGTCCCTTTGGTTCTTCTCACACCTTGCATGAGGAGATTCTAATCTAGTTTTAGTAGTTTTACAATTTTGTGTTTAAATTATAGTTTATGAAATTAGTGTAATAGTGGATATGGTAAGTTATATTTCATTCATGTTTGACTGGTGCCACCGATTATAACCACCTATGGGGAAATCAGTATCCCACCTTGTGTTACTAATTATAACCATTTATGGGAAAATTAGTACCACAAACCTATGTCATTATTTATTTATTATAAAAACCTATGAACAAATTAGGAAAAACATCATTACCAAGCATTATTGCATCACCTTCTCATTACTATTCTCATTTGCCTTAATTTGAGAACTTGTTGTTATTAGGTTGGATCTCATTACCTTTTGTGTATGTGGAGTTACTATGACTTGGGGTCCTATTGGGACTATATAGGTCATGCTCAATTCACATTAAGGTTAGCTTAGTCGACCTTTACATATGCTCTCATCATTTTGCAAAAAAACTAAGCCAATACTCTCATCATTTTGTGAGTGTTACCTTGTCAATCTCTAACGAGTTGAGATATCCCAAAATTCCAAAAACATTGATAAAATTTCAAAATCCAAAAACATTTATCCTATCGAATCCTAGTTAGATATCCTCAATCTGCCCTACTGGGGCACAATTCATTGTTAAGATGCTTTATTTTGATTTTAATTTCAATATTTTTGTGTGTTTGTTTGTTTAGTTATTTATTTGTTTGTTTTCTTATTTGTTTGATTTTAGTATTATGCCTTGACTCAGCCTATATGTGTCCATTGGGTGATTCCTTGTGCATTATTCTTGAGTCCATCCATATCCATACATCAACATTGTCATCATGATTTTTATCATTGGTGGATTATTTTTAATTATTTATTAGATCAAGAGTTAGTCCTTATGATATTCCAATATAGTTCTCATGGTATTCTATCATAAGGCATACCATCACATATTATATAAAAAATCACCTTATGAATTCTTACAATCAATGGAGCCATTGATGTTTCTCCTTGGTACCCTTGTAAAATCCTCCCACCCTCTTGGATCAAATTAAACCCCTTGACCATTATAGTTATATCAATGATAACAAGGATGAGAATCTCTACATTGGTAGGTATAACTAAATCATTCACATTTATCAATACTTATTATTCTTCTATTCATCTCTTTCATCACTTTGTTCATCCTCGTATGCCTAGTTATTTGTGGTTTCTTTAGTCATTAGACTATCACCTCTATGTTTGCACCCACTCATATTTAATATGTAAAATAAGTTATATCCTTGATTTATGCTTTCCAATCTAACCTACTGGGACATTATAAAAAAATATTTTTTATTCTAGGTCATCTTAATGATTATAACCACCTATGAGAAAATCATTATTTTGACTCATCAACCGTAATTGGGGCATATGCCATTATCACTGATTATAATTACCTTTTAGAAAATTAGTGTCTCAACCTTTGTTAATGATTATATCTACCTTTGGGAAAATCAATACTTTTTAAATCAATTCATGTAAGAATTATTTTGATTGGATTAATCTCACCCATGGGTTAATTTCATTCTTCTTCTTACTTCTTTTCAAGGGAACCATCCATCAACTATATGTGTCAGCCACTCCCTTGAGGGGGCATAATTATAGGCTTCCCAAACATTCTTTCTTAAACAACATATTTCATTATTTGAGAAGACATTATTGTGCCTATATCTTGTAACATCTTCCCAAATAGGGGCAAACTGTAGACACTTAAAACTAACCATAACTGGATTTCAGTTGGACTTCAGATTGATTCCTACCAACCATTACAAATTAAGCCTAAGAATCATGTAATAACCCAAATTTACTTGCACAATGTTCATCAAAGCTCATAATAAAGTTGATACATCCCAATTTGGGGTATCCTATAATATGCAACAAAAACTTCTCATGGAGTCATCCCTAAACATCTTGGAGCATCACAATGGTCAATTTGGCCTATGGACCTATTAAGTGGGGCACATGAACAAATATTAAATCTTGAAAGAGTTAAATGGATAATCATAATTAATTAACAAGCTAATCCAAATTAAATTCCTAGTTTAATTTTAAATGTGCAATTAAAAAATATCATAAAAATTAAATTCAAAAATTCAAATAGCCTAGCCTTTCATCATGACCTTTGTGAGTTGTCAAGCTCTTTGAAAATATCCTAGAATATCTTATTTTGGAGACCCATGCATATTCATTGTAAATCATGATTAATTGACAACTATTAACTCTACTTGGGTTGGTCTTAACTCACTTAGGTTAGGTTTGAATTCATTCCATGTTTAAAATCCATCTTAACTCACCTTGGTTTGGTTTTCTATAATTACAATGTCTTGCCTATTGAATTTTAAGCTATTTTATGAAAATTTATCATGAAAAAATTAATTCAAAGATATTTTTACATAATGTTATAATTCCTATTTTGTTACAATCAAGGTTATAATGCCAAAATCTTGAGCCAAGCAATCACAAGCATAAGTTACATCAAGCCAACACAAGTCACAATGCCAAGGAGGGAAGGAGTAAAGAAATCTCCATTGCCAAAGACTATTTGAGCATAAACTGAGTAATCCACTCAACAAAACATTTGGATATTTTAAGGTAAGATATTATGTGTGTTTTACATTTTAGTTGTGTTTTTCATTTGGTTTTTTTCATTAAGTAAACCATAAGATTTGGGCTTGTAAGTGTTAGTGTGTTTTTATTAAGCTTTATTTACTTATTATAACACTCTAATAACCTCCCTTCTTGGATTCCTATGATCATAATGTGATCGATATTCATCACCCTCAATGGCCTTGGCACTCCTTTGCTTTTCAAGTTAATATGGTTACACCATTTAACTTGGGTGAGATTGGCTATATTGTCCAAATTATGTCTACACTTGGGTTGTATGATTGAGATTTAATATTCTTGATGACCTTGGCATAATTCACTTTTTACACTAGATTGGGGGAAAGATCACCCTCTAATTCTCCTTTTCACATCTCCAAGGTTTAGTTTTGAACCTCTCTCCAATGCTTTAGTAAGGAAGCATCATTACCAAAGAAAAACTACCAAGGGGTAGCAGGGTTACATTGACACACATCGATACTCATTTCTTATGTTATAACCTTTTAAGACTTAATGCAAGGTAAATCTTATGTTTTTTAAAGAGTTGAGTAGACTAAATTAGGTAAATAAGACATAATAAATATAGCCACTAATTTATTATAGAATTTACTAGCTTTGACTGTTCTAAAAATAGCAACAAATAGTGAAAGTAAGAACTTAGCAAAAAATAACTAAGATGAGTTATCTGGGTTGTAGAAAATGAGGTGAAATCTAGTCTAAGTGTTAAAAACTTGATCTGATTTTTAAAACCCCTCCTATATAGTAGCACTACAATTGGATGATAACTCCATTACTAGAAATGTGGTAGTAATGTCCTGATATTGGTGGTAGTGTCCTCTATATAGGACTATCCTAAGCTGTTGGATGCACCTGTTTCTAGATCTCTAAGGTTTGTTCCTACATGGATGAGTCTTTAACCCTTGTATTTTCATTTTAATGACTAATTTAGTGAAAAAACTTAATTCTTCATGTATCTAGGGCATCTAGTTGGCATGAGCTAAAACTTATGTTTGTTAGTAGGGTAAGCTAAACATCATCAACACCCCACTGTGAAGAGAGTTGCCTACATACCAATACTCTAAGTAGGGATCAAGCTTTATGTAGTTCTCCCCACCTAATTGCTAGTGCAAGTTCAAGTGAATCTAGTATGAAATTTGCCTCAAGAGCCTTGAATGTGCTTGAGACTAGAAATTTGGGTAATCTGACCTTAGGACTGTTGTAGATGGTAATATGCAGAAGTAAGGAAAAATAGGGATTGGTAACCTTAATTGTGCACAAAATTTTATGAGTTTGAATGTGTATTTTTCATTTTATTTCCATCTAGTGATTATAGGGATAAAATTCATGTACTTATATTATTTTGTTACTTATGTGGGTGATAATATAGGTCTAGGCCAACTCTTAGAAGTTTTAGTTTTGAAAATATATCTATTTGGGGAAAATAAAATTAAAGGACATTAGTGTCATTTTTGGGAAATTAGTGCCATGTGGCATTAGTTTCCTTATTATGGCACTAGTGTTTGTCTGGCAGAACACTAGGCACAAAGGGTTGGGATTAGGAAATGAGGGTCTAGGACTGCTTTAGGGGTGTTTATGGCTTGTATAAAGGCTAGACAAATGTGACAATAGGTATTAGGATATGTTTAATACTAAGATAGGAATAGGTAGTCTCAAGTATCACTCTTAGCACTCAAATACCACTTTTATGTGATTACATTTTTGCCCCCCCTTTATTTTATAAATGGATCAAAGTGAAATGCCTAGGATAAAGGAAAAAGAATCATACCTAGACTTAACTAATAGGTGAAGCCCATGAATCTAGGTTTGAGTATGTGAATCAAGGTTTGAGTATGTGAATTATGATCTAATGTGTGTCTTACAAGTGAAACATACATAAATCAGTCCTTACGTAATACATATCAAAATCAAAAGACTAAAGTGAGTAAAGAAGTAAGATTGGGTAAAGAGATAAGAGAGAGGAAAGGAATGAATTCACCTCACTATGTACATGAACCAATGCATAACATTAGTGACAACCTATGTGTGTGCATGTATATATTGATCAATCATTGAATATCTTGGACTAAGTTAATGGTTTCTTAATCCTCATTTGTGGTTAGCACAAGAACTCAACTAGGTTATGACTCCATCATTGCCCACCCCTACTTGGTGGATCATGACCTGTGAACAGCTTAAATTAGATTGATGGTGTGTCCAACCCTCTCATGTGAGTGGATCAAGAACTCAAGTAGGTTATGACCCCATCATTTCTCATCCATTTGTATTAGATGCATCTAAAACTAAACTACATAAAGTAACTGTAAATATCTAATAGCCATGTCAACTCCATCATTTCCATCATTCACAAGGCTGTCAATATAGATATAAAAATGTATGTAATAGTAAAAACTAAGTACATACCTAGGGGGATGGGGCATGATTCCATCATGGCACCCAAGTATGAAGGAGAGATATATGAGGTCCCTCATGGAAATAAAAATTGGTGTGTGTAACAAGTAAAGGAAAGTGTCATGGCCATGATGCATATAATAAATCATACATACAAAACACATGAGGCATGAAAAGTATGCCAAGGGGCCACAATACAAGGGATGTGGGAACATGTCACTAAATTTGATAAAATAATACATACAGAGACATGTTTAAATTTACACATATTCAAGAAATAAGCAAGTTATCTTAGACCCACATAGAAGGACACATTCAAATGTTTGAAAACACAATTAGTAAAAATCAAACACAAGGACATGGGCACATATCCAAAGCATTTACTATGAATATAATTAGTGTAGAGCCAAAGAGAAATGGAATATTCAAATGCCCTCAAATAGAAGAAGCATAGAGATACAATCAATTAAAAACTAGGAAATATGGAAATAAAATTATGTATGAATATGTAATATAAATCTATTTATTATAAAGGAGGTACATATGTCAAGTCTAAAGTAGTAATATCCAGTAAAAATTTTGAGTAAGTGTAGCATGATCAATATCAAGATATAACAAATCAAAATTTGTGATGCAGAGTATGGAAAGATATAACCTAGTAATAAAAATTGTGTATAAGGATCCCCCATGTGGGTGAATGTGTCAAGTAAAGAACCCATGTATCAGTATATATACCCCCAATGGGTAGAATAGTAAATCTAGATCAGTGTAGTGGACTTGATTCTTATAATAATATACAACCACATGACAAGAACAAGTGGTGCATGTATGTATCATTAAATTGACTATACTAAGATAATTAGCATATGTAGTTTCTATAAAATATAAGAAGTGTAAATATAGCCATGCATACAATCTATAATTCTATGTTTTCTAAGTAAATGTTTTAAAGCTTTTGTGTTTTTTGACATATTATATTATTTTTTATATTTTATAGATATAAGATACGTACAAGCAACATGAAAATGAAACTATATACATGGAGTGGGAAATAAGGAAAGTATGTACAAGTAGAAAGGAACAATACTAACTGATGAGTCTCATGGGAGACTCACTATCACTATGGCTTGTGTCAAAAATAGGAATGGTAATCTCTAGTGTCATGTGATTGTTATGCTAGAGTTGAATGTTGTTTCAATAAGAATTTGAGTATTATTCATCATCATAATCATAATAACTTAGAATGCTAGAGGGAATTGGATCATACTATGGATTTGATCTTTCTGAATTATGCTTTAGAATATTGATTGTGATTTTTTCCTTTGAAATTGTGCTTATTTTAAATATGTGGTGTTATGGAGTCTCTTTTTAAAGAAATCCATTTTTGAGAATTTTTGTTGGATTAGCATGATTTTGACTTTAAAACTTAAGTTCTTACTCTTTTTATAACATTTCCCATGTATCTAGATATTTTGCCTTTATAAATTATATCTGTGAATGGTTTTCCTTATGATGTTCAATAAATCCCAAACCTTGTTGACCAACAATATCAACTATTATAATAGTAGTGATGCCTTGGGCCTACTTGCTCAAACACTGACCATGATAATAAAATTATTGTAGATATTTTTTACCAAACCCATACTAATTTGAAAGTTGAGCCTCATTTTATAGAGGTAGATTTGCATCTCTTACTTGTTTGACCTATGTTTGTTGTGTTGTTTCTTGTTGTGATTATGTTGTGTGAACCTTTTATTGTTCTAAGTTATGTTTTGGTAACCATTTTTGTATTGTTTCTAAATTTGACCTTTTTGAATTTTTAGATGTGTAATTATATGTTGTTTGTATGATGTGTCAATGTTTGTGTCATTTGTATCCATTATATGTTGTATTTTCCTTTTTAATTCTAAACATGAATCAGTGCAATGCCCATGCATTCTATGATATGCACAATAATCTATATATCTCCTCATTGGGTGTAGAGGAGGTAGGTTGATCAACTTATCTTTAATCATTTCCCTTTTTATCTCACTTGAACTCTTATTTTATATTTTTATAAATTTTGAATCACTATTTACAGATGTACTTTGTTGTGATTTATGATTTGGATATGAAAGAGTGTTAGGCACAACATTGCTAGGTGTAGATGCATATACATGGTTTATGATAGCATATTATAAAGACTATGTACATGTAATGTGATTTTACTATAATCTGACCCATTCACTTAATAACTGATTTTGATTCTATAAATCTAATATTAGCTTGCTCATACTAATAATTTGATACATTAGAGTCTCACAAGTGCAAACCCTAGTTATTTTTTATTGAACATGTAGGCACACACCCTATAGGGAAGAGGTGTGAATGGGATTAGTATGGGGATTACTAACAATGGTATCACTTTCTTCATCTAGTGGAGGAGTGATAACATGGACCTAGTTAGAGGGAAAGTAGCTATCACCCTCATGGAGATGAGGAAGAGAAGGATATTTTTTTATGTGGATAATATATGACATTGAAACTTGAAACCTGGTTATTAGCTTATGTAATATATCCTCTATGTATTTAAGGGTTTGTTACTTAACTATTTTCTACATAAGATAACAATGACATGCTAAAGATAGAATAACTTATGGCATACATTTCAATTGATATAAAGCATCATCTATACATGTGTTTATGTTTTTTCTTAGTTCATTCTGAATTAAAGGGAACAAGCATACAAATGGAAGTATTAAACTTTACAAAAAAAAATTGATACATTTATTATGTCATTATTATATTAAATAAAATCATAAATTGTATGGATATGAAATCTAAATGCTGAAAATGTAAACCTTAGGGTTATCTGGGGTTAGGGTTTATGCAATAGTCAAAGCACTTTAGGTTCACCAAATGTTCTAACCCTTTAGGACTTAACAAGATGTAAATCCTATGTTTGTTAAATATTTTAGTAGACTAAATCAAGGAAATAATATGCAATAAATATAGCCACTGATTTTTTATAAATTGACTAGCTTTGACTTTTCTAAAAATAATAGTAAATAGTGCAAGTAAAAACTTAAAAAATAATTAAGATGGGTGATTTGGGTGCAAAAAAATTGAGGTGGAAGATTGTCTAAGTGTTGAAAACTAGATCTCAGTGTTATATCCCCTCCTAGATAGTATATCCATAATTGGGCAATAGTGCCATTATTGGAGATGTGGTGGCAGTGTCCTGATATTGGTAGTAGTGTCTTTTGTGCTGGACTACCCTGAGCTTTTGGATGCACCTATGTCTAGATATTTGAGGTCAATTAATACGTGAACAAGTATTGAAACCATGTATTTTGATTTTAATGATTGATTTAGTGAGTAAACCTTAATCCTTTATGTATCTATGGCATCCTTTTGGCATGAGCTAAAAAGTGTATTTATTAGTAGGGTAGGTTGGACATCCTCAACACCCTATTATGAAGAGATTTACATACGTACCAATATTTTGAGGAGGGAACATGAGGGTCTATGACTAATTTAAGGCTAACTAGAGATGCATGTGTCTTACATGAAGGATAGATAAGTGTGAAAATAAGCTCTAGGATAGGTATAGGGATAAGCTATGGATAGGTAGTCTCAAGTAGCACTTTTAGCACTCAAATACCATTTTTAGGTGATTACACCTTGTTCTCTTTTATTTTAAATATTTTATTATTCAATTTTTATATTATATGCACTAATTACACTATAACATGTTCTTATTTTTAAGTAAACATAAACATCATATTCAAATAGATTTCAAGTCAAATCAAGGTGTGTTTTACACACCACAATACCTATTTATTTCCTTTAAACTAATAATTCATCCTTATGCATTACTATATTAAAGGAGGGAAATGTAAATGTTAAATCTAGATTTTACATGATAAATTAGTCTTTTACACTTGGAAAATATCACTCATGACTCAACCCTTTAATTTAGCACCTTTATGTTGATTCAAGGTTCACCTTCACCATCTCATTATACTTAAATGTTTATCTTATAGTTTTTCCTTGATATTTTGATTATCCAAATTAATTGTAGCCCATAGTATGCTTTAAATCTATTTAATATCTTATAATATTAGTTATATATCTTCAATGATTTTCTATCCTCTCGAATACTACCATCAAGACTAGGACACTAGCATCAATGTTAGTGTCCCAGGTCTGGTGCTAGTATTTGTACCCTTCAAACACTCAAATTTTAAAATCTTTAAATATATATGGGTTAACCTTTTTGTCTTAATTAACCCTCTCATGAGATAATTTCAAATGGTGTGAAATAAGTATAAAATAAAACCTACTCATTTATCCATATATAAATTACTAAGTAAACACCTATCAAGCTCACTAAATCATCTACACAATTGAGTTTTATTTCCCTATTCTTTCATGTTTTTAAATTAGTCATAGTGTTAGTCTTATTATAGGTCTAAATAATTCAAAGAGTAACCCATGAGTATTATTTTTCAAGTTCCAAATAATATCACTACATGCACTCATATATAGCATATCATACCATTTTTAACACATAATCCCACATAAGGGGGAGAACTACATCGGTCTAAGGTTCTCTTTGGAGTATATGGATATATAGTCAATACTTATTAATATATAGGTCTTTAAGATCAAATAAACTTCACTTGAGCCCACTAACCCTTATTTTTTAAGATTGCATGCCCTAATAGGACCTAGGGTTTTGAGATACACATTGATATATGTGACATATGTGTGCAATATAAACATAGAACCGCAAGGCAATAGTAAGACATAATAGGTGTAAGTGGAATTTATATAAAAATACATGTACTTCACTATAGATAGAAGCATCAAAATTGGGTTTAAAGTGTCGATGTTAGTGTCTAAATTTTAACTATAGTGTCTAAGCTAACAAAAAAGTGATTTATAGAATCTAATGAATCATACTTGAGCACCTCATGTTTATTTATACATTCACATCAATAAAAAAGATACATATTATCTCTTCTTTATGTTTTAGCAATCAAATTATCATTTAGTAATGTACTTTATACATTTATCATATTTCCATAATTCAGCGCTATAATAGAAAATTGTGAATCTAAATTATTTATTTCACCTACATTATAATATTATATTCCTTAGTTTATTAGGATATTCTCCTTATCCTTATTTTGAAAAAGGGTTAAACACCTATCTCTGAAAGATTTGTATGTATGATCTTAAACCTTGATGATGTGCTCAACTCTAGAAATCAACCTCTTTCACCTTAAGACCCTAGGTGTGCTTTTAAGGGATAAAAACCTACAAAACCTTAGAAAGTGTAATGGGCTGAGTTGACCATAATCACAAATGTTTGATGATTTATTATTGCCTATGTATTTGATACACCAAAGAGGGAAATCAAGCCACACATAGTGTGATTTTGAAATTATGACCCTTCACTATATGTATGTATCTAATGATTTATATTTGATATTTTAAATTGTTTATTTTAAATTAGATTTGGAATGCTTTAGAATTGAAGTGTGATTGACCCACTGATATATCCATAATTTGTAAAGAATAAGTCATATTTTCTCAATGTGTAATAGTGTATAGATAAGTACAAAATAAGTGCCAAGTCTCTTTTGAATAAGACCTTGATTTATTGATATGAGTCCAATTAGGTAATTTATCACACCACCAACATGATAAAAATATGGGTTGACCCTAAGAAAAGGTTTGATTTTTAATTATAGTTTCTAGGAGAGGGTCAGTTCTAACCAGATCAATTTAGTATTGACTAGCGATATTGACCTAAACTGACATAACCAAGTGTACATGTGGACTAAATTGAAGGTCTATAGATGTGTAAGTAGGATATTTAGTAGGTTTGAAAAATATAGTGAGGTTAGTGTATAATAATATAATGAAAGGATCAAACTCATAATATAACATGTAGATGTGAGAGAATGACAACTTAGGACATTATTTGTGTGTTCAAATAATGTGTGGTAAATGTGTATCAAATTTGTCATTGTCAAATACTAAATGATATATTTTAGTATCTACATAAACCTAAGGTTTTTATGCTTAAATAAATGATCAATTTCACCAAATTATTTTACTTATTTTACATCTATAATATATAAAATAATCAAAACCATGCACTAATTTAGATTACAACAATTATGGCAATAAACACCTTAATTTGAATTAAAACAAGTTGATTGAATTTTTTATTACTTAGTCTAAAAATGAGAAACCAAGAGAGGGATAATATAATTAGCTAATTATGCCTATTTATTGCTCACAAAAGTCATTACTGAATATGGAAATACTTTGTATGTGTTTTATCAATGTGAATGTTAATTATTCACATTATAAATTATGGTTGAAAACCTACATGGACATTGTTGACAATAAAACACCTTATATAGCTAACATTATCAAGATTTATCAGCAATGTCCCTATATACATTAGGGTATAATATTTCTAAGAGTAGTATGCCTACACCTACAATGTGATTTTTTGTGTGCACAACTTTTTGATCCTGTATTAAATTTATTTTTTCTATTTCTTTCATCAAACGTTAATTATGCTTGATTGACCACAAGATGACCTTAAAATGGGTTGGTATTTTGGCTTGGATTGACCCCAACCAATCCCAGTTAATTGACTAAGTGTTTATAAAATTATAATAATTTGAATAGGGCTCAAACCACACATATTTCTCCCACTTTTGTGTGTGGGTGCAACATCTTGAATAATCTAGAATGTAATTCTATATTTTACCCTTCAACACTTGGCACCATGCAACTTTGAATTTGTGTATTCATATTTTTCTCTATGGATTACTTAATCGCTAATCCTTAAATATTTGAGTTATGTGTATGTATTTTGATAATATACCAAGAGAGTGCTAGTTTTTTTTAATGTTTCTAAGACTTATTAAGGGAATAATAACTTTAGGGTGATTTATATTTAGAGATGACTCTTCATTAATTGTATGCAATGATCGACCCATGAAACATGTCCAAGATGACCCAATAGAGACTTCCTAATTTAAAAAATATTAATTGAGGGTTCTTATAAATTACATGTATAAGGATACACTTATGGTAACTGACATTATCCATATTTACTGGTATTGTCCTATACATGAGAAATAAGCATCTAAAATATGGGTGATGCTTGTTTAAGATTATAAACAATACCTGTATAAACTCAATTAATATTGAATAAATATATATATTGAATAAAGGTGGATAATTATGGGTAGATTCATATAGGGAAAGTGTGCTCAATATTTAAATATATGAACAATGTTCAATTGTATCAAAATATGTCAAAGTTGTTGTTACCAAAGTGATAAAGAAAAAAATTATGTATCTAAAACTTGTAACAAAATAAGGATTGTGTTTAAATCTTTATAAATTAAGGGTCATAAGGAATAGAATATTCAAGATTGAACTAAACTATTCCTAAAAGTAATCCAATTAAATAATTAAATTTATGATATTCAATTTCAGTGTTGAATTACAAAAAATACTAAATATAGAAAGTATAATGTCAAATAGTATTTTGATTGTGTAATCACGAAGAAGAAAAAATACTTAGCTTATGCAATGAGGCACATATATGAGATGTACATATGTTCAAACATGTTTTTTGATGTTCAATAACTAGCTATAAAATTCTATAAATATTATTTTTGGCTACGTGAACACTTACATTGATACTATTTTTTGAATCTCGATGTAACTATCTTATATAAAATGTTTATTGTATCAAGATGTGACCACCTGGGTCTTTATAGGTTTTATTTTTCCATTATTCTAATGTATCTATATCTCATGCACATGCTTTGTAATATTTTTTATATCTCAAACCCTAGCTCTCCACCTTAAGTTAGGTTACCTTGCTAAAAAATGTGTTAGTGTGCTCACAGTGTTGAGCATATCTCAAAGACCCCTCTATCAATGAGTGTTGCCTACATAGACAATAATCCAAAGAGGGCCTTAAAATGATTTATTTATCCCTAATGTGTTCGTATGTGTGTGAACAATAGTTTATAATTTTATATACAAATGTATGTAATGATCTAACTTGTAACTTGACAAATATGTCACATGGGCTATTATTTGAGTGCTTAAAAATTGTAGTATGATTGATATGCAAATAGGAATGATTAGGGTAAATATATTAGTGGTGAACTTTGAAATTTAGTAGTATGTCTAAGATTGAGAGGTGATTATCTGATATTTTCTAGATGAATAATGAGTAGAGTTTAACTTGTATTTATGCTAGCTCTTTTGACATGATTCTCACAGAAGGGTTAATGGAATTCTTAGACTAATCCACACAGATCAAAATATTTGAAAATTTAATTATCTTTAAGGTAATAACACATGTGTTGGAGAAGATATTGTAGATTCAACATTATTGTCCTATCCTAAATGCAACTATATAGGATAGAGTAAAGTTGTTGAGGTTCTATAACTGATAGTGAAGTATATATACTAGCTCTTTTTAAATGATCCTCACAAAAGGGTTATTGACATTCCTAGGCCAACCCATACATATCAAAATATTTGAAAATTTGATTGCTTTTAGGGTAAGGACATTTGTGTTATATTAATGACATTAGAATCCATGATACTGTCCTATCCTGAATGCCATTGTTCATGATGCAAGAAAGTTATTGAGGTTTTGTAATCTATAGTAAAGGATATATATTAGATTTTAGTCATTCAATGGTTACAAGTGATCTAGATAATCATATTAATCAAGTTTGGAATAATAAATAATTAATTATACCAATTAAGTTTGTGATTTCAATCCTTTTGATTGAAATAAAGGTCAAACTAAAGGGTAAAGCCTTGATATATATTTGTCAAGTGTACAAGACTAGTTTAACATATAAATCTAGATTTAAGCATCTACATTTAACCCTATTTTATATAGTAATGCATAAGGATGAAATTATTATGTTAAAGAAAACAAAGTGTATCTTGGTGTATAAAACACATCTTGTATTTTCTTGAGCCCACTTGAATTTATTGTATGTGAATGACTAGCAACTGAGAGCATGTTACAAGTGTAATTAGTGCATATAAGCTAAAATTCAATAATTTAAACTACTTGAAGAGGGGAATTAGAGGGTGATCATTCTCCCAATTTTGTATAAGGATGAATTGTGCCAAATCCATTAAGAGACCATAATCTTAATTTCACAACCCAACTATAATCAATTTAACCAATCTAGCTAATTTATCCAATCTCACCCTAGTCATATGGTATAACCGTATAAACTTATAATAATATAATCATAGTGTCAAGTACATTAAGTGAAAAAAATATTGATTACACTACTCAAAAATAACAAACTATTATAGTAGATAAAATCTCAAACAATGCATCTTAGTAAGGTTAGTGCATAAATGTGTGTATAATCTGAAAGTGTGTATGTAATTTAGTCCATGAGCACCTCAAATATGTCTCAAGCTGAAATATCCATCAAAATGTAACTTCTACTCTGGTAACATGTGTATAATATGTATCACAGATATAAAAATATGTATCCCAAATTTGTGCCCAATGCATAGAATTATGTCCCAAATGTATATCTGAATAATGTAAACTATGTAAACTGAATCAAAAATTGCCCATTTTTTCAACTATATGTATGTGGAGTCATCCCTTTTATGACATGATCCCACTGATATGCCCTCTATTTTAATGTGAGGATATTGTAAATTTGATAATCACCTTATCCCAAAAGGATATGATAACTATGTTGTATCTATGTAAATCATGTAGTAAAAGAAACATATAGTAGTATTATGTTGAAATAGATATATGAATGAAGCTTGTAGTATGCATACATAACAAGAGATAAGATGCATGATATGAATCATGGAAATGTATAGAAGATAATAATCCCAAAAAAAAATTAAGCACACACATAAGAGTACTCAAATAACACACAAGCAGGGGTCCAAGGAGACCACAAACAAGGAGCATGGTCAAATGTTTCACACTGAGGTAGATGATGTGCAAATGTCCACACACCAAATAATTAAGAAACATTTAATGAATTTTGGCCCACAAGTAAAGGAACATGTTCAAATGTTCCACAATAAATAAAAATAATCAAATAAGAATAACACTCAAGTAAGCTAATGTAAATAGAAGAAGTAATTAGATATAAGTAACTAGTATAAACATGTCATACTAGTCCTTGGATACATGTGTTAGAAAAATGTCATGTAGAATAGCATATAAAATACACTTTGTAAGATAAAAATATGAGTATAGTCATGTGAAATATATATAAGCTTAGTAAAATAATGAAAAATGATCATAAAATAATATAACTTGTGTCAATCATGATCATATATAAGAAAGATGCCCCCAATGTAGTGTATCATGCTAGAAGAGGAAAGTTCTAACATTTACATGCTTGAGTATCATGGGTCTAATGTATGCATGTATCACACTCAATACTTGTGAAGCATATATGTGTGTGTATAAATGATATGCTATCTACTAACATAAAATTAAAAAAAATATGCAAAACTATTAAACATGTGAAATGCTTAATATTTTTGGTATTTTTGATTTATCTAAATGTTTTTGTATTTTCTTGAATATTTGATTTTTTGGATTTTTTGGAATGTGTTTAAGGATAAGAAAATAATATATGTATAAATAAAAAGTGATATTTAAGTCCCATAATCTCATCAAGGAGATGCATATGTGGAGGTCTTGTATCATGTGTGTTATATTCATATGTTGCATAATAAATATTTTCAAGATCATACCAATCTTCTATATTATTAGGATCATAATCACCAATGTTATCATTGTCATAGTAGACATGTAACTTCTTAGGTTTTTCTTAAACTTGTTATATATCATTTTGAGAATACATATATGAAAAATCAACTACACCATATATTGGAGTTTCCTTCTTGAAAGCTTATTTTTCTTGAGTGTGTTCATCATTGTTAAAATCTTACATCTCATTATGGGATAGAGAAGAGTCACGTATCTTTGCTTGAATATTAGGAAAATATGTAGTTTGTGCCTTGAGCTTTTATTTATCTATGCATAAAAAGATATGATATTTTTATCCTTGGAAAACATATTTTTATCATTTGATTTTGTATGCATGTCTTGCTTTGAAAACTCCTTTGTTATAAAACATCTTTTTAGAAAGCTTGTTTGCTTATCAAATATTACCTTTGAAATACATTACTTTTGTATTTTTTTCCTTTTATTTTTAATCTTTGTGTAGAATTACTTACTCTAAATTTACCTATTGAATCTTATCTTTCTCTAATTGTGTCTTTTAAACCTTTTCTTAATCTAATTTTTTCATACGCAACTATTTTTACTCTGAATTATTCTTCAATACCCATACTTTTTTTTGCACTTGTGTTTTAGGAGAGTGTTGATCAGTACTTTGGCACAAATAGATAACCAATTGTAGGCAAGTGTTTTTTACACACTTTTCCCTCTGAAAAGGAGGGAAATTTTGAGATCTCCACTCCCTAAGGTCTCTTCTACCTAGTCTAGGTGCACTTATTTTCAACTTAGTGGCTCGTTGTGACCATTCCAATTCAAGGGGCCTAAACTAGTCGTTGGAGTATTTTAGAAAAATCAATATGCATTATAAATGTGTATCTTGCTACCTAAGTCAATCAAAATATAAATATAGCATGAATCTGTAGTTGATTAGGACATATACATAACACACTTAGATATAAAAATGCAATAACAACTACAAATAAAGATTCAATTAATCAAGATATAACACTTAGAGTAGATTGCATATATTTTAAACTAATCTAATCTAATATACTAATAAAGAATAGAAAAAAGAGAGAAGGGTAGGAAGATTAAAAATAATAAAGAGTTCACTTTCTAATAGAATCGATCAATTCCTCTTGAGTAGACAAATCCTCAAAGAAACCATTATGTAGTTGAGATAGAACTAGAAAAACTCCAACTAAATAATGGTGTAAGGTTCAAAGGGAGATAACATCAGTAAAAAAGAGGAAAATAGGACCACCATATTTCATGCACAAGCTAAGTCTATCAATTGAAAATGCTTTTATAGAAATATGTTTCATTCAAGGGCCATTTGGCATTCATCCAATACTCATTCGAATTACAAATAGGGCTTCCAAATATCCTTGACTAAAAAAGACTAAATAATAAAATAAGAAAATACTAAATAACAAATGGGTATACTTTCTCTAATCCTGAAAAAATGAACCCAATTATAGCCTTCTCTAATCTTAAAAAATACCAAACCTTGTTAGAATGTAGGAGTTGATCTTATATAGATAATTAACTCCATGGAGTTCCAATTCAAATTCACCCACTATTGGGGTAATTATATGAATCATCAATGCAATTGGGAGATTTAATTGAGGAGGTAGTGGGGATAATTAATAGATTAGAAGCATGTACATGCATTATGCAATTCACACCATGCCTAGATTGAATGTTGTAAGCTTAAATCAGCTAGGATTGCATTAGGATTACCATACTCCATACTTTTATGCAATCAACTGACATGCCTCTTCAAGGCTAAGTTTTATATTTTATGCTTTATGCATGATCCCAATGTGTATGTCATACCCATTCACACTTCATTCATGATTCTCAATTAAATTTACCACCTTTTTATTAATGTCATTACCCAATCTTGCATTGAAATCCACTATTTCTGATCTTTTTTTAATGGGAAACCATATGCAACTTAATTATACAACTCAAATTGAATGCATAGTCACTTCTTAGGTTTCGATAGTTTTGATAGCCAAACAAGCCATCAAATTTTAACCAATGTCTTATTGACATGGATTGCCAACATGTCCTTCATTGGTAAGATCTTTTTCAAATGGCTTCTCCTCACTCTTTTATTGCTTAGTTGAGGCTTAATATATGTTGACTATGTTTTGATTGTGATGTAGTGAGATCATGCCATGTGGCATCATCCTGCTTGTCCACTCACCTAGAGGTGTTTAATTTATATGGATTTACTTAAGGTAGTAGGTCACTAAAATTATGCCATATTTTAGCATCCCACTGATCTAGTCACTCGAAGGGCTTTGCTTGGTATGGAATTCAACCAAGATAGTGGGTTAGTGAGACTTTACCAATTGGTAGCATCCCAATGATCCACTCACCTAGATGGATTTTATTGATTTGGAGGTCAAAAGATAACTCTCTTAAATAATTTAATTCTTGTGGAGAATTGGAAAGATACCATGTGGCTCTGGGTAAACTTTAAAGAAAATTGACTTAGTCCTATGAAGTATATTTTGACAGATGGCTTTGAGTAAACTTCATAGAATCGACTAAGTGTTAGAAGACTTTTCAAGTGGGTCTGGGTTACTGGGCGATGGGGGAGACCACCATGTGGCACTGATATTAGTTTAGGCACCTTTGGGAAAATAAACAAAGGCCCAGTTAGCAACATCAAATTTAAAAGTAAATGACTAAGTTTTTAAATGAAAATGACTAAGTCAAAAGCCCAAAAATGACTAAGGTAAGAAGTTGAAAAAGCATGAAAACATAAAACTTAGCACAAAAAATAAACCCAACTTTGTTTATTAAAGAAAATTTTATCCATTCTACTGAAAGTAAACTAAGTTAAAAATTAAAAATTTATAAGCATTTAGTCATTCAAATCAAAATGAAGTAGAAATAAACAAAATTATTCAGGAAAAGAAGCAAAAAACTTGACATAGTTAGATAATTTACATAAACCTATGGTGAAATAGACTAAAAAGAAGTTTTAAAATATGTTTCAAAACATAGGCATGAGGATAGACCAAGACTTAATAGAATCACACAAATTCAGATTTTAACTTAATGTAGTCCTAGATATGATTTGTCTGCCAAGTGTTTATGATAGAAACTTATTATTATTCAGGCTTGGCCAAAATAATGAAGCACAATTTGATTTAAATATTCTCATTTATCAAAAATTCACTTCCAAGAGGTTTGATTCAAACAATCAACCACAAATGAACTCCTAAAAGATATAAGATCAAACTCCAGATTAAAAAGAGGGTCCCTACTTTCAATTTGAAAATGGGGCATGTTGTGTAAGTAACAACAAATGGAGACTCCTACTGGGAAATATTCTTGAGTATTTTAAGAATCTAAAATCTCTAATTTTATAATAATAAAAAACATTAGCTCCAATAAATCACCTATAACAAACCAAAATTTAAAGGTACTAAAGTATGTCTTAATTTGTGACATACTAAGCTAAAATCCTGCCAAATACCATCTATGAGTGTGATTAAGTGATTAATTTATTTTCTTTGTATTCACATGCAATAATTTATATTTGCATAAGGCCAAAATTAATAAATTAAAAATATATATTTTGAATTTTAGCTTGGAGGGAAGTGGTGTGGGCTTTACTCTGATTCTAGTTAGGTGTTTATATCCCTGATAGAGATACCTCTGGGCCCTTTCAAAGGCCTTGCTCCATTTCCAACCAGGTAGGAAATCTTGTCTTAGAGGATGCCAAGATCACACTTTCAAGGAATATTTTTTAGATTTTATAATAGGGTAGAGATTCTTTTGAAAGGAGACTTTACTTTTCATCCATAGAGGGTTGGGGAACAAGCCACAGGTAAAAAGGAATTCAACAAGTTCATGACAACTCAATACAAACCATAATTGAAGTAATGTTGCATTTTATTTAGATATTTCGTTAAGTATATTAGATGGTTTTGAACAAGATAATAACTTTTATAAATTTAAAAAAATTTGTTAAGAATTATTGATGTTTAAAATTTATGAAATGAATAAAGAAATCACAATAGTTCACACAAGATTTTCAAGCAAAATTGTAATTAAGATCTTTGAGTACCATTTATGTTACCTATGCAACACCTCTTTTCCTTTCATTTCTTTGATTAACAAAGGAACCATAGGGTAAAAAATTGGGATAGACACAATAATTAAAGTAGAAAATAAACAAATTCAAACCTAAGATAACAAGGGACATCAAGGAAAGAAAAAGAAAACAAAATAGGAAAGGGAAAGGAAATTATCCACATGGGTTTTCAATAAAATGCATTCTTCAATTAGTTAGACACCTGATTCTTATAGGTTTTAAGAAGGGTAAAGGAAATATCAAATTTTATCTATATTTTCCTTTACATTAAAAAACATTATCCCACAAAGATTTATCAATGGTTTTTTAAGGAAAATTAAGCAAATTAAGATTGTGTAATTCAATATGTTTGTAGTTAATTTTTAGAAAGCACTTGGGATAGGGTGAATAAAATACCTCAACCCATGCATTATATTATGGTGAGGGATAGAGGTAGGAATTCATACATACCAGACTAATTGGAAGATCCAACTTGGTAGAGGTGTTTTTTTGGTCGTGATCATCATATGAACCAAATGGTGGGTGCTCTCTGATGCAAATAGATGCCTGCATAGCATCCTCTTTGGTGTCTTTATCATCTAAAATGCATGGGAGTAGTTTAGGCTCTTCCCATATCAAATGCCTTTTGAATTTTTCATCAATGTCAAAGTATGTGGAGATTTGGGTTGAATTAGGTCATTCACAACTTGCATCTTCATTTGTTTAACTTCTCTATTTAGACCATTATGTTTATGATATTCTATTTGTATATTGACTATCTCTTCTACCTTGAATGTGGAATAAATTGGCATTGGGAAATTAGGAATGGTTATGGTGTTATCAAAGGAACTCTTATTCATTTGGGCCTAAATGTTCTTGACTTCCCATTTCAAGCTTAACTACTTCTAATATTGGGAGGCTATATTTAATTGGTTCAAAGGTATGGCTGACTAGAAGGGAAGGATAATCAATCTTGGGTTCTCCTAACTTGTCCTCCTCAAAGGGACATCCCCCTTCTTGGTTTTCTTATTCCATTCCATTCCCTTTTAGTGATGTAGGGGAAGTTTCATCACTGTCATAGAGATGCTCATTATCTTCGACAAGTTCTTCAAATGCATGAGTAGGAACATATGAGAAGGATTATTCAAATGCATAATAGGCATATTCCTCCCCAAACTTCTTTGGTTCCTTTAATTGTTCTTCTAAATGAGTGAAATATTCTTCAAGCTATTTTTATTCATTTTATGTGGACAACTCTTTAATGATTATGCTTTTAGCCAATAATTTGCCTTTAATGACTACTACTTCCTCATCTTCAAAGTCATTTTTTCCACTTTTTTAGCCTCTAAAAAATACATCAAGCTCATGAATTGATACATTATCAACATGCACTATCAACTCAACATTAATAGTGTAGCTAGGTTCACATACTCCAAATGGTGAATTTGAGTATGCAGCCTTATGGCTTAAATAATTTATCACCTAATGATATTATCCTACAATAAATGGTATTTGATTATTAATAGCACCCAAATATATTGAGTCACTAATGTTCATTATACATAAAATTAACTAATTGACATCTATTAAAAGAGTAAGTAGGGCTCTCATTCATCATAGGGAGGTTTGCTTGGATGAAGGCGTGGGAAAATACTTCATTATGAGGCACATATTGATCCATGGGTTTAATTTTAGGTGATTATTGGAATAAATTCCCTATTATTCCAATGAATAAGAAGGGTCAACATTAATTCCCTGAGTCGTTGATTGCTGTTCTACATTGACAGCCTCTTGGTAGACCAATTTTAATTATGAAAGAGTAGATGGGATCATCCTAATGAACATTATAGTTAGAGGATCCAATGCATTGAGATATACTACAATAGTTACATCCTTTTCTTGTAAAAAATGGTCTTTCAACATAATGTATAATTAATGGAATATATGGTTGAATGCACTAGTTGGTTTATTAGGCTCTTTAAAGGCTATGGCAAATCAATAAAACAATATATAAGGTTTAATGGGTGCATTAAAATGGTTAAGGGAAAAAAATCAAAGATGTTCCAAGTGGTGATACACCCTTTTGGTAAACTAAGGTACTAATAATATGTAGCTTGATCTAATGAAAAGGGGAATAGGTGACAATCCACATCCTCATGTTGAATCTATGTTTTCATAATAACTTCTTTAAAAGCCTAAATGTGTTCTCTAGTTTTCTTTATCCCACCATGAATATACTTCACGCAAAATTTATGGGGGATCTGGGTAAGTCATGGGAAGTTCCTAAAACATTCACAAGATAATTACATCCTCCTAGAAAAACAAAGGCCATTGGAAGGCTTAGATAATCAATTTTTCTAGTCTAAGAACATGGAAAACAATTAGGCAACTCCTTAAAATAAAATAATAAATCTAAAATAATCAAGTTTAGGTCCTCCTTCTAGTGCCAAAATGTTGATCGGACCTTTGGCACAAATGAACAACCAACTATGGAAAGTGTTTTTGATCCACTTACCTCTCTTAAAAGGAGGTAAATCTTAAGATATCCACTCCCCAAGGTCTCTTCTACCTAGGATATGCACATTGATCTTCACTTAGTGGCTCATTGTGACCATTCCAATTCAAGGGGCCTTTGTTGGTCACTGGAGTATTTTAGACAAATGAATATGCATTCTAAATGTGGAGCTTACTACCTAATGGAATTAGTGTACACATATAGCATAGAAATTTAGTTGATTCAATAATGTATGTAGCACACTTAGATATAGCAATACAATAGCATCTACAAATAGAGATGCAAATAATCAAGATATAACACTAAGAGTAGATTGCATAGATTCTACACTAATATAATCTAAATGACTAATAAAGAATAAAAAGAGATGAAAGGGTAGGGAGGAAAAATAATAAATCATGTGATTTCTAATGGAATCGATCAATTCCTCTTAAGTAAATAAATCCTCAAAAAAACTAGTCCTTAGCTAAGCCATACCTAGCACAACTCTAGCTAAAGGATGGTCCAAGGGTCTAAGGGAGATAATGGTAATACAAAAGAGGAAAATAGGGCCACCATATTTCATGCACAGGATAAGTAGATCAATTGACAATTTTTTTTATATAAAGATGTTTCATTCAAGGGTCATTTGGGATTCATCTAATACTCATTTAGATTATAGATAGGGATTCCAAATAGTCTCAACTTAAAAATTATCCAAAGTATAGACTTCTCTAATCCTAAAAATATTATCCCAAGTATAGACTTCTCTAATCCTGAAAAAACCCAACCCTTATTACAACAAAGGTGTTGATCTTATATACATAATTAATTCTATGGAGTTATAATTCAAATTCATCCACTATTGGGGTGATTAAAAAAATCATCAATGTGATTGGGAGATGTAGTTGAGGAGGTAGTGGGGATTACTGATAAATTGGACGTGTATTTAGGCATTTTAAAATTCACACCATGCCTAGATTGAATGTTGGTAGCTAAAATCATCTAGGATTGCATCAAGATTACCATACTCCATGATTATATACAGTCAATTGCTATGCCTCTTCGAGGATGATTTATATCTTTTATGGTCTATGCATGATCCCAATCCACATGTCATGCCCATGATTCATGCTTCATTCATGATTCTCAATTGAATATGCCGCCTTTTGATAAATACCATTGCCCAGCATTACATTAAACTCTATAGTTTCTCATCATTTATTGGTGGGATACAATTTGTAACTTTATTCTATAAATTAAATTGAATGCACAATGCCTTTTTAGGTTTTGATAGATTTGATAGCCAAATAGACCATCAAATTTGAACTGGTGTCTTGCTAACATAGAATTTTTAGCATGTCCTTCATTAGTAAAATCTTTGCCAAGTAGATTATCCTTGATATTAAACTAATTGAATGAGGCTTGATATGTGTTGATTGTGTTTTAGATGCAACATGATGATATCATGCCACATGATGTAATCTCACTCACCTAGAGCTTCAATGGGCTTTGAAGTTGTACAAACTACCCCAAGATAGCGGGTCATGAAGATCATGCCACATGGTAGCATCCCACTTGTATTCTCACCTAGATGTGTTTAATTTGTATGAATTTGTCTAGGGAAATGGTTCATCAAAATTGTTCCACATGGTATCATCCTTCTAATATACTAACCTAGAGGGCTTTACTTGGTACAAAAATGATTGGGATAGCAAGTCACTAGGATTTTAACACTTGGTAGCATCTTATTGATCATTTCATCTGGAGAGATTTTATTGATTTGGAAACTATCGATCAAATATCTTAAATAATTTAATTCTCATTAAGTAGTATAAATATTCCATATGATTATAAGCAAACTTTGAAGAAAATTGGCTAAGTCCCATAAAATGGAAATTTGACACATGGCTCTGGATAAAAAATTTAGAATTGGCTAAGTGTCAAAAGACTTTTCAAATAGGTTAAGTCCATCATGAGATGTAAGAGATCACCATTTGGAATTGGGATCAATTTAGGCACCTATGGGCAAATAAACAAATGCCTAATCAACAACTTCAAATTTAAAAGTAAATGACTAAGTTTTTAAATGAAAACGGTTAGGGTAAAAGCCAAAAAATGACTTAAGCAAGAAGTTGAAAAAACATGAAAGCATAAAACTTATCACAAAAAATAAACTCAACTTGGTTGATAAAGCCAATTTTGTCTATTATACCAAAAAGTGACTAAGTTAAAATTAAAACTTTATAAGCATTTAGTCATTCAAATCAAAATGAAGTAGAAATCGATAAAATTATTTAGGAAAAGAAGTAGAAAACTCTAAAATAGTTAGATAATTTGCATAAACTTAAGGTGAAATAGTCCAAAAAATAATATTTAAAATGTGTTTCAAAACACATACATGAAGATAGAAAAGACTTAATAGAATCAAGCAAATTTAGATTTTTAACTTAATAAAGTGTGATTTCTACACCAAGTGTTTATGATGGAAACTTATTATTATTCAGTATTGGATAAAAAAATGAAGCACATTCTATTTTAAATCTTCTCATCTAATAAAAATTCACTTTTGAGAGGGTTGATTCAAATGATCAACCACCAATAAAATCCTAAAATATATAAGATGAGACTCCAAATCAAAAAGAGGGTCCATAGTTTTAGTTTGAAAATGGGGCCTATTGTGCAGGCAACAATAGAGAGGTACTCATAATGTGAGTGGGTTATTTTATTGATGTATTAATTATATGATCACCATTTTCATTTATCTTATGTATTTTTTCCTTCAAGGAAAAACAAAATTCTCTATTATGCCCATGCATTCTATGATATTCACAATAGAATTTTGATCTCTTTATAGGATATAGAGGATGTAGTTTGATCCCTTTATTTCCAAGCATTTCTCTTAGGATTTCACTTGGATTATTATTAGTTTGTGTTAACTTTTGGAATCATTTATTTTAGATTTACTGTGTTGTAACTTTTCATTTGGATATAAACCCTTATTGGGTATAACATTGCTAGATGAGGATGGTAACACATGATTGACACTTACATATTTTAGATTCCATAAGTATGTGTAATCACCTAAAAGTGTAATTATATGTTAAAAGTGTCGCTTGAGTTAACCTATCCCTAAGATAGCCATAGATATATATTTGAGCATTAGACTTACATTTCCAGTCATTCATCAGATCATAATCACCTCTAGTCAGTCAAAACATAGTCCCAAAATAATCATCCTAGATCCCAATAAAACTTTCTTGGTAGAATGACAAAAGGACATTAGCACCACATTTGAGACACTATAACCACACGGTGCTAGTGTCCCCAACTAGGAATTAATGTCTTTATCCCTATATCTTCCCAATGGATAGTTTTTAAAATATGTACCCCTCCTAAGGTTAGCCTAAGCTTGTTTTCTTAACAACACAAGCAACAGGACCCTATAAATACAAGTCTAATCCACCTCTATTTACTAGATGGAAAATAGATGTAAAAATTATTCAAACCAAAGACAAAGTTATGTAAAATCAAGGTATTTTATCCATATTCTACCCTAATTTCTACATACTACTATTTATAGCAACCCTAATCCTAGTTTTCAAGTGTTTCAAAGCTCAAGCACATTCAAGGCATCCAAGGCCACTCTCATTCTAGCACTCACTTTCACATACATTAAACATTAGGTAGGAAAACTACATTGGGCTTGATCCCTCTTTGGAGAATTTGGTATGTAGGTGACTCTCTACACATTGGGGCATTGAGGATGTTCAATCCATCTTAATAACACACACAAAATTATTGATTATTTCATACTTGTAAGGATATTAGGGTTTTCACATCAAATCAAGCTTTCCAAATACAATATAGAGCTATAAATTTTGGTCATGCAGGAACAAGGCAAAAAAACATAAGCATAGGTGCTCCCAAAAAATAGGAATATTCCCATAAAGAGGACATTAGTGCCACATTCAAGACACTACACATAGATGGTGCTACTATCTAAACTGGGTGCTTGTTGCATGTGAAGCCCTTTCGGGCTGTCACATGACCATCGGAATAAATTTTGGGGGCTTAAAGATCTCCAAGGATGTGGGGGGCATAATTTTCATGTTCTCCACATGTGAGTGGAATATTCTTTGTATTCCTAATTTCTATGTATTCCATATTTCATGGAGTTAGTTTTTAGATGCCTTTTCCCATGTTGACTTCCATGTTTTGAAGAAGCTAGTTGTTTTTTGAAAAGGGAACTCCTTCCTTGTTGAGTGGATTTGGTTGTGATCACATGCTTTTTCAGAAATGTTCCCTTAAAAGGTGGAGATATGGAAATGGTGAATTCCTCTTTGGGATAGCTTTTGGATAAGATTGATGAGGTGGAGGAGGGTTGTCACATGTTGGATAATGCTTATTTTGAATAAGCATAGCACATTTGCTCCTTTTTTATGGATTTTATTCTTTTTCTTATATATACAAGGTGTGGTGTGGCCTTTATAGGTTAATGGTTTATTTTTAGGGTGTGTATTTGAGGATCAAAGTCAAAGTATAGGTGTTTTTCAAAGTGCAGGCATTCATTATAGGGTGTGGTTTAGCAACTTGTGAGATACAACATTATGTACGTGCAGGTGAAAGTGCAACTTTTATGCAGCACTTTCTCAAGGAAATTTTTCTATCTTTGTGAAAGTTCATTGTAGTATTTTTTTAGATTACTAATTTATTTGAGAATTTTCATAGGTGAATGTATCCCACATTGGGTGAATCACATTCTATGTTATCTATGTTATTATTATCTTGCTCTCATTTATGCTTTCATATTAATGGTAAATTAAGGAATGTTTTCATGATGCATTTTATTTCATAGATTTAGATCTAGTTTATGTTAATAGTAGATCTAGATTTAGAAGTGTTTTATTCCTAACAACTGGTACCAGAGCCATTGGTTGTGTGTTTTGCTAAAGTGGTAAATCATAAGAAGGCTATTAGCTTAAGTGGGATCTATGGGAGAAGAGATCAGATTTAGATTTGAGAAGTTTTATGGTAAGCATTTTGGTTTGTGGAAAATGCAAATGAAATATTACCTATATCAGAAGTAACTTTAACTCCCCTTAGAGGGGAAAGGAGGACAACCTATAAGTATGAGTGATGCAAATTGGTCATTACTTCATAAGAAGTCATTAGGAGCCATACAATTATGCCTTGCATCTTATGTTTCATTTAACATTATAGATCAGATAACTACAAAGGATCTCATGGATAAACATGGGAAGTTATATGAGAAACCTTCAACTTCTAATAAAAAATTTCTTATGAAAAGATTGTTTAACATGAAAATGTCTAAGAATGGTTCAATTTCTAATCATCTTAATGATTTTAATATGGTTGTAATTATGCTCACTTTAGTTAGCATCAAGTTTGAAGATGAAGTTAGAGCTTTGTTAATCTTATGTTCTTTGCCTGATAGTTGGGATAGTTTGGTTATGGTTTTAAGTAATGTAGTACCTACAAAGGGAAGCTTAAATTTTGAGGATGTTGTAGGTGTGATCCTTAGTGAGGAGATGCAAAGGAAAAGCATTGGTGAATCATATTTAGGTAATTTTATATCCATTGATACTATAAGGAGGCAAAAGAACAAGAACAAAGGCAACCAAAGAAAGTAAAAAGACAAATCTAAGTCCATATCTAGATCTAAGATGATATGTTGGCATTGTGGGAAGAGTAGACACTCAAAGAAGGATTGTTGGTCACTTTAGGATAATAATTCCAATAAGGAGGAAACAAATGAGGTAAATGTGACATCAGATAAATCATGTCAATATGCCTTAATTATTTATATGGATAGTTTTTTTGAGTCTTGGGTATTAGATTCAACGGCTTCTTTTCATGCCACTCCACCTAGGCATTATTTTACTGATTATTTTCAAGAGAATCTATGACATGTATATCTTGGTGATGATGAAATATGTGAGATAGTAGGGAAAGAAAGGTTGTATTTAGGTTAAGATGTAGAATGGGAACACATGGATTCTTAAGTATGTTAGACATGTACCTATGTTGAGATAGAATTTGGTTTCAGTGGGGCAATTGGGTAGTAAGGGATGTTTAGTATTGTTTACTATAGATTCTTGGGAAGTTACCAAAGGTGCTCTTGTTATCTTGAGAGGTAAGAAAGTTATTACTTTGTATTTGACTAGTAGTTTTGATTCTATTGATTTAGTTATTGTAGATGGATATGGAACTATGTGGCACTACAGGCTCGATCATATGAGCCATAAGGGCATATAGATCTTAAAAGATAAGTTTCCTAGATTAAAAGACATAGATCTATACTTCTATGAAAATTATGTGTATAAGAAACAGAAGTAGGTTAAGTTATTGAAGATTTGACCCACAAAGAAAGAGCACAAGTTAGATTTGGTACACTCATATATATGGGGACCAGCTTAGGTATCTTCTATTGGTGGATCCAATTATTATGTTACTTTTATAGATGATGCAACTAGAAAAGTTTGAGTTTATTGAATTAAAAATAAATCTAATTTATTTGAAACTTTTAAGAAGTGGAAAGCCTTGGTTGATAATGAAACAGGTCTCAATTTTAAATGTCTCAAATTATATAATGGAGGTGAGTATTATAGTAATGTTTTCTTTGATTATTGTTCTAAAAATGGAATCCATAGGTAAAGGATGGTTCCAAGAACTCCATAGTAGAATGGGGTATCTGAAAGGATGAATAGAAAATTAATGGAATGTGTTAGGAGCATAACGTTACATGTAAGGTTGCCTTTACAATTTTGGATAGAAGTAGTTAGCACAGTAGTATATATGATTAATAGAGGACCTTCTATGCCTTTGGATGGAGGCATTCTGGAACAAGCTTGGTCTGGTAAGAATGTTGATTATTTTTTTCTTAGAGTCTTTGGATGTGAAGCATTTACCCTCATCAAGAAAGAGGATAGGACCAAGATAGAGGCTAAATCAGAGAAATGCACATTTGTTGGTTATGGTGAGGATGAATTTGGTTTCTATTTATGGAGAATTAAAGATAGGAAAATATTCTAGTTTAGAGATGTAGTCTTTAATGAAAAAATCATGTATAAGGATCGGTTGTAGGAATAGGATCAAGAACATAAAGAGTACATAGTATTGGATGATATTGTAGATGGAAAAGTATCCAAAGATTCATTTTATGAACCTTCTACACAAGGACCCCAAACTCTTGTGGTAAAAAGATCTTTTAGGGTCAAAAAAGCACCTGAATGTTTTTCTCCTTTGAATTCTTTATTACTCACTAACAATGGAGAACCAAAGTGTTAATAGGAAGCAATGTAGGTAGATGCCAAGTTGAGATGGGAATAAGTTGTGGAAGAAGAGCATAGATATCTCATGGAAAACCAAATGTGGGATTTAGTTAGGCTACCCAAGGGCAAGAGTACATTGCCGAACAAGTGGATCTTCAGGATCAAAGAAGAGGATGAAGGGAGAAAATGGTATAAGTCTAGGATGGTGGTCAAGGTGTTTGCATAAAAATCAGGTATTGATTTTGATGAGATTTTCTCTCTTGTTGTAAAAATGACTTCTATTAGGACTATCTTGGTTTAGTTCTAGTTGAGGTTTTGCACTTAGAATAGATAGATGTGAAAACTACTTTTCTTCATGGTGATTTAGTTGAAGAGTTCTATATGATGTAGCCACAGGGTTATGAGGTCGAAGGGAAGGAGAACTATGTGTACAGACTAAAGAAGAGCTTGTATAGCTTGAAACAAGCTCCATAGCAATGATATAAGAAATTTGACTATTTTATGTTAGAACGAGAATATCAAAGGTGTCATTATAACCATTGAATTTAAATTAAATATTTTGATGATGGTTCCTTTATTATATTATGCTTGTATGTTGATGGCATGTTAGTTGCAAGAAAGAACATACAACATATTCATATGCTCAAGAAAAAACTTAGTCACTCCTTTTTTATGAAGGATTTGGGTGTTACAAAGTAAATCTTTGGTATGAGGATTGATCATGATAGGAAGGAGAGGAAGTTGATCTTATCCCAATCAGAGTATGTGAAGAAAATCTTGGAAAGGTTTAGCATGTTAGAGGCTAAATCTGTTGGTACTCCTTTGGTAGGCCACTTTCTTTTATCAAAGGAGTAGTGTCCCAAGATGGAAGCTAAAAATCTTAAGATGTCCAAGGTACCTTACTCATCAGCATTTGGCAGCTTGATGTATGCCATGGTTTATACTAGGCTAGATATTGCCCAAGTAATGGGAGTTGTGAGTATGTCTATGAGTGATCCAGGTTATGAGCATTGGAAAGTAGTGAAATGTATTCTTTAGTATTTGAAAGGAACCATTAATTTTGCATTATGTTATAATGGATTAGATACCACTTTATGTGGTTATGTAGACTTGGATATGGTAGGGGATATTGATAGCAAGAGAAGTATGATAGAATATATATTTACTATTAGAGATATAGTGGTTAGTTGGATTTCTAAGATATAGAAGGTTATGGCTTTGTCAACCATAGAGATAGAGTATGTTGCTACCACAGAGGCTAGCAAGGAGATGATTTGGTTATAGGACTTGTTTCTAGAGTTAGGGCATGAGCAAGAAGTTAGGAGACTACACAGTGATAGTTAGAGTTCTATTCATTCGGCAAAGAACTCTGCTTTCCACTCAAGGATGAAACACATTCAATTACATTATCACTTCATCAGGATAGCTTTGGAAGAGAACTTGGTGAAGCTGGAGAAGATTCATACTAGCTCTAATCTTGTAGATATGATGACCAAGGTGGTCATATTGGACAACTTGAGACTATTTTCAGATTTGGCTAGCCTTAGTGGTCATAGATCAGTGATAGATTTTGTTCAGAAGAAATGGTCTCCAAGTGGGAGATTATTGAATGTGGAGCCCTTTGGGGCTATCACATGACCATAGGAATAAATTTTAGGGGCCTAAAGAGCTCCAAGAATGTGGGTGGTATTTTTTTGTGTTCTCCACATGTGAGTGGAATATTCCTTGTATTCCTAATTTTTATGTATTTCATATTTCATGGAGTTAGTTGTTAGATGCCTTTTCCCATGTTGATTTCCCTATGTTGTGGAAGCTAGTTGTTTTTTGGAAAAGGGAACTCCTTCCTTATTGAGTGGAGTTGGTTGTGATTACATACTTTTGGGAAAATGTGCCCTTAGAAGGTGGAGAGATGGAAATGATGAATTCTTCCTTGGAAGAGCTTTTAGATAAGCTTGATGAGGTGGAGGAGGGTTGTCACATGTTGGATAATGTTTATTTAAGATAAGAATTGCACATTTTCTCCTCTTTTGTGGATTTTATTTATTTTCTTATATATACAAGGTGTGGTGTGGCCTTTAGAGGTTGATGGTTTATTTTTAGGATGTGGCTTTGAGGATCACAGTCAAAGTGCAGGTGTTTTGAAAAGTGTAGGTGTTTATTACAAGGTGTGGTTTAGCAACTTGTGAGATACATCATTGTGTAGGTGCAGGTGAAAGTGTAGATTTTTGTGTAGTACTTTCTATAAGAGATTTTTATATCTCTATGAGAGTTCATTGTAATCATGTTTTATATTACTAATTTATTTGAGAACTTTCATTGGTGGATGTATCCCACATTGGGTGAACCACATTAGATCTATGTTATCTATGTTATTATTATCTTTCTCTCATTTATGCTTTCATATTAATGGTGAATTAAGGGAAGTTTCCATGATTCATTTTATTACATAGCTTTAGATCTAGTTTATGATAATATTACATCTGGATTTAGAAGTGTTTTATTCCTAATAGTGTTATTGTCTAGTGAGTATACAAACACCATAATCCTATTGGTGACACAAAATACTACCCAAATCTTAACTTTCAAAACCCAGATCATCTATGATAGCCAATTTTTAGTTAAGTTTCTATTTATTTATATTATTATAAATTCAAAAAAAATCAAAGGTCATAACAAATCATTACTTAATTATTGAATATTTATTTAGCTGATTTAGGCATCTCAACCATTTAAGCAAACATAAGAATTACTTATGTATAGCCCTAAAATGTTAAATCATTTGGTGAACCTATCTTACTTTAAACCCTAGCTTGCATTCATCCAAATTTTGTGCAATAAATTTAGGGTTAAATACTTATATTTTTCTAATTTTATTTAGACAACCTAGCTAAATTAAATCAATTTTCACTAGATGTAAATGAGATGCAAATACACATAAACAAGCTTAGAATAATTTGTGCATAATCAAGGTTATCAATCCTTATTCTACCTTAATTATACCAATTTATTTTACATCTAATTTAATTTTTTGTAAAAAAACCCTAGCTTTAAAAACCCTAACCCTAGACACACTTAGGGTTTGTATCTTTTCCCATTTATACTCAAATTTCAAATCCATACATCTTCTAATTTATATTAATATAATCATTATCGTAATGATAGAATAAATAAATTACTTTTTATTGCAAAGTTTCATACTTTCATTTTCATGGTTATTCCCTTTAATTCGGAATGAACTAAGAAAAGACATTAATACATGTATAGATGATGATTACTATCAAATGAAATATT
Source organism: Torreya grandis (assembly GCA_037957365.1). Classification (NCBI taxonomy): domain Eukaryota; kingdom Viridiplantae; phylum Streptophyta; class Pinopsida; order Cupressales; family Taxaceae; genus Torreya; species Torreya grandis. The sequence continues at coordinate 1,501,468 of JARHVA010001288.1, read as the reverse complement.
TATCATATTCCATAGCATGTTATATTTCTTCTATGTGAAAAATAATTCAGATGTCATTATTTAATCACATAGACGTATGCATACATGATGTTTCAAATCAACTAAAATATATTTCATGTTGCATTATTTGCATAGCATGTTATCTTTCTTCTATATGCAAAATATTTAAGACATCATTATTTAATCACATAGACATATGCATACATGATCTTTCAAATTAAATAAAATATATTTCATGTTGCATTATTTCTATATCATGTTGTCTTTCTCCTATGTTGAATTCCATTAACAAGCAAACCCATACACAAATAGAGGATTTAATACATAAGCTAACAACTATATTTCAAGTTTTAGTGTCATATCTTATGCACTCATCTCCATGAGGATGATAGCTACTTTACCTATAACTAGGTCTATGTTATCATTCCTCCATGAGATGAAGCATCCTATATCAATGTCACTAATCCCCTTACTCAGCCTATTCACACCTATTCCCTATAGGGTGTGTGCCTACATGTTCAAATAGAAATAGCTAGGGTTTGCACTTGTGAAACTCTATATCATCAAATTATCAATATGAGAAATATAATTATAGGTTTAAAAAATCAAAATTGACTAATAAATGAAAAAATTACAACATTGGAAAAATAATTTACAAGACAAAGGCTTCCAGGGCACAATAGTGTAAATCATGTTTATACATCTTCAACTAGTCAATTTGTGGCAAACAATGTTACATAGCAGAACATGAAATCACAACAAAGTACATCTACAATTAGTAATTCAAAAATCATTTAAAGGTTAAATAATAGTTCAAGTGATATACTAAGGGAAATGATTAAATCTAAGTTGATCAACCTACCTCCTCTACACCCAATGAGGAAATCCAAATATTTTTGTGCATATCATAGAATGCATGGGTACCACACTGATTCATGTTTAGAATTGAAAATTAAAATACAATAGATCATGGATATAACATAATGACACTTCATCAAAACAACATACCATATCACATCTACCAATTCTAAATGGCTCAAATTTTAAACTAGTATAAAAATAGTTACCAAAGCATAACTCAAAATAACAAATAATTACAAAATCATAATCATAGCAAGAAATAATACAATAAGCATAGATAAATCAAGGATATATACCTCTCCAAAAGGATTCTCAACATTAAATATGGTATGGGTTTGGTCAAAAGTATCTACAGTAGTATGAGTATCATGGTTGAGGTTTGGGCAAGTAGGCCCAAGGCATCACTAATCCTATTCTAGTAGTTGATAATATTGGTCAAAAAGGTCTAGGATTCATTAAACATCTTAAGGAAAATAAGTCACATATACAATTTATCAAGGTAAAACATCTAGATACATAGGAAATGTTACATAAAGAGCAAGATCCTAAATGACATAGTCAAAATCATGCTCAACCAACAAGCATTCTCAAAACTAGTTTTCTATCAAAAGTGCTTCCATAAAACCATATGTCTATAACAAGCATATTTTCTAAGGGAAAAACTACAATTAGTATGACAAAGCATAATTTATAAAGTTTAACTCCATAGTATAAGGCAATTCTCGCTGGCTCACCAGTTTATTATGATTCTAATGTTGAATAATATTATAATTCTAATGAGAAACAATACTCAGATTCTTACTGCAAATACATTCAACTATAGCTTATAAATCACACTACATGATAAATTACCATTCTTATTTTCAGCATTGGCCAGTGATAGTAAGTATCCCATAAGACTCATTAGTTAGTATGATTCCTACCCTTGTACATACTTCCTTCTCTCTCTTACTGGTACATAGTTTATTTTCATTTGCTTGTACATAGATGATACTCAAAAAACACAAAAAATAATATAACATGTCAAAATACAAAAACATTCAAATATTTCAAAACTACAAAATTTTATAGATTGTATGCATTGTTATGTTTACATTTCTACTACTTGCCAAATATTGCATATTGCTAGCTCTCCTTGTATAGTTAGTTTTATCATAAACATATGCTTCGATTATTCTTGTTGATTTTTTGTAGATTCCAGATAGGAATCTGGTCCACTACATTGATCCAAACTAGTTATCATCTACCTATTAGGGGAATTTACATTGATCCAAGTTTATACATTATTACATCTGCCAACTTGGGGGCATATCCTACACAGTTACTATAACTAGGTTTTATCTTTACATAATATACATTATAGTTATGCATTGATTTATATTTATATTTATCATTACTCCTCATCACTCTAATTTTCTTTTTACTATCATTAGTTAGCCTCAGTATATATGTATCCTAGAATTTACATAGATTTGCACTACACAGCTATACATGCTTTCTTTTCTAGTTCCTATATTAGACTTGATTATGTTTCTTATGATTTTTCAATATTTAATGGAATTTGAATATGAAAATATTCCTTGGCCTCTATACCACTTGTAGACACCTAAAACTGGCCATCAATAACCTTCAACCAGGCTTTTGACCAATTTCTACTAAAGTGCACAATTTGGCTTAAAACACTAAAATACATCAAAAGAGTTAAAATTTGTATATTCAAGTGTCAATTTTTGTCAGGGTATCATTAAATGGGGAAATTTAATTTATGAAATAGCTAACTTTTATTAGATCATTTTGATTCAAAATGACATTTTTGCACCTGGGTGCTTTGGATTACTCTTTTCTACCAAATTTCTTGTAAGAGACACGTGCCTATATTATTTTGTGTTGGCAACATCTTAAATGAGAATATGGTTCCACTGTATCTAACATCAACTTAAAATTTTAATACAATCAAATTTTGAGCCAATAATATGAAATTTTGACCAATTTGATTAATTTGTGCACAAATTACCAAGGTTTTGCATCAAAGTTAACTAATCATGTTTAAGGCTAATTAAACCAAATCAACAGCTTGAGTTAATTTCCCTAAACAATTTCAAAAATCTATAAATAGGAGGCCTTTTCTATTTATTTTTAAGCTCTTTTAAGCTAAAATTATAATGCCCAAATACATTCAAAATCATTGCATCTTAGTGTTATAATGCCCAAATGTTGAGCCAAGCCAAGTCAAAGCCAAACAAGGTGCTAAGGAGAGATGGAGGTAACCACACTTCATTCATGCAGACTTCATGAGCACAAACCAATCAAGACACTAAAACAAGAATTTTTGAGCATCCAAGTAAGGTGAAGGAAGGTCTTTCTTTCATGTTTTAGTTGTTTTCCATTTTTATTTTGTTAACTAAGCTCCTCCTTTGAGATAGGCTTAGGGTGTTAGTTTAGTGTGTTTTTCATTGATTTGTTTTATTCACTAACAAAATAATAATCTACCCCTATTTTAATATTATGTTAATAAATGGGATTCCTGATGGGACTTAACCTCATATATTTGGTCAAATTGCACCTACAAGCAACCTACTAACCATTGTCATGTAGGATTTTAGAGTGTGGAGGTAAACAAGGTAAAGATCTGAGTAAAAACCCATTTTTTTGTAAGCCATAGTTTTGTTCTCAAGACTATGTAACCTAGCTCAAATGTGTACCCAACTCATCCTAACTCACCCCAACTTGACCCCAACTTAGCCCAACTCACCCCGAATCGACCCCAACTCAGCCCCAAATGACCCCGACTTGACCCCAACTTAGCCTAACTCACCCCAACTCGACCCCAACTCACCTCAACTTGACTTGAATCACCTACCAACCCAACTCTCATGCAAACCCAACTCACTTGTTAACCCAACTCACCTATCAACCCAACTCAATTGTCAACCTGAGAGCTCATTTTTCAAAAGTCCTTGTCTCATTCTCTAAAGTGCTTCAAAGTAGGCAGTCTTAATCTTATTTTTGTAGGTTGAAAAGATGTTTTGAAAGTTAATGTGGGTGTTTTAACTAATCATACACTTTAATTTAGAGTTTTTAAAAATAACTTGGTTAAAATCATGCACACTTCAAATTTGGTGCCTAAAATGAATCTTTAACATGCTAAGTCTTGAACACTTCAAACTTTGGGTTTAAAATAAAAGTAGGTGTTTATTATTTCATTTAGTATTTTTTATTGTAATATTTACATGTTTTTACAACTTAAGACCAAGGGGTCAAAATAACACCACCTAATCTTTCATTTGGTTCTTAAAATTTAACTCACTTGTCAAATTTTGTTTTCAATAGTTGTTTAAACTTACAATTTGATTGGAAAAAAGAGGGGCATTGCATGTATGCTCTTCCAATAATCCCCTTTAGGGAAATTTTGGAATCAAAAGCATCATCCTTATTATAAACATGTCTATACTAAGTCATAAAAATAATGTCATCTAAAGCACTCCCCAAAAACTCACAATAGTTTGGGTGATCTTGAAACGACCCTAAAGTCTTTTTATTAATCATTTATTTTATTGCATCTTGGATTGTGAGGGGGACTTCATTACCTCTCATAAGTTCTATAGAGAAGCTTTGACCCAAGGTTTCATCTCTTATCACTAACTTTAACCACTCCCACTAGGATCAAAGGTTTGAGTAGTTAAACCGCCTTCTAGTTTTGGATTTGCACATGAGATTTATCTTCACTTTGGACATCACACTAAACTGAGCAAGCGATAGATGTAGTGGTTGCAAAAATGAAAAAAACTTTTTACAACAATCCAAGTGCCATAGACACCCAATTTAAGTGCATTTATTTTTTAAAGTGATGTGAAATTCATTGGGTAATTTATCCATCTAGACATTTGAAAACTTGTAGATCTTAGACAAATCTCCACTTGCCACAAATTTTTTATTGGTGTTAGGTGCACCTCAAGGTCCATGTCATAGTATTATCATTTGAGAGAATGGAGGGTGTAAAAGCCCTACTATATAATGTACATTTTAATTTTTATATGAACACTAAAAGCCTCTCAAATGATGTATATTGATAGATTCCAACAATACCAAGAAACCTTGCTAGTTTAGGACTTAAGATCAATTAGTTAGTTGGTTTTATCCTAGATTAAAGTCTTGTTTGGAGTCAAAACTTGGTGTGAAAAAATGATATAAACAAAAAAACATAATCCTCATTTTCATTTGAATAAAAATTCATTATGCTGCCCACGTGAATCATCAATTTTCCTTGTTCAAAGTTTATCAAAACTTGGAGTCATATCATCCACTTTGGCATAGTTATGCTACCCAATTGAGTCTAGACTATTACAAAACATTGTTTAAAGTCCTTCATTTATAATCCAAATTTAAAATTTCACCTTCATAAGATCATAGGGTTGACGTGACAAGTGGGTTCACCATTTGCACTAAACTTAAGGAAACTTAGGTTCAATTTCCAATTTGGGTTGAAGGTCATTTAAGACTCATAATCATTTAAGACTCATAATCATTATCACCACTTGATAGACTTAAGTCATTATGTGCTAAACACTTGCACTTTGAGTCTATACACCAAACATTTTTGTTTTACCATCCTATTTATGTTAAGATCATTTGAATACATACTTTTTTTCCATAGAGACATTGTCAAAACTTTGAAGATATGTATATCATTTGAGTTAAGAAAGGTAGTGTTACACTACCAAATTTGTGATAAACCATCTTTGCCTTAGAGAGTTTTTGAAACAAACATTTTGTCACATATTTTGAGTAGTTTAGCATTGTTATGCTACCCAAAACATTTCAAACATTATTTCATAGACCTTTTTGTATAGAGTTCAAGTTTTTAAATAGACCTTTTTGAATAGAGTTTAAGTTTGTACACATTTTTCAAGCCAATCTGAGTATACCTTTTGTGAATCTTTATCTCTCATTGTTACATTGTTCACATTTGTCTAGCCCATTTTTCAAAAGAACCAAGTTTTATACCATTATTTGTGAGAAAACAAACTATCCCTAAAGTGCCTTTTGTTTCATACATTATACCTATTTAATTGAGTTCATGTCCAAGAGTCAAATGCCTAGTTTTTGTTAGAAGTGTTTCAAATCTGTTAGATTAAAAATCTCATCTATTTCAAATTCTAAATTTTAATAATGTTTGGCCAAGAGTCATAGCACATGCCTTGTTTGAGTCTATCTTTTGACGCTACATTTGGCCAAAAGAACTAGCAACGACTTATTTTCTTAGTTTAGACTAATTTGAAACACTTTGACCTTAGAGTTTGGCATTTTGATTTTAGGTCCATTTACTTGATCCTATTGTATAAGATGTATAATGTTACATACTTAACATTATCTTGTTTTATCATAAATAATTACATAAACCTTTCCATCCTTTTGACAAATCTAGACCAAGTTTGAATATCATTTTTTAGAGATTGTCTTTTTAGAGTTTGTAAAACTCTCTTCCTTTTATATCACAAAAACATTTACTATGGATCCCAACATGTATTCCTATACTCATAGTGGACTTATGTATAATCCAAGGATTAGTAATGTGGTTGCACAAGAAAAAATGGTGAAAGACCCCTACATAGATAATTTTACTTATGAGATGGATCCTTCTCCCTCTTATAATACTCAAATAGGGGCACAAAACCAAGATCTATTGGCTAACTATTTGGTTAATATGCCACCATATTCAAAATAGGACTAAGAATAAACCACACAATACCTAGCTATGATACCCGTAGTTGAAGAACTAGTTCCTCAACAATTGTACTCTATTAATATGCCTTCCTCATATGATTAATTTTTGTTTGAGCATCATGTTTTAGAGAACAAAGATGAGATTTTGGTTAGATCCATATAATTAGGGGCTAATTTTCCAGTGTACTTCCCTCACGAAAGTTTACCAAGCCTAGTAAGAATTCCTCACAACATATTGTATAGTCAATAGACCTCTTATATAAATCATTTAACTCTAGTTCAAATGACATATCAGGACCCTAATATGCCTAACAAAGAAAATAACCTCATGGAAGACCACTTTAACCAAATACAAATAGTATATCAAACCTACCTGAATCTAGCATGCAATTTCATTTAGATGATCATGGTGAGTAAACCTCTTATTGAATTATTTATTTCAATAGGAATTTTGATACAGTTAGTTGGTCAAGATAATTAGATTTTAAACCCATTCATTCAAAAAACTTTATTAGAAAACTTGTTTCATATGTCAATTATCAAAGAAGTGTTTTCTACTTTTATGTACAATAATGAACAAAATACAGTTGATGATATGCTAGCAACATCTAATCTAAATCAAAGTGATACTAATATACAATCAACTAGTCAACAACATATGCCTTTAGTTAATACCATGAGTGGATTTGTAAACCTAATAATGGGATCTTGTACAACCCAACCTCAACTAGTTGCTTCATCAAGTGCATAACCAACATGATCAGGTAGTCAACAAGCAACCAATGTCATACCTCAACAATAGATTGTGATGAATCTTATTTCTCCACAATAGGTGACAAGTATAATTCCACAAAAATAGGCACAAATGAATATAATAATGTAGAAAAGTCTAAACATATTTCCACCTCAATAAGGAGTAACTAATGTTCCACCTCATAAGATAGTAGCAAATGTATTGTCTTCTTTGCATACCAACATGCCAATTCAAAACTAAACTATGTTTAATAAACAATGTATTCATGTTGGTCAGCGATAGGTGCCAAATCTCCAACATGCATCCACTTCTCAAACAAGATTCATGCAACAAAGGGGTTCTAATGTCTCTCAAATACTTATTAGGTAATAATTGCCTTTTGTGTAAAGCATACCATAAGTTCAGAGATAGGATCTTAGCTCACAAGTTCCCACTAAATCAAAAGGTTTGAGTAGTCAACAATAGGTCCCTATTCAACCATAACATACATAGTGTCATTATATCTTTCTATCCCAACCTCAAAATACTCCAATTCAAACCTTCATTGCCAACCTAAACTAGGATATTACATAACCAAATGTATAATTTTGACAAGTACATATTAATCTATGTATATGTATTCATGGTTTATTCCCCAACCAATCTAATGTATACCAAATATCCCCATCATACCCTGGTCAAAGTGATTCAATTTTGACCACCCAACCATCTACCCAAGCCAATATTCTCACAATTTTTATAGAGCAAGAGTTACAACAAATGAAGGATGCAATCACTACCATCCAAGTGGGGAAATAGATTAAAAAGTTTAAGTTGGACAATGTGTGTTCCTATCCTTTTAATATGGATTACTTATAGATTCCATTTCCTCTAGGATATGAGCCACCAAAATTTGATAAGTACAAGGGGAAAGGTGACCCCAAAGCCCATTTAATTGAGTTCTTTGATGTATGCCATCAAGTGGCATATAACGATATATAAATTTTATTGTTATTTCCAAGGAGTTTATCTAGACAAGCCTTGCAATGGTTTATAAATTTGCACAAGAATTCAGTGATAGATTTTGAGGACCTTTCAAAAAAGTTTTTACATCACTTTTCCTACAATCTCACGCATGAGATTTCATTGGTCGACTTAACACAAGCAAAACAAAAAGCTGGTGAGAGTTTTGAAATTTATCTATAGTGATGGAGAGAATTCTCAAGCTGATTCACTCATAGTTTACTAGATAAACAATTAGTTATTGTATTCACTAAAAACTTGCATAGTGAGATAGCCTATCATCTAGAACTGTAGTGTGCACATACCTTTAAAGAAATCATTGATAAATGTTTGTTGATCAAATGAGTGTTCATTAATAAAGGAGTCATCAAGATTAATTCAACTAATCAAAACCAAGGTATCAATCAAGGAAGTATCCAAAACCAACATCCAATCCAAGCACAAGCATCACAACAAACACAGGCCAATAACCAAGATAGACCAAAATATTTCAATTGCAATAGGAATGTTGAGGGAAATGGAATGATTGATTCATGTCATGTCCAAATGGTGTAAACATTGTCTGTTTAACTTGTACCACCTTTTCATCTTACTCCTACCTGATAACCTCTTCAACCAATTCCATAAGCACAATAACCAAGACCTGTATAACAAATGCCACAACCTTTACCATTAAAAAAGCCCTCCTTCAAGGAGAATAGTACTTGCTCATCATGTTTTTAGTGACCTTAGAGATCCTATTGAATATATGTTTCAAAAACTTGTTTCCATTAGTTTTATTAGTTAGCCTATACCAAAGCATTATCCCCAAGGCATTCCTTATCCTGATTGGTACCATGAAAATAAATTCTCTGAATATCATCAGGTCAATAGACATAATTTATGAAGATGTATGAAAATCAAGCATTTGATTGAGAATATGTTAGAGAATGGGGAGATCACATTGGATGGTGGTGCTTCCACCTCTAATCATACTCTTGGGACTTATCAAAACCCTTTTTCCCAACACAACAACTAACAACAACAACAATGGCAACAACAACAATAGCCAGTGTACTAAAAAAATCAATAGTATCAAAATCAAAGGCTAAACTAGCAGAATAAACAATTTTAGAATAATATACAAAACCAAGGTTAGAATGTTAATAACCAAAAAACCTACCATGTAGTTGCACATGACTACAATAGGGTTGTAGGTCATATTATAGGGGGTAGCATTAATACCATCTCCATTAATCCTAGACCAAGCACCAATCAATTTAGACCATTGACAAATAATTCCACTCATCCAAATTACATGGATAATCCTTATTTGATATGAGAGCACACATAGGCAAACCAACAAACCAATATTTCCACTTTTGGACCTTATATTAATAACTTTTCCTTACCCCATGACCACATACAAGTGCACTGGAAATCGAGACTTGTCCTATCTAGTCCCACACTATTACCATCATTTTTTAGCAACCATGGTCTTGTACTTAATCTCGATTGTGAAATCACAACTCAGAGATCAAAGATCACCATTCCAAGCCCAAAAACATATGTTACCTCACCCATTATCCAACTAGTCATTCAGCCTTGAAACAAACCATTTAACATTATCCAAGAAATAAAGTTTGATATTGTGGAACAATTACAGAAGACACTATCCCATATCTCCATTTTAGATTTTTTGTGAATGCCGATAATCCAAAAGAACATTTTGAATGAGCTCTTAACCCAATCCACTATTGCCAGTGACATGTCCCATGATAAATTTCAAGCCTTGGTTGGACACTTAGCTCCCACCCAACAAGTCACATTCAACCAAAGTGATAGGTCTTCCCTTGGCTCACTCCATAATAATCCATTATATATATAAGTTTATATAAAGTGGCATAAAGTGAAATGTATCCTTATAGATAATGGATCAAGCCTCAACATAGTGTCTCTAAATCTCATCAAGCTTCTTAGGTACACAATGGTATATCTCCAACCAGAAATGATAACTATCAAAGCTTACGATAATTAGGAGAGTGAATAACAAGGCACCATTAACCTGCCAGTTATCATTAGGCCTTTGACCCAAGATACACTTTTCCATGTGCTTGATCTTGAATTTTCATATAATATGATTCTAGGTAGGCCTTAGTTACATGAGATTCATGCAGTCCTAGCAATGTTGCACTAATGTATCAAGTTCTCCCACTCAGGGAAGAAAGTAAATATTTTAGGAGATTTTCACCCATATGAACACTGTAAACATATCAAGGCTAAATTTTAAAGCTATAATTACTAATACAACATGAATCCAAGTTATAATCAAGATAAAATAAAGGCCATACTTATTGATTCTCTAAAGGAAAATTGTATAGATCCTAATACCTTGGATTCTCTTTCTCACGTGCCACCTCCTAAAGCTTCCAATCATTACACCATTTTAGTTAATGGCCTAGGAGAATATTTAATGCATGATACCTTTCATATTGTCAATCTTTCTCTAAATATAAAGACCTTTGGAAGACCTAAATTTACCCCACACATGCATTGGAAATAAAAGAGCAAAAATAAAGGACCTATCATGTTTGTACTAGCATCTAGCCTAGAACCAGACCCTCTTGAGGGAGATGAATCATGGTTATACAATGAAAACCAAGTTGATTGTTATAAGAGTGAAAAGTATCCTATTCCCAATAGGATCATGGATAATCAAGACTATGAAGGAAGAGGCCTTAGACTGAATCAACAAGGAACCATTGAGCTAATTTCCATGACCAAATACAAAAAACACTATGGACTTGGATTTAAACTACCTGGGGGTAACCCCACATATCTTATTTGTGTTCCATCATTGGTGACTAGTGATGATGATGCCAATAATAAAGTAGAGTCTAATCATAGCCTTATCTTTAATGACCTAGCTGAGACTAACCTATTTGATAATAATGTCATTTGTGTCGTTAACCCAATCATTCATCACAACCCATTTCCATTATACTATCCCCAACTAATAGATTGGGACCAACAAGAATCCAGTTTACTGATTGATGAGTTTTAGAATGATGAGGTATTATATGATTTTCTAGGCATTGGAGACAATGTTTTGTTGGGAGATCATAAATCAGGATTCTCAATCACATTGGATCCTGAAGCCTATTTTGGAGAGCGAGTGAACACCCTTAGCTAAAAATAAATAAATAAAACATTGAGGTCCCAAAGTGAAAACCTCTTTTAGGTGCTTTCTAACCAAGGAAAAAGTAAAGATAAAGGCTAGTCTAATGGTGAAAACCTATTTTAGGTGCCATTAAATGGGGGTGTTCATTCTTCTTCAAATTTAGACTAGGAAACCACCAATGATGAACTTGCCTATGGATCTAAGTTTAATTTTGAGCAACAACAAGTGTTTGATCTAATTCTTCAAGAATTTATAACTATTTTTGTCACATGGCCAGATCTCCCATTAGGGGACTTAGATTCATCATGCCTAGGAGAAGTTGAAGAGCAAGTCCTAATAGAGGACCCTGATATCATCCAATAGTTCAAGTCTTTACCTACTATCCTAGAAGATAGCTTGACCCTTATAGTCAAAGATAAAACATAGATAAACATTAAGACTCCATCAAAGCTAAAATGTATAAAATTAGGCACGTCCCTCATTGAGGAGGAACATGAAGTCTTTACAACTTTATTGAGAGAATTTTTAGATATATTTGTATAGGCTTATTCTGGCATGCTAAGTGTGGACCCTGCCTTGATTTTACATCACCTTCTAGTAAATCCTGATGCCAAACTAGTTAATCAAAAGTTATATAAGATGCATCCTCACGTTTCTATATTAGTAAATAAAGAGTTAGAAAAACTCTTAGAAGCAGGATATATTCGATCTATTGACTACTCAGAATGGATATCTAATGTTATACTTGTTAACAAAAAGCTTAAAGGAATCAAAATTTATATTGATTTTTGAGACATAAATAAAGATTTCCCTAAGGAAAACTTTTCATTACCTAATATTGACATGATCATCGACTCCATGGTGGGTTATGAGATGCTTTCACTCATGGATGGATTTCCAGGATACAACTAGATCAAAATAGCACTAGAAGATCAACACAAAGCAACATTCACCACTCCATGGGGAACATTCTATTATCAAGTAATGTTATTTGGTCTTAATAACACCAAAACCACCTATCAAAGAGCCATGACCATCCTATTCCATGATATGATGCATGATATTGTTGAAGACTATGTTGATGACATACTAAGCAAATCAAAAACTAGGGCTGGCCATCTAACAATGTTTTGTATAATATTTAAAAGACTATGTGAGTACAAAGTCTGACTAAATCCAAAGAAATGTGTGTTTGTAGTAACATCAAGCAAATTACTTAGATTCATCATGTCTCACAGGGGCATTGAATTTTATCCATCCAAAGTCCAAGCTATAATAAAGATGCCACCACCAACTAATTTAAAGTAGCTCTATAGTTTATAAGGCAAGATTCAGTCAAATCTAATGCTTCATATCTCAGTTAGTAGACAAGTGTCATCCATTTACACATATTCTAAATAAGGGAGATGTATTCCACTAGGATAATCACTACCAAATAGATTTTTACTATCTAAAAGATTAGCTAGAAAATCCACCTATTTTACTACCCCCTATACCAGGAAAACCATTTTTATTGTACCTATCAGCTACAAATAATGCCTTGTGGGTAGTTCTAGCTCAACATGATGATAATGGAAAATAGCATGTAGTATAATACTTAATTCATACATTGGTCATATATGAACATAATTATACACCTATTGAAAAACCCTGTTTAGCCATGGTATTCATAGTTCAAAAATTATGACACTACATGTTAAACAATAAGACCATGGTTATTTCAAAAGTAGATCCGCTCATGTATCTACTATCTAAAATATCTTTTCAAGGTAGAATGTCCAAATGGATCATAATTTTTAGTGAGTTTGACATTGACTACATCAATCAAAAAGCCATTAAGGGGCAAGTTATTATAGATCAGCTTACTAAAGCACCCCTTATAGCCATAGAGCCACTCACATTCTAATTTCATGATGAATCCATAATGACCATCATTGACATACCTCTTGAAGAGCAGAACTAGAAGCTATATTTTTATGGATCATTCATGACACATGGATTATGGGTAGGCCTTTTATTTATTACACCATAGGGGATATGATCCCTAAATCATTTAGGATCAATTTTCCTTGTACCAACAACATGGCTAAATATGAAGCACTTGTTGTAGGGCTTCACCAAGTGGTACAATGGAACATATCTCATCTTAAGGTTTATGGTGATTCTCAATTAATCATCAATCAGGTTACAAACCACTTTTAGACCAAAGATGACAAGTTGGTTCCATATAAGGCTATGATCGATACTCTCAAACAACAAATTGACAACATTCAATTTGAGCATATATCAAGGGTAAGTAACAAAACTTCAGATGCTAAAGCCACCATTGGATATTTGATTTGAAAAATGGACAAATATAAAGAGTATTCATTACAGACACCTAAAATTGGCCATCAATAACCTTCAATCAGGCTTTTGGCTAGTTTTTATCTAAAATGCACAATTTGGCCTAAAACACTAAAACATGCAAAATGATGTGAAACTGACATATTCAAGTGCCAATTTTGTCTAGGGTATCCCTAAATGGGGTAATGTAATTTATGGGTTAGCAAACTTTGATCATTCCATTTCAAGTCAAAATGCCAAATTTGCACTTGCACACTCTAGACTACTCTTTCCTATCAAATATTCTACACAAGACTTGTGCCTTTATTATTTGTTGTTGCCAACATTCTAAATGGGAATATGTATCTAATGTGGAATTCCAATTCCAATCCAATCAAATTTAGGACCAATAACAAGGTATTATAATCAATTTGAGTAATTTATGCACAATGTGCTTAATCATGCTTAAGAGCTAGTTAACCCAAATCAAGGCCTAATAAAAAATTCTATAGAAACTTGTTGAATACTTTGTTTTGTAAATAAATATTGAATATCGGCATCATCAAGTGACCTCATTTCTTGGGAAGACATCCCTAGGCCATAAATGCCTCATACATTAGGATTCATGCCCTCCATGCCTCGTCAATGCCCTCCATTCCTTTAAATTTCCCCTTCTTCCAATGCCATGATGAGGATAATTACAAATTTTAATTTCAAAATTGAATTAATCCTCAACCACACATCTCAATCTTGAGATGGATGTTTGAGGTTTATTCTGATCAATTCCAAAAATCCATAAATAGAAGGCCTCACAACATCATTTCTAAACCTAATTAGTGCAAAGTTATAATGCAGAGGATTGGTTCCAAAAGCTTCGTGCAAAAAGTGTTACCATGCCAAATTGATTCCAAGCCAATCCAAGCCACAAGCTAAAGTTTCCAAGAGAAGATGAAGGTAGCCACACTACATTGAAGAAGACCTCTTGAAGCACAAGCCAAGCAAGCCACTACTACAAAGGCATTTGAAACATCTAAGGAAGGTGAAGGCACTCTTGTATTTCATTCTTTGATTTTTAATTATGATTTTCATTTGATTTTGTTATCTAATCTCTCTGTAGTGTCTAGGCCTAGAGATGTTATGATATTAGTGTGTTTATTTCATTTCTTGTCATTTTGGAACTAACACAATACTAACCATCCTCTCTTGAGTCAAATTCCTAGGTCACATTATGGCATGCCCGGTGGGACTAGATGCATCTTACACCTAAAGGATATCATTTTATAACCTTTAAAAAACTTGTTTGAGATTTTAAAACTCTTGAAAATTAGTTTTCTAACTTTTTTTTACCATTTTTGGTTGCCATGGTTTTTACATAGTAACTAATGTCAGCAGAAATACTGACATCGGTTACTTGGCTTAACCAACGTCAATCAACAAAACCAACATCAGTCAGATCACAATTGGCCATAACTAACATTGATCACTGTGTTTTTCCAAAAACATAGACCTGAGACCTACTTTTCCAAAGTTGCTTGTTTCAAACTCAAAAGAGCTTCATAGTTAAAGGACATGCTAATAATTTTTCTACAGGACCAAGTGAGATATTTTCTCAAAACATGTTTAAATCACTTTTGCATGCTTAAATTTGGATTAGGAACTTTGTTTTAGTACTTAACAAGGAATTTTAAAATGTTTTTGGTGAATGTTTTTCAAAGTTTGAAACTAATACCAAGGGGTCAAAAAGAACATCACCAAACATTCCATTTGGGTTTAAAATTGAACACACTTATCAATTTTTACTTGCAATAGTTGTTTAGATTAATCTTGTTTAGAAAAAAGAGAGGTATTGCATGTATGTTCTTCCATTTGTCCCCTATAGGGAACCCTTGGAATCAAAAGTGTCATTCCTATTGCAAATAGCCTTGTCCAAGGCTTAGAAAGAATGTCACCTGGAGCACTCCCCAAAAACTCGCTAAAGTTTGGGTGATCTTGAAAATGACCCTAAAGTCTTTCTAATTTCATGCTTTATTTATTTTTATGCAATTTGTCTTGTGAAGGGGAATTCATCACCTCTCACAAGATCTTTAGGGAAGCTTTGACCCAAGGTTTTATCTCCTAGCATTAACTTCATTTGAATCTTTTTAGAGTTGCACACGGGACATAGTGGCACTACACTGAGTGAATAGTAGGATGTAGTGGTTGCAAAAAGGACTAGACCTTTTTGCAATAAGTCAAGTGATGCAGACCCAAAATCCATGCTTTTATTTTGCATTGTTTAGTGTGAAAGTCATTATGCAATTGATTCCCCTAGTGACGTTCAAAACTTGATAGTTTAGTAAACCCCACATGCCATACCCTTTTTAGGATTTGGATGATTGTACTTGGTGTATTTTGGTCATTTTCTTCTTACTTGGAGTTTTTGAGACTAAAACTTGTTTGTTTGTTCATAAATCCATGTCAAAACCAATTTTATTATACATCACTCTTTTGTCTAAAGAGGTGTTATGCTGGCCATTTTACACCACACTTATGCCTTAAATTTTTTTCTAAACTTGTTTGTGTTTGTGTCATTTGAGTTGCAGAGGGTAGTGTTATGATGCCCAAACATGGCAAACCATTTTGCCTTTTGATTCCTTTTCAAACATAACATTGACCACATCATTTGATCATGCTTACACCATTAGGCTACTCAATTTGTTTCAAGACTTGTTTACCATTTTATCAAAACCATTTGCTTCAAACAAATTTATGTATACCATTTGGACCTTTGTCTTATGCCTTCATGCTATCCAATCTTGTCTAGCCTATTTAAGTTAAATCCTAGTTTTCAAAGTTGAGTTTTCAATTAGCCTTTTCAAGTTGTGATTCAAACATTGATTGATTTATGTTTAGGCCTTAATTCATGGAGCTAATACATAGATCTTTCTCTTTTGGGTTGTATAACTTTAGTTAATTGGTTATCAAAATTTGAAGACTATTGATGGTTTTTTTATTTAATGCCTATCCTCCTCATTATTTGTGCCTTTATTTTGGAGAACATAGCCTTTCTCAAAGAGACTTTTGTCTCATGCCTTATGCCAAATGATTATGTTTATGTTTGATTTTATGTGCTGGGTCTATGTCAAAGTTATTTCCAAACATGTTAGATTAAATCAAACCACATCAACCTTTATTTCAAGTCTAGATTTTGATGTCGTTTCCCCAAAATTCCTAGCATGCCTATTTGTTTGAGCCTAGATTTTGACTCTACATTTGGATAAAAGACCTAGCAACTCAACTTTTCCCTTTCCTAGTTTAGACCTTGTTTGGAACACTTTGACCTAAACCTTTGACATGTCAATTTTCATTTAGACACTTGACCTTTTATACATTTGACATTTGGTGTTAGACCTTTGACGTTAGGTTATTTTATGCCAAGTCTTAGCACAAACCATTTTGGAGATACGGATCCACTTTCAAACCATATTAGAGATATAGTTCCACCTTTTGACCAAGTTAGACCAGGCCTAAACTATTTGTCTTTTGCACATTATTTTTAAGAGTTTGTAGAACTCTAAGCCTTTTTATTTTGTAGCTTTCATCATTTACACAGATATGTCTTGATAAACTTATGGTGGAGTCACTTACAATCTGACTTATGATAGAATGGCTGCACAAAATGACTTTTATGGCTTTTGTCAAGACCCTAATGATGCTAATATGGTTTCTGAGATAGATTTCTATCCGCCACATATTAATCATTCATGGGAACAAAGTCACGAAGTAACTTATGATCCAACTCGAGATCTTGATCAGTATGAGGAGGCTTGTGAAGAGCACTTTGAAGACCCAACTATAGATAATGTTGTTTGGGATACAAATTCATACCCTCTTTTCAATAATTAGTACATAGAACATAATCAAGAACTAGCTTATGAATAACTCACAACTAGGATGATATGGTTTATGAGGAATACTTGGATGCTTTTGCTTGTGCAAGTAGTCAAGTTTCATGATGTCCTTTTATTATCTAATCAATAGCTACCCTGAACCCTCCTCTAGATTATATGAGCTATCAAGCTCTACAATATCCAAGGAATACCATTATCATTCCTAGACCTAGTCCTTTGGCTTGTGTGAGCAACCAAGCTCCACAATGCCCCATCATCATACCAAGACCTGGTCCTTTGGCTTGTATAAGGAATTATGCTTCACGATGCCCCTTCGTTACTATCTCAATAATTTGTCCTTTGGTTTGTGTGAGCAATCATGCTTCCTAATGCCCTACCATTATCCAACTGTAAGTCATTCCTCATCTAGTACCAATCCCAACCAAACCTCAACCGATCCAATCATTCAAATACCAAGCTATGTTTAAAACTGGTATTTTCTAACTGATTGGAAACCAAGGCCAAGAAAACCAACCAATCTTAGATGTTTTTGTTGAATAAACCACTTGTAATAAGTCAACCTATGATGAATTGCCTATTGATCTTATACCATTTATTGAAGAGTCTCACTCTGATGAGCTAGTATTTGTTGAGTCATTTATTAATAATTATAACTACCTTTGGGAAAATCATTATCTCAACCATGTACCTATTTTTCAAGAGCCTCCTATTGACAAGCCAGTCTCTGAAGAGTTGTCTCTTGACCTTTTTCCCATCCTAGAGGAGTCTCACTTTGACAAACCAGTCTTGGTGGAGCCCATTATGCTATCATAGGCCGTTACTTGTCCAAAACCAAGCATTCAACAAGACATCATTGTAATAGATTACCCATCAGATGAAGAATCATAAGTAGAGTTAGGTTTTATTCTTGAACTAACATCAAATTTAGCATCAGAATCTAATTCAGTATCAGTCTCAACATTAGATTTAGAATCCTTTGAGTTAGAATTAGATTCAAAAGAATAATATGTTTGGGGATGTTACAATATTAGTTATGCATGCCTTACAGATCAATTTGAATACATTTTTGATCCTTCTATAGTTTTTTAGGATGAGTAATTTAGCTTTGACATAAGTTCACCTAGTATATTTTATGAGGATTATGCAACCTCCCCCATTCCATTGCCATTCCATAGGCCATTACCATCAACCAAAATAGACATATCATTGACATTCCATCTCCCACAAGTGTCGATTGGGACTGATAGAGTCACACTTTAGTAAACTGCATCCATGGTGACATAGCAGTTCAAAAAGAGCAAAGAGGCCAAGACAACATTCATGTAACAAAAGAACATTCTCCTAGTGAGACTTTTTTGGAAGCACTAGAAGATAATCAAATTCAAACTCTAATGTTCATTAGTGACACCTTCTTGGAGGTGCTATGGGACAATCAAGATAACTTCATTGGTGAAAACTTTTTTGAGGCACCAATAGCTAAGCACAAAAGTTCTTCTCTACTTGACAAAGATAAAATCAAAGATCAAATCAAAATAGCTTTCAATTTACAACCTAATCAAATTGTCACTACTCTCAATATCAAAAAAGAGAAAAATCTAGTGATCCTCTTGAGAGAAAAAGCCTTCATCCCTGCCACAACCAAAATTATGTCAAATCTAGCATCAAAAATATTACGTGTGATAGAAAGGCCTGATCTTCATTTGTTTCCCCACCATTATACATTCCATTTCATAATCAAACCTACCATACATTATTTTTCCTTATTTACCATCCATGGTTGCACTTTCATTTGTAGAGGCTATAAAGGCACCTTGTCTTGACATTTGATAGAATCAAAATCAATGACCAATGAAGATCATGAAAGCAATCTTGGCAACCAAATCTGTAGGCCATTTTTGATATAGTATCTATTCATATGAGGTGTAGGCTAGTAATTAACATGATCGAGTATTATTTTTGTTTCATTTTTTGAAATAGGACGTGCATCTCCCCATCAATAGGAATAATAGAATAAAAAACCACACCCAGGCCAAAAACATGTACCATGCCATTGCCATTGTTACATATCAATTTACCATTATCAGAGTACCCAACCATTCACCCCATTACTTGGGGGTAACCCTCTTACCATTTTATCTAATTTATAAAACCATCATTATTCTTAGCAA
Organism: Torreya grandis; assembly: GCA_037957365.1. Lineage (NCBI taxonomy): Eukaryota > Viridiplantae > Streptophyta > Pinopsida > Cupressales > Taxaceae > Torreya > Torreya grandis. The sequence goes on along the minus strand of JARHVA010001288.1, from coordinate 1,481,584 downwards.
GACCATACCATCCTATCCTTCCATTCCTATCTAGACCAAAGCCTATTTTTAGTCATCCTACCCAATCCTATTTTGATCTTGGTTCATTTGGTTCTTCCCACACCTTTTTTGAGATTTTTTTGATCAAGTTTAAATAATCAATCCAATCCATGTTTATAATGATAGTCTATGAAAGTAGTGTGACAGTTGATCTGGCAAGATATCTTTCATCCTATCCATGTTTGTTTATGTGAACCTGATTATAACCACCTATGGGCAAATTAGTGTTTCACCGGTCTTGTTACTAATTATAATCACCTATAGTAAAATTAGTGCCATTAACCTATTCCATTGTATCCTAGTTATAACCACCTATGGGAAAACTAGGGGCAACACTTGTTTGTCATGCATTATCGCATCACCTTGCCTTCACTATTTTCATTTGACTAGCCATTTACTAGATTTGAGAACTTGTTGGGACCTAGTTGGTTTTTCCTCACCTTTTGTGTGGATGGAATTACTATGACTTGAGATCATTTTAGGACTATATGGGTCATGCTCAATTTATTTTGAGGTCACCTCAGTCCCCCTTTCCATACGCTCTTACCATTTTGTGAGAAACCTAAGCCAAATGCTCTCACCATTTTACGAGTAGGTATCTTGTCATTCTCTAATGAGTTAAGATACCTCAAAATACCAAAAACATTCATAATATTTCAAAAAATGTAAAAATATTTATCCTGTCTAAGCCTAGTCAGTTATCCTTGATCTACCTTACAGGGGCATTATCATTATTAGGATGTTTTTTTTGCTTTTGTTTTCAAGCTTTCTATTTATTTTTTTATTTTGGGTTGTTTTTTTTAAATTTGTTTTCTTGTTTATTTGCTTGCCTACTTGTTTAATTTTGGCACTATTACCTTGACTTAGTCTATATGTGTTCATTGGGAGATTCCTTACACACATTATTCTTGACTCTATCCATATTCATTCATCAACATTACCATCATGGTTTCTATCATTGATGCATTATTTTTTGAGTGTTTATTGGATTGAGAGTCGGTCCTTATGCATATTTTGAGATAGTCTTCATGATGTTCTATCATGAAGCCTACCATCACATGTTATAGCAAAAATTAGCTTCATAAAGGTCTACAATCAATGGAGCTACATAAGTTTCTCCTTGGCCCCTTGGAAAATCCTTCCATGTCACCCTTGATCAAATTAACCCAATGACCATTCTAGTTGTATCATTTCTAGTTAGGATGTACATTTCCTCATTGCCAGGTATAATTGAATCATTCACACTGATTAATCTCATTCTTCTATTCATCTATTTCATCACTTTACACCCACTAATATTTAATCTATATTCTAGGATATATCCTTGAGTTATGATTGTTAATCAACCCTAATTGGGGAACAATCATCTTTATCCAATCTATGTCCTTTTCATGATTATAACTACCTATGGGCAAATCATTATTTTGACTTTTATTCCTGATTATAATCACATTTGGGCAAATCAGTATCCTTTTTACATCGATGCATGCAAGAATTTTCTCATTTGAATTAATCTCAACCATAGGTTAATTCTACCTTTATTCTTGTTTCTTTTCAATGAATCATCCATCAATAAATGTGATGGCCAGTCCCTTGAGGGGGCACATCATAGGCTTCCCAAAAACCATTTAGAGCTTTATTCTTCAACCATCATCTTCTTTTTGGCATACAGGTCATTTCTCATTCTTTGAGAATATATTTCTTTTCCTATGGTTTGAAACACCTTCTCAAATAGGGGCAAACTGTAGACACCTAAAACTAGCCACCAATAACCTCCAATCAGGCTTTTGGCTAGTTTCCATCTAAAATACACAATTTGGCCTAAAAACACTAAAACACACAAAATGATGTGAAACTAACATATTCAAGTGCCAATTTTGGCTAGGATATCCCTAAATTGAGTAATGTAATTTATGGACCAACTAACTTTGATCAGTCCATTTTGAGTCAAAATGCCAAATTTGTACCTGCATGCTCTAGACTACTCTTTCCTATCAAATCTTCTACACAAGACTTATGCCTTTGTTATTTGTTGTTGGAAACATTCTAAATGGGAATACACATCTAATGTGGACTTCCAATTCTAATCTAATCAAATTTAGGACCAATAACAAGGCATTCTGATCAATTTGGGTAATTTGTACACAATTTGCTTAATCATGCTTAAGAGCTAGTTAACTCAAATCAAGGCTTAATAAAAAATTCTATGGAAACTTATTGAATAATTTTTTATGGAAATGAATATTAAATATTTTCATCATCAAGTGACCTAATTTCTTGGTAAGACATCCCTAGGCCATAAATACCACATACATAAGGATTCATGCCCTCCATGCCTCATCAATGCCCTCCATGATGCCCTCCATGCCTCTTAATTTCCCCTTATTCCAATGCCATGATGAGGATAATTACAAATTTTAATTGCAAAATTGAATTAATCCTCAAATACACATCTCAATATTGAGATGGATGGTTGAGGTTGATTATGATCAAATCCAAAAATCTATAAATAAGAAGCCTCACAACATCATTTCTAAGCTTAATTAGTGCAAAGTTATAATGTAGGATTGGTTCCAAAAGCTTCATGCAGCTAATGTTACCATGCCAAACTGATTCCAAGCCAATCCAAACCATAAGACAAAGGTGCCAAGAGGAGATGAAGGTAGCCACACTCCATTTAAGAAGACCTCTTAAAGCACAAGCTAAGCAAGCCACTACTACAAAGGCATTTGGAGCATCCAAGGAAGGTGAAGAAACTCTTGTATTTCATTCTTTGCTTTTTAGTTGTGCTTGTCATTTGCTTTTATTAACTAAGCTCTCCCTAGTGTCTAGGCCTAGAGATGTTATGATATTAGTGTGTTTATTTCATTTTATTTTCATTTAGGAACTAACACAATACTAACCATCCTCTTTTAAGTTAAATTCCTACGTCACATTCATTCTTCATTGAGAAATTATTCATAACAGCTCATGAGCCTTCTACTATCATGATGATTTGTAATATTATTGGTCCTACTTCTATCTGGTACTCAGACCTTTACAACTACCTTCATGACCAAGTTTTACCATTTAACCTCTCTATAAAAAAAACCAAAGACTTTATCCATCACTCCACTATTTATACTCTACTTGGATCAACCCTCTACCACTATAGTTTTGATGGAACTCTACTTTGTTGTTTAACTTCAGTAAAATCTACACTAGCATTATGGGAAGTACATGAAGGACCATGTGGAGCCTACTCCCATGGGGTAGTCTTATCCAAAAATATTTTACTTATTGGTTATTATTGGCCAATAATGGATGTATATGTAGTTGCATATGTAAAGAAGTGACATAAATGTCAATGGCATGCCAATTTGACTCATGCCCCAACTAAGACTCTAAACTAATGTTGAAACCATGGCCATTTGTTGCATGATGACTTGACCTCATTAGGAAAATCAATCATACATCTTCAAATGGCCATAAACATATCTTTACCACCACTAAATATTTTACTAAGTGGGTCGAAGCTATACCCCTCACTTACGTGACTGGAAAGCAGATTTCTAAGTTCATTTTCAACCATCTCATCTACCATTATGGTATCCCTTTTGACATTATATCTGATAATGGAGGATCCTTCAAAAATAAATATGTCAAATAGTTATGTACTGAATACAATATTACACAACATTTCTTTATGGCATATTACCCTCAATTTAATGGTTAGGCTAAGGCATCCAACAAAATAATTGTTAACATTCTCAAAAATATTATCAATGATGTCGATCGTGACTAGCACCTATAGATATTCTTCACCCTTTGGTAATACCATACCAATCATCATACCCCCATAGGATCCACTCCATACTCATTTATGGTAATAAATAAATAATTTGTATTGAGGTTGAGTTACGTTCACTGCACATATATTTCAAGCATGTCCTAGATGATCCTGACTATTGATTAACTCATCTGCAAGAGCTAAACCTACTTGATGAAAAATGCATAGCTTCACTCAATAATCTTTAGGCATATCATAACTGACTCAAAGGCCACTACAATTAGTGCATCAATCATAGAACATTTGAACTTAGTGATCTTGTTCTTAAAGAAAACCAAAATAATACCACGGTTGAGAAGAAGCATAAAGGTAAATTCAAACCAAACTGGATAGGGCATTTCATCATTACTAAAGATTATGGATCAGGAGCATACAGGATCACCACACTAAATGGAGATGAACTTCTTGAGCTGATGAATATTATTCACCTCAAGTGGTATTATGCTTGAGCACTATGGTGTATTGTCTATAAGGATTGTTTTAGTTGTGCAATTTTATCACTATTCTTCTTCATATAAATATCATTCTTATCATTCCTCTTAGCCTATTACTTATCCATTTTAGAATTCCATTTTATTAACCAAGCATGTTTTGAATCTTATCTACCTAGCCCATTTGACCTTGGTTTCACCATTAGTTGCACATTCTCAACACCAATGAATCTGATCAATTTCAACAGTTGTTTTGAGCATTTTAGATAGATATAGTATTTTGGATTAGTATAATATATATTTAGGAGTTTCATCCTTCATTTTATGTTTCATTATCTCTCATTGTCTTTATCTTAATTATAACCACCTATGAGAAAATTAGTCTCAGTGACCTATGCTGTTGTATTCTAGTTATAACCACCTATGGGAAAACTAGGGCCAACACTTGTTTATTATGCTTTAACCATACCAATTAGCCATTATCTATATCATACTATGCCTTTATACCAATTGTGCCTATTTTGTTTGAATTGACTACTATACTAATAAAATTTCTCTATTGTAGGGTGGAACTATAGTGACTTGAGGTCCTACTCAGAGACTATGTAGGTAGTGCTTGATACTTGTTGAGGTTAGCTCAGTCACCCTTTCCAGCCATGCTCTCACCATTTTGTGAGAAACCTAAGAAACACTCTCACCATTTTGTGAGTAACCTAAGTAACACTCTCATCATTTTATGAGCTTGGACCATTTAGTGTTATGTCACTTTTGATCGAGTTGAAATACTCTAAAAATTCCAAAAACATTTGTAAAATCATTAGAAAAAACAAAAACAAAAACATTGGCTACTTCTTTGCTTTAAGGATTCTAGGAACCCTTATTAAGTTACAAGAAAATCACTTGTCACTTAGTTTTCACATTTTTTTGGACTTTTCTCCCATGCACTTACCATTTTGTAAGACCATTCCTATTCTTCTATCACATCCATTCTATTTATTTTCATGAATTGTCATTTTCTTCCCATTTCTTAGGAGAACTACATTTGGCCTAAAGTTTTTGTTGGATTCTACATCCATGGAACTATGTAGGTAGAATCCACTTACCTAGTGCATATGGAGATAGCTTGGCCACCCCCTTCCTTTTTTGCTATTCCCTTGTCATGTTTATTTCCTAAGTTATCACCTATTTACTAGGGGCAATGTTTGTCTCATTTAAGTCATGTTATTTGTACAAACACTAGGACTAAATGTTATTTGTTTTTTATTTGTTTTTGCTTATTTATTTGTTTATGTTCCTGTTTGTTTCCTTTTCGTACTATTGTCTTGATTCGATCTATATATTCATTGGGTGATTCCTTACCCACACTTATACTTGAATCCATCCCTATTTATATCTCTACATTAGCAACATGGTTTTTATTATTGGTGCATTGTTTTCTAGTGAGTATTGGATTACGAGAGTCAGTCCTTATGTATATTTCAGCCAAGTCCTCATGGTGTTATACCATGATGCCTATCAACATGTGATATAACAAACCTCAGCTGCAATAAGTCTTTTCAGTAATGGTGGCATTGACATCTCTTCAACACTGAAATCCTAATTCAATCCCAATCATATCCTACATAATGTAATTAAATAATGAAATAATTTCAATCTTTGTTTAGTTTGGATGAGCATTTCCCTACTATCAGGTTGTCCTAATTCATCTTTATCCTTTGTATCAGATTATCATCATCATCAACCAAATTAGTCATATTTGCCATAATTAGGGTACAATGATTATAACCACCTATGGGCAAATCATTACACACCATTCCACCTACATTTATTAATGATTATAATTTCCTTTGGGAAAATCATTATGTTCTCACCAAATTTACTTTTTTTGCTGATACAGGAGCATGTTTTTATCTTATTTGTCTATCCTAACTAGTGAAACTCCATCTTCACAATGATTATAATTACCTTTGGGAAAATCATTATGTTATCATACCATGTTGTCACTATCGGGGTATAATGCTTATAACCACCTTCGGGTAAACCACTATACACCATCCCACTTGCATTCTTAATACTTTTGACTACTTTTTCAAACTCATTATGTTTTCACCCTATCATCTTCTTTTTTTTGTCCCTTCATTTCACTTCCTTCTTTTTGAGGGACTGTTTGCTGACCTACTTGTACTGACCATTCCCTTGAGGAGGCATCATATAGTTAGTTCATCATCATTATAGTTATAGGCATATAGGACCTTTTCATTCTTTGAGAATACATTATTATTCTTATAGCTTGCAACATCTTCCCAAATAGGGGCAAAGTGTAGACACATAAAACTGGCCATCGACAACCTTTAACCAGGCTTTTGACCAATTTCTACCAAAGTGCATAATTTGGCTTAAAAACACTAAAATGCATTAAAAGAGTTGAAATTTGTATATTAAAGTCTTGATTTTTTCAAGGGTATCATTAAATGGGGCAATGTAATTTATGAAGAAACTAACTTTGATCATATCATTTTGAGTCAAAATGATATTTTTGCACTTGGGTACTCTGAATTGCTCTTTTATATCAAATTTCTTGCATGAGACATGTGTCTTTGTTATTTTGTGTTGGTAGCATATTAAATAGGAATATAGTTCCAATGCATCTAACATTGACTTCCAGTTCTAATCTAGTCAAATTTAGAGCCAAAAATACAAAATTTTGATCAATTTGATTAATTTGTGCACAAATTACCAAGGTTTTGCATCAAAGTTGAATAATCATGTTTAAGCCTAATTAAACCAAATCAAGAGCTTAAGTTAATTAATCCTATGTTTGAGCACTATGATATATTATCTAAGGACCATTTCAATTGTGCCAATTTATCACTATTCTTCTTTGTACAAATATCATTCTTATCATTCCTCTTAGCCTATTACTTATCTATTTTACCATTCCATTTTATCAACCAAACATGTTTTGAATCCTATCTACCTAGCCCATTTGACTTTGATTTCGCCATTAGTTGCACATTTTTAGCACTAATGAATTTGATTAGTTTCAGTAGTTGTTTCAAGAATTTTAGATAGAGATAGTATTTTGGAGCAATATGATAGATATATAGTAGTTGCATCCTTCATTTCATATTTCATTCTCTCTCATTGTCTTAATCCTGATTATAACCACCTATGAGTAAATTAGTCTTAGTGACCTATGTCATTATATCCTAGTTATAATTGCCTATGGGCAAACTAGGGGAAACACTTGTTTATTGTGCCTTGACCATACTAATTATCCATTCTTTATATTTTACTATGCCTTTATACCAAATATGCCTATTTTGTTTGAATTGATTGCTACACTAGTCAAACTTCTCCATTTTAGGGTAGAACTACAGTGACTTGAGGTCCTACTCTGTGACTATATAGGTAGTACTCGATATTTACTGAGGTTAGCTCAGTCACCCTTTCTAGCCATGCTCTCACCATTTTATGAGTAACCTAAGCCATGCTCTTTTTGTTTTACGAGCAACCTAAGTAAGGCTCTCACCATTTTGTGAGCTTGAACTGTTTATTGTCTTGTCATTTTTTATCGAGTTGAGATACTCTAAAAATTCCAAATTTTTTTGTAAAACCATTGGAAAAAACCAAAAACATTGGCCAGTTCTTTACTTTAAGGATTTTGGGAACCCTTACTAAGCTAAAAATAAATCACTTGTCACTTAGTTTCCCCATCCTTTTTGTCCTTTCTTCCCATGCACTTGCCATTTTATAAGACCATTACTATTCTTCTATCACATCCATTATATTTGTTTTCATCAATTATCATTTTCCTCCCATTTCCTAGGAGAAGTAAATTTGAATTGAAGTTTTTTTTGGATATTACATCCATGGAACTATGTAAGCAACATCCACTTGCATAGTGCATATGGATACAGCTTAGCCACCCCATCCTTTTCTTTTATTCCCCCATCATGTTTGTTTTCTAAGTTGTCACCTATTTTCTAGGGGAAATGTTTGTCTCATTTAAGTCATGTTGTTTATACTAACATTAAGAGCAACTGTTATTCATTTCTTTGTTTGTTTCTTCTTATTTATTTGTTTATGTGTCTATTTGTTTAATTTTAGCACTGTTGCCTTAATTCGGTCTATGCATTCATTGGGTGATTCCTTACCCACACTTACACTTGAATTCATCCCTATTCATACATCTATGTTGGCATCATGGTTTCTATCATTGGTGCATTATTTTCTATTGAGTATTGGATTATGGGATTCATTATTTATACATATTTGACTGAGTCCTCATGATGCTTATCAACATGTGCTACATTAAACGTTAGCTTCAAAAAGTCTATTCAACAATGGTGGCATCGACATCTCTTTGGTACTGACATCTCGATTAAATCCCAATCATATCCTAGACAATGTAATTAAATAATGAAAGAATTTCAACCTTTGGTTAGTTTAAATGAGCATCTCCCTACTAGTAAGTTGTCTCAATTCATTTTTATCCTTTGTATCAGATTATCATCATCATCAACCAAATTAGCCATGTTTTCCATAATCAAGATTCAATTATTATAACCACCTATGGGCAAATAATTACACACCATCCCACCTACATTTCTCAATTATTATAATTGCCTTTGGGCAAATCATTGTGTTGTCACCAAATTTACTTGTTCTACCCATATAAGGGCATGTTGTTATCTTTTTTATCTATCCTAACTTGGGTAGCTCCATCTTCTCAATGATTATAATCACCTTTGGGCAAATCATTATGTTATCATACCATGTTGCCACTATTAAGGTACAATGATTATAACCACCTTTGGGTAAACCATTGTACATTATCCCACTTGAATTCTCAATGATTTTGACTACTTTTTCAAACTCATTGTATTTTCACCCCATCATCTTCCTTTCTTTGGTCCCCTCATTTTGCTTCCTTCTTTTTGAGGGACCATTTTCCGACCTATTTGTGCCAACCATTTCCTTAAGGGGGCATCATACAGTTAGTTCATCATCATTGTAGTTATAGGCATACATGACCTTTGCATTCTTTGAGAAGATGTTACTATGCTTATATCTTGCAATACATTCTCAAATATGGGCAAACTAGCCATCGATAACCTTCAACCAAGCTTTTGACCAATTTCTACCAAAGTGCATAATTTGGCTTAAAACACTAAATGTATTAAAAGAGTTGAAATTTTTATATTCAAGTGATGATTTTTACTAGGGTATCATTAAATGGGGTAATGTAATTTATGAAGTAGCTAACTTTGATTAGATCATTTCAAGTCAAAATGACATTTTCACACCTGGGTGCTCTAGATTGCTCTTTTTTATCAAATTTATTATATGAGACATATGCCTTTGTTATTTTGTGTTAGAAACATCCTAAAAGGGAATATAGTTCTAATGCATCTAATACCAACTTCTAATTCCAATCCAGTCAAATTTTGAGCCAATAATATGAAATTTTAAACAATTTGATTAATTTGTGCACAAATTGCCAAGGTTTTACATCAAAGTTGACTAATCATATTTAAGAATAATTAAACCAAATCAAGATCTTAATTTAATTTTACATAGAAATTTTGAATATTTATTTTTATAGATTTATATTGAATATTTTCATCATCAAATGACATCATTTCTTAGAAAGAAATCCCTAGGCCATAAATGCATAAAATATCTCATCAAGCCACCCCATGCCTCATCAATGCCTCCCATGACTCTTAAATGCCCCTTATTTCTAAATATTTAAGGGGGATATTTATGAATTTAATTAAATAATTTGGATTAATTCATGTCCACACATCTCATTCTTGAGATAGATGGTCATGGTTGATCCTAAACCATTTCAAAAATCTATAAATAGGAGGCCTTGCATATTGATTTTTAATATCTTTTATGCCAAACTTATAATTCCCAAATTCATCAAAAGTATTGCATCTTAGTGTTATAATTCCCAAATTTTGAGCCAAGTTAAATCCAAACAAGGTGCCAAGTAGAGATGGAGGTAGCCACACTTCATTGATGCAGACTTCATGAGCACAAACTGAGAAAGCCACTACAACAAGCATTTTGGAGCATCCAAGGAAGGTGAAGGGAGGTTTTTCTTTCATGTTTTAGTTGTGTTTTCCATTTTTGTTTTGTTAACTAAGATCCTCCTTTGAGATAGGCTTATGGTGTTCGTTTAGTGTATTTTTGATTGATTTGTTTTATTCACTAACACAATACTAATATCCCCATATTGCAATACTATATTCACACCACTTATATATTTGTATGCCTTGGACATGTGCCTGTGTCCCTTGTGTGTGATATTTTATTCTTCTATATGAAAACATTTCAACATGTCTTTCTTTGTGGCTATGTGCCAAATTACTTATTGTTTACATATGTGGACATTTGAACATGTCCTTGTATGTCTTCATTCTTAGATTTAGTGACATGTTCCCATGTCCCTTGTACTATGGCCCATTGGCCTAATTTTTTTGTGCCTCATGTGTTTATATGTTTGATTCCTTATATGCTTTTACACTATGACACTTGTATTTTTTTGTTACACACACACCAATTTTTAATGCCATAAAAGACCTTGTGCATCTATCCTATCCTACTTGGGAGCTATGATGGACATCATGACCCATCCCCCTAGGTATTTACTTAGATTTACTATTGTTATACATTGATTACATCTATATTCACACCCTTGTGCAATGCTAGATTAGAAGATACATCTTACATTTCCTACTTATTCTCATATGCATTTACATTTTGATGATATATTTTACATTGTATTGGAATATCATGCACATGCTCTGACTAACACATTTTATAGAGATACTTATTTAGAGGGTAATTCTTCCACAAATTTCACAAATATCATCAAAATAAGGGGAATTTATAGGAGTTTATCATAGAGATCAAGAATCTACATTGTTTTTCATGAATACATTTTAGCACATAGGGTTAGTTTTAGATATTAGACTCAGGGTAGACATAAAATAGAACATAGACTTAGTAATCAATTTAGATCACATAAAAAATAGACCAGGTAGTCATTAGCACCTAGATTGGGACACTATCACACCCACTATAGGGCACCACTATCTAGTAGCCCCCCAACTTCAAGATAGTCTAGATCATTTAGACTAGTACATCACATATAATATAGATATGCACAGATACAATTATAGGTTTAGTAGTTATGTTCAAATTTAACTAAGATTCATTCATTTCAATTCAAATTCATACCATTTTCTCAAATTTGGGGGCATCATGCATGACATGATCACTCATACATTCAAATTAATTACATAATTTTAGCTATTACATACTTGATTTAGATTTAGTATACTCATATTCCAAATTAGGGGCATGTGCATGGCACATAGTTTCCATATACTCAAATTCAAATAGGTTGATTAGATGGAATGGTAAACTCCATGTAAATTTATATAATGTACACACTTAATATCACATTTCAAGTTATCACCAGATTCATGCTTTACTCCATCTATATTGGTTTCTATTCTCGAGTGGTGTAGAGCTACCTAATATACTTGAGTGGCCATGGAACCAAATACATAGTTAGACACTTTCATGCACTTTGTGTAGTATAATTACATATGCATATGATTCACACAGGGGGCAATGATGGATTCATGGCCTACATGAGTTATTTATCCACTTATATGAGAGGGCCAGATACTTTTACAGTCGTATCCAACTTATTCATAGAGATCAGGATCCATCGAGTAGGGGTGGGCAATGATGGAGTCAAAAATAGATTGAGTTCTTGAGCCACCCATATGAGGATTAAGCAAGTCATTAGATCAATTCAAGATATTCAATGATATCATCACTATGCACATTCACACATGTATATTGTCACCATGCTCATGCATTTGTTTATTTACCCAATGAGGTGTATTCATTATTTTCCTCTCTCTTTACTCAGCTTTACTCAGTTATTTCATTTTAGCATAGTCTTTTTACATTTGATCATCTCTTAAGTAAGGACTAATTTATGAATGTTTCATTATAGGGTATTACTTTAGATCATGTTCCACATATGTAGACCTAAATTCACATATTCAAAATTAACTACATGTGATTCACTCCCAAGGTAATTCTAGGTATGCTTCTTTTTCCTTTGTACTAGTCATTTTCCTTTGATGCATTACTATCATAAAGGGGAGAAAATGTAATCACCTAAAAGTGGTAATTAGATGTTAAGAGTGTCATTTGACTTAACCTATCCCTAGGCTAGCAAAAGACCTATCTTTGAGCATTAGACTTACATTTTTAGTCATTCAATAGACTATAGTCACCTATAGTTAGTCAAAACATAATCCCAGAACTATCATCCTAGATCCCAGTCAAAATTTCTCAATATTCTACCAAAATTACATTAGCACCATATTTGGGACACTACAACCACATGGCACTAATGTCCCCAACTAGGTGCTACTATCCTTAGCCCCAACTCTTACCACAGGATAGTTTTTCAAACATGTACCCCTCCAAAGGTCTTCTTAAGCTCACTTTACTATTTATACAAGCAACAAGACCCTATAAATAAAAGTCTAATACACCTCTATTCCCTAGATGGAAAATAGATGCAAAAACTATTCAAATTAAAGACAAAGTTATTCAAAATCAATGTATTTTATCCCTATTCTTCCCTAATTTTTGCATACTACCATCTACAATAAACCTAATCCTATATTTTAATAATTTTAAATCTCAAAAACATTCAAGTCCACTCTCATTCTATCATTCACTTGCACATGCATTAAGCACTAGGTAGGAGGACTATATAAAGCTTGATCCTTCTTTGGAGTATTTGGTATGTAGGCAACTATCTACACAATAAGGTGTTGAATATTTCCAATATATCCTATTATCACAAACAAAATTATTGATTATGCCATACTTTTAATTATATTAGGGTTTTCACATCAAATCAAGATTTTGAGGTATAATACAGAGTGATAGGTTTTGGTCACACAAGAATAAAACATATAGACACAAGTGCAGGTGCTCCCCAAAAATAGGAATAGTCCTACAAAGGGGACATTAGTGCCACATTAAGGACACTACAAAAATATGGCACTACCATCCAAACTAGGTGATATTATCTAGTGAACAAATGAATACCAAAATCATGTTGATGACATAGACTACTACTCAGATCTCAAATTTTAGAACCCAAATCATCTGTGATAGTTAGTTTTTAGATAGGTATTTATTTATTCATATTTTTTATTATTTATATAAAGTCAAAAAAGGTTAAAATCATGACAAATTAGTAGCTTAATTATTGCATATTTTTTGACTAATTTAGGCATATCAACCCTTTAACCAAACATAGGAATTACATGTGTAAAACCCTAAAAGGTTAAATCAGTATGTAATCTTATTTTCCAATGATTTAATCTTTGAACTAAAATATTGATTTTACTTTCTATTAACTTGGTCATAGTTATGGTTTGATCTTTTAGGGCTTCATAAGCACAAACCATAGGTACTTCAAATTGAATATGCATACACACATCATTTAAAGGAGATGTGGGAGGTGGAGGGATTTGAGGAAGGACATATTTATTACCTTCATTTGAAACCATAGGATGGGCCCCATTTCCCATTTGAAGAGTGATAAAATGGACCTGGTTATATGGATAGTAGCTATCACTTTACTTAGGGTTAGGAGGAATTGGCTCAATGTTATTGTGATAAGAGTTATAAAGAGAGATTAAATTTTGTTCTTATTTTGATGTACTCTCTTTATATTGACCAATCTGGTTACTCCATTAGATTAAATATTTTATTGATTTAGTAATGTATAGGAAATAACAAGCAAGTATTACCATAATATATTCTAAAATGAAATAATTAATCAATGTATCCATATTAAACATGATTGATTCCTTTGTAAAAAATGCAAATTTGATTATACAAAAATTAGTTTAGAAATTAGGAAACCCTAGGTTAAACTAGGATTTTTCACAATGAGACAAAGAGGTCAAGTTCACCAAATGGTTTACCCTTTTTGGGAGTAATGGTAATAAGGAATAAAATATTCAAGAATTAAGTAAAATATCCCTAAAAGTAGGCCAATTAAATATTGAAAATTATGATATTTAATTTTAGTGCTAAATCAAGAAAAAATATGAAATATAGAAAGTATAATGCCAAACTATATTTTGATTTCATAATCATGAAGAATAAATAATACTTAGCTATGTAACAAGGCATAGAAAAATATGAGATGTATAGGTGTGGAAATAGCTTTTATAATATTCAAGAACTAGTGGTTAGATTATGTAAATATTCTTTTTGGTTGCATGGACACTTGTGTTGACCTATAGACACTTGTGTTGACCTATCGACACTTGTGTTGACCTATCAACACTTGTGTGGACCTATCGACACTTGTGTTGATGTTACTATCTAAATCTTGATGTAATTATCCTATCCAAAATGATTGTTATATCAATATGTGACCACTTGGGCGATTCTAAGTTTTATATCATCTTTTATATGATGTATCTAGACTTTTTACACAAGCTCTGTATCATTATTTATATCTGAAACCCTAACTCTTCACCTTAAGTTATGTTGCCTTGCCAAAATGGGTTAGTTGGCCCATGGTGTCAAGCTGACCTCAAAGACCCCTTTATCAGTGAGTGTTACCTACATATCCAATAATCCAAGGAGGGCCTCAAATTTATGTAGTTATCTCATATGTATTGGTTTGTGTGAAAAATAGTGTATACTAATATTTGTGAGTGCATGTTATGATATAGCTTATAACATGATAGCTATGGCTTGTGGGTTATTTGAGTGTTTTAGACTTATAGTATGACTACTCCTATGCTTGATATGCAAATAAGAATGAATAAGGTAGAATATTTTAGTTGTTCAATTAAAAACTCATTAATATGTCTAAGCTTGAGAGATGATTATATGATATTTGGTAGATGAGTAATGAGTAGGCTTTGACTTATATTTATTCTAGCTTTTTTGAAATGATCCTCACGAAAGGGTTAATGACATTCTTAGGTTGAATCATACACATCAAAATCTTTGAAAATTTAATTATTTATAGGGTAAGGATAGTTGTGTTAGAGCAAGTATAGTAGCATCGATGTTACTATCATTTCCTAAATACAACTGTCCAGAATGGAGGAAAGCTTTTAAGGTTATGTAACTAACAGTGAAGGATATATATCATATTTTAGGCATTATATGGTTATAGGTGATATAAATAATTAGAGTAATCAAAATGTTTAATCTATTTTTTAAATTAAGGGTTATGAGGAATAGAATATTCAAGTGAAGTAAATTATTCCTAAAAGTAGGCCAATTAAATAATTATTTTTATGATATTCAATTTCAGTGTTAAATTACAAAAATACTAAATATAGAAACTACATTGCCAAACATTATTTTGATTGCATAATCATGAATAAGAAATAATAATTAAATTATGTAATGATGCATATATAGATATGAGATGTAAAAGTGTGGAAATAATCTATATAATGTTTATGAACTAGTCGTTAGTTTTTAGAAATATTATTTTTCGTTGCCTAGACACTTGTATTGACATGTGGAAAATTATTCAATGCTATTGTTTGAATCATGATAAAACTATCTTATATAGAACATTTATTGTATTGATATGTGACCACTTAGGTATTTATTGGTTTTCTATCTCCTTTCATCTAATGTATCTATATATCACACATAACCTCTTTTTCACTATTTATAGCTCAAACCCTAGCTCTCTACCTTAGGTTAAGTTACCTTACCAAAAAATGGGTTTGTGGGATCATAGTGTCAATTTGACCTTAAATACACCTCTGTTAATGAGCATTGCCTACATAGATAATACTCCAAGGAGGGATTTAAACTAATGTATTTCTCCCATATGTGTTGGTATGTGTGTGAATAATAGTGTAGAATGTTATATGTGAGTGCATGTAATGAGATAACTTATAACTTGAAAAATATGGCTCATGGATTATTATTTGAGTGTTTTAGATCTATAGTATGACTAATCCTATGGTTTATATGTAAATATTAATTAACATGGTATGATAGCTTAGTTATGCATTTTGAAATTTAATAATATATGTAATATTAAAAGGTGATTGTATAATGCCTTGCTAGATGGATAATGAGTAGGCTTCGACTAGTATTTATACTAGCTATTGTGAAATAATCCTCACAAAAGGGTTAATTACATTCCTATGTTGAATCATACACATTGAAATATTTGTAAAATTGAGTGTTTGTATGGCAAGTACACTTATGTTAGAGTAGGGACAATAGTGTTAATGCTACTCTATTGCCCTGAACACAACCATCCAGGATGGAGGAATGTTTCTAAGGTTATATAACTAAAAGTAAAGGATATATATCCATTTTTTATTTTATGTGGATACAATTGATCTAGATAATCATAATAATCAATGTTGGTCTAAGAAATAAGTAATTAGACACAGTGAAGTGGTAAGTACGATCCTTTCAGCTGCAAGGAAGGTCAAACTAAAGGGTATAACCTTGAGATATATTTATCAAGTGTATAAGACTATTTAACATGTAAATCCATATTTAATCATCTAAAATTATCCACTCCCCAAAATATAGTAATCCATAAGGATGAAATTACTAGGTTAAAACAAAGAAAGCATACTATGGTGTGTACGACACACCTTGTCTTTTATTGAGCCCACATAAATTGTTGTATGTGAATGACTTGAAGATAATATCTTGTTACAGGTGTAATTATTACATATAATTTTAAATTGAATAATTTAAAAATTCTTAAAATAAAGATATCAAATAAGGAGTACACGTGTGTGTCAATGCGACCATGTTTCCCCTTAGTAGTTTGTCTTGGTAGAGATGTTTCCTAGCTAAAGCATTGGAGAGAGGTTCAAAAATAAATCTTGGATATATGAAGAGGATAATTATAGGGTGATCATGCCCCTAATATGGTCTAAAAATTAATTTTTTCTTAGTCTATTGAGAGCACAAAATCTCAATTTCATAACTCAAGTATAACCAATCTAACCAATCTAGCCAATTTATCCAATCTCACCCAAGTCAAATTGTATAGCCATATCAACATGAAATAATATAATCATAGTGTGAATTTCATAAAGGTCAAAAAGTCTAGATCACACTAATAAAAAATATCTAACTATTACAAAAAATAAAAGCTCAAACACTACATCTTGGTAAGGTTGATGCATAAATATATGTATAATTGGAAAGTGCATCTATAATTTGGTGCATGTACACCTAAAATATGTCTCAAGATGAAGTATCTATGAAAATTTAACCTTTTATCTATAACATGTGCATAATATGTATCACAAATCTGAAAATCTATCTCCTAAATATGTGCCTTATACATAAAATTATGTCCAAAATGTATATCTGAATCATGTAAAATATGTAAACTGAATCAAACATTACCCATTTTATGAACTATAACTATATGGAGTCATGTATTCTATGAATTTACTCCATTTATATTCCCTCACTCTTGAGGTGAGGGGATTGTAAAATTTATAATCACCTTATCTCAAAAGGATAAGATAACTATGTTTTATCTCGATGAATCATGTAGTAAAATAAGCATATATTAGTGTCTTGTCAATTACATATATTAATGAAGCTCATATTATGCATACATAAAAAAACCTAAGATGCATTATATGAATCATGGAAATGTCTATAATAAAAAAAAAAACTCATTAGACAATCAAGCACACATGGAAGAGTACTCAAATATCACAAAAAGAGGGGTCCAAGGAAACTATAAATAAGGGACATGTTCAAATGTCACACATCATGTTAGGTTCACCAAAATTTTAAACTTTTTTGTAAATTAAGGGTTATGAGGAATATAATATTAAATATTGAATTAAACTATTCCTAAAAGCATGCCAATTAAATAATTTAGTTGTTGATATTCAATTTCAGTGCTCAAGTATGAAAAATATTAAATATATAATGTATAATGATAAATAGTATTTTGATTACATAATCATGAAGAAGAAATAATACTTAACTTATGAAAATTTCTAATATGTACAAGTGTGAAAATAGGTTATATGATGTTCAAGAACTAGTCATCAAATTCTAAATATATTCTTTGTGGTTGCATGGATGGTTATGTCAGACACTTGTGTCAATGCTACTATCTAAATATTGATTCAACTATCCTTTATAAAATTCTCATTCTATAAATATGTGACCACTGATACTTTTTGGTTTTTCCATCACCTTTCATTGATGTATCTAGATCTCATACATAGGCTTTGTATCATTGTTTATATCTCAAACCCTAGCTCTCCACCTTAGGTTAGGTTACCTACTCAAAAAAATAGGTTAGTGGGATCACGGTGTTGAGCTAGTCTCAGATACCCCTCTATCAATTAAAATTTCCTACATATCCAATACTCCAAGGAGGACCTCATACTGATGTAGTCCTACCCTATGTGTTGGTATCTATGTGAATAATAGTGTAGAATGTTATATGTGAGTGCATATAATGATCTAGCTTGTAACTTGACAAATATGGCTCATGGGTTATTATTTGAGGGATTTAAACTTGTATTATGATTGATCCTAGGATTGATATGCAAATAGGAATGAATAAGGCATAATAGCTTACTTGTTCACTTTGAAATTTAGTAGTATGTCTAAGCTTGAGAGGTGATTGTCTGATATTTTTTATATGAATAATGAGTAGGATTTAACATGTATTTATGCTAGCTCTTTTGAAGTTATCCCTATAAAAATGTTAATGGCATTCTTATACCAACCCACACACATCAAAATATTTGAAAATTTGAGTGTTTATAAGGTAAGGACACTTGTGTTGGAGAAGAGGCAGTAGCATCAACATTATTGTCCTATCATGAATGTAACTATCTAGGATAGAGTAAAGTTGTGGGGAGTGTAAGCCTTTTAGTTGCAAGGAAGGTCAAACTGAAGGGTAGAGCCTTGAGATATATTTGATAATTATACAAGACTATTTTAGCATATAAATTATTATTATAACACCTAAAGGTTGCATTTAGTGCAAAAGCATATAATATAATTAATTATCATAAGGAGATAAGGTATAGTCTTATCTCACTCATCTCAATGGGTCACTCACATAAAATTACATGATCCCTAATTCTTAATGTGCATGATATGTAGACAAACCCCCACTCAAAAGGTTAAGGCCATTAATTAACCATATGTCCTCTTGTCCTAGATGCATTTATGGGGATTGAGATCATATTTGAGTTACATTAAAAGAGAGAATATTTTAACATTTTTGTGAATAATTTTTCTTATCAAAGAAATTTTTGTATACATATGTTGAAAATGAAAGGTTTTAGAAAATTTCAGACCCCTGTGATCTACACAAATATTTTTGAATGTATCTGACCATTTTCAAACTTATTTTACCATTTTTGGAGGAGAATGTCATTTTTATATTCCATTTCTAGTCACTATCTCTTTTAGGCTGAATGAAATTGGTCACTGTGACAAATCATTGTCTTCTTTCTGGAGTATTTTCTACATTGTTTGAGAATATGTTTTCTAGCATTTTTAGTCACCATCAAAAATCAAGTCAAAAATTGGGTACATGTTAATCTATATTTCTATATTACCTTTCTATTATCTATTATTCATGGTACTTTCATTTTCCTATAATTAAATTAGGCATTCAATACCATATTTATTGTATTCAGGTCTATTCACCCATTGATCACCCATTTTATGTGGATGTTATAATGTTTTGAATAGTTTTTCACCCTTGAAATAAAACAAATATATATTTTTCTAAAGGAATTCTAAATACCATAAAGCATTTTTATTATTCATACAAATATATTGAGCATCAACAAGCATTTATAGAAATCAAGCAATCTTTATAGCATTCATTTAGCATTGAAGTTAATTTTAGCGACACATTACATTACATTGGTTTCCTAGGAGATGAATTATTACAATGATAAGAGTGGTAAATTTTGATATTACACATTGTTTATAGGCGTGAAACACATTGTTTTCCTATATGTTTTCAAATCTAACTTTCCAATTATGATGAGGATAAAAACTACATTTTCCAAATGATTGGAATGCATTTTAATAAAAGTAAGTGAGATTTTTGGAGCCTTTGATCCATGTGCAAACTTGTAGATTGTCTCTCTGATGAAGCTAAGAATTATACCTCATCTTGATTCTTAGTATTTCCTAAAATACCTCCCTATTTTTTTATTCACACTTCTTTGGCCTACACTATGTGTGTAAATGTACATATTATATGAATAATTTATAAGCAAATTATTTTGATTAAAACTAGTTATATTTATATAAACTAGTATGATTTAATGATGTCATATGGTATTACTAATGAATAATTCATAAATGGTTCATGCAATAAATTCACATGAATCCATCAAATTTGATTCCAAATTGTAACAATTATGTGTAACATATAAAAAATTATTTTCAACACATAAAAACTTTGTGCAACACATATCAACCATGTGCAACTCATAGCAACTATGTGCATCATGTACTAACATATGCAACACATAGCAACTAGATATATACACCACATATAAAAAAAAATTAGGTGATTTTTTGTTAGTTGTGACGAATATCATCATCAAACCTCTTCTAATTGACTTAGCCAAAGGTGGAAAGCAATTTGATAGGATGAAATGTGTTACCACTACTTGAAACAACTTTATTTTTATTTGATTTTTGCATTTTTATTTCCTCCATATTGTTATAATGTATTATATTCTTTTTGTTGTCTTAGTATTGTTGTGTTTTGGGAAAAACAATAGATTTATGGTTGTAACCTCTAGATACTACTAGATCTAAATAAAGTGATACCTTCTCTATTTAAGAAAGAAGTTACAAGTTATAGAGGGGATCAATAATCAATCATATAGAATTCAAGATAGAATAAATTATTGTAATTTATTATGTTGATATCAAATTTCACATTAGATTGTAATGAAAATATAGCAATTACTTTCATGTTATAGTTGGATCAATAAGAGGTAATTTTATTTAAATACTATCTTGAGCAAGGAGAGAAGTCAAGCTCTGGTCCAACCAAAGTAGGCCCACTTGTATAGATTCAGTAGTCTAGCTTCCCATATGTTAAATAGTTCATTTTTATTATGTGTGTATTTCATTCCATTCCATTCTTACAGGAGTGTGTACCTTTAAATCTATTTTGTGTACATTCAATTCAAAAAAGTGTGAGAAGCTTCCAAGATAGTTATATATTCATTTCATGCAATTTACTTTCATGTCATTAATAGTGTAACATTTAAGCACCTCAACCCACGAAAGAGACTGGTGTCACATATACAATGTCAACATCTTTCCAAATATAATCCCTGGGTTGATAATTAGTGAAATTAGCACTGTCAATAAATAAAATGGTTGCCTTTCAGGTGTGTCTATTGGGTTATATATGAACATATTTCTTCAAGTTTTATTGATGGTTTTATTTTTCTCATTACTCAATATAGATTGTAGTCACATAAGCCTTCTAACTACTCTTGATGAACTTGGAATCTTCACCTTTATAACATCTCACATTAAATAACAACTTGGTGTTAAGGCATAGTGATATCCTAACAACTCGCAACATTTTACACCACCCTTTCATCCAAATAGCTATTTTGATAGCTACTATCATCCAATAAGTGATGTGTTACCTTAATGTATTATTCTATGTAGTCCCATGCTTCCTTCATAACACTCATTTCTTCTGGAATCTTGTAAGTTTCAAGTTGTAATGGTAATAACTTTTGCATCACCACATTTCATCTATATATTCTATGATGCCACACAACATTTCATAGTGTTTGTATCTTACCTCAACATTGTGCATCATCTTGTATCACTCTCATGCATCAACATTATTATGCAATGATTTTTTTGCATGGTTATCACTGTAAAGTTGCACATTACACATCAACACTCACTTGTCATTAATTCACTACTGCACAACATGATAGATGACATACTCCACACATTTGTTATGTCAAGGCATATTTGAAACATTCGACATGTTAGATCATAACTACCACATGATCAAGGAAGATAAAATGACTCATAACCATATTTCCTTCAACCATCATCAATTGTAATTTTCACCTTACACTATATATGTATTGTAACCACTACTATAAATAATGAGAAACACAAACTCAATTTTTCTTAGCCTTGCTCCAACATTTGATCTTATTTTATTCTATATTCTTTCATATTGGTCTAGGTAATCAACAAAGATCTATTCCCATTTTGATACAAGATCCTACTCTTTTAGCCTTGTTATTTAATTTCACACATTTGTATTTTCCATAGTTTACATCCTTGAATAGAGTTTGCATTTATCTATATCACTTAGTTTGAATGTGTTAGTATAAATTAATAGTTCAATCTTTACTTGTGCATTTTACCATATATTACTTATTTCCAAGTGTTCCTTTGTCCATTGCATGTTTCATCCTGGATATCACCATGTGAATCTTTAGTATTAGAACATAGATATTTATTATGTCTATAAGCATGTAAGATAGATAGAAAAGGAAGGATTTCTATTCAGTTATGTTTCATCATATCCATAACAACACCATAACATAAATAAGATGGTTGAAACCCAAAACCAACTTAAGGTAGCCCTAGACATTCAAAAGTTCATTATGAATGACCTGAAAGCATAATGCATCAAACATTTTAGCCAATTTTGTGAGTTGATGATACAACTCAACCCAACATCTATATGTCCCTTCTCACAACAGTTTCAACAATGGTTTTAAAAGCATACTCCCTCCAAAGTAAAAGATAATTTGAAAATCCCCATGTTCAAATTCAAAATCAATTCTCCAACATTGGATGCCTAGATTTGATAACTCAAGGCATACTTTTTAGTTAATCAATTCATCAATTCTAATAAGATCACATTCATTGTGTTAAAGATGTCCATTCTAGTGGTTCACTGGTGGTAAATATTTAGTTCACAATGTGTGCAAGACAATGTTCTAATCTAAACTAATCACTAAAGGAAGAGTACTATAATCATCATCACTTTAAGGATTAATACATCAAGTTTTAACAATTTCACTAGGAAAAGAATAGTCAATGGAACACTATACCAATGAGTTCCATGATTACATCACAAGCTTACATGAGAACTTACTTGAAAAAAATAAGGTGTTGAAGTACATCAATAGGTTCTCATCTTATACCATGTGAACATGGAATTCTTGATTTCTAACTCTTTAGGTAAAGTTTATCGTAATGCCTCCAAGATCAAAGACAAATCAAAGATGAAACAACATCTCACCTCTTCATTAAATATCATGAAGAAGAGCTAGCACATTCATAATTATTAATCTCAACCTCCTACCCATGAGTAAAATGATCCTCACAAAGGGGAACAACTTAAAAATGATACACAAAATTTGAAGGCTCATATGACTTCCAACTCAAAACAAGGCAAGAAGAATCTATGTGACAAGTTGTGATATAGGAATTGCTCACACACTCATGAATATTTTTAATGTCATGTATGATAATCTCTTTTTGTGCTATTTTCATTAGGTCATACCATAGCCATAAATTAAAATTGTCTAGATAGTTCTTATTTGATCAATATCACCATGACACCAAACACTTCAGAGGATCATAAACATCTCTTCCATACAAAGTTTAAGGTCAAAATAAAACCTCTTTATGTCATCATTGATAGTAGGAATCAAAAGAAAATCATTTTTCAAGATAGGGTTCAACATATCACACTTCTTAATACCACACATACTCATTCTTACTCACTTTGATGGCTCTAGTATAGAAAGGATATACAAGTTGGGAAACATTACTTTCAAGTACAAAGTAAACCAATGGAGGATAATGTCATTTATGATATTACAACTCTATAGGTCTATGAGATACTATTAAGAAGCGCTTGTTTGTTTAATTGTGAAGATACATATCATGAAAGCTACAAATATGGGCTATTTACATCAAAGATTGGTTTTACAACCTCTTTGAGTCACACATCCAACCAAGGTCATATTGGTCACCATAAAATAGTGTTGCAAACTCATCTCACTTGTAAAAAAGTTTATATGACTCATGTTACATCCTAACATACCTCGTTGTGAAAGTAGTAAAGTATTTAAAGTTATCGCTAAGCAAAGGTAATCACAATAATAAGAACTTTATAAATTACTAATCAATATGGTGAAGTCTACATAGAGCTCGAAGGCATCCCAATACACTATATAGTAAATCAAAACATCAATTTACTTCCCAAATCCCCTCTTCTAAACAACCCTATGTAGCACATATTGTATACACACAATATTTTTAAAATTTATCATTTACTAACACTTACTCTCTTATAATAACCTATTGAATTTCAATCTCTCTGAGTGCAAGCCTTAAAGGGTGCACCAAGAAAGGTGTGGGAAAACCTTTGGTGCTTCAAAATATTTTTGGTCCCTATACCATTACCTAAAACCTCTACAAGTTACTTTTATCCAACTCCCTAATCCATTAAATCCCACTTATACACTTCTCTAATCAATTCACCTTCTAAAATAACCCCTAACTAAACATTCACCCCTTTTATTCATTTTATAACTATGTTATCCTGATCAATCTTGTTGGTAATTCAATTCACATTATATAACCCCCTCATCCCATCTGACCTAGTTTGAATCCTAATGGCTATATTTCCCACCAAACAAGATAAACCTAGCCGAGCTTGTCAAAAACATATGTGAGAGGCTTTAGGTCAACCCTTGGCTATAAATACCCCCTTCACTTCATTTATACAAGAGTAACACTCATTTTTGCATTACTACATCTCATAATTATGTTATTTGTACACTTGAGGAGTCACTTCTTAAGGTTTTATCTTGAAGGGTGTTCATCTCAATTTATGACCCATAGTAGAAATAATTATTGGACTAATTATTCTGATGGGACAAGGGAGATAACAACATATGGGACACAATGTCCCCTCATTTTTAGGATTCATATGGTTGAATCCAAGGGCTAATAACTTTCTAATTGTTTAGTTGGGTGAGCAATGGAAATTAACCACCAGAAGTTCAATCCACATTGATTTGTCCAATAAATCTTATTTATGTTTGCTTAAGTCTTTTCTTCCTCATTCACATTGGTATCACACTATAATACAATGCTCAAAATATTCATCACAAAAATATAAAGGGGAGAAAGAGTAAGGCATGAAAGTAAATGGTTCCTTGACTAAAATAAGATCATTAATGTTGAATATCAAAAGCATGCCTGATCATAATTATACCATTGTGTCTAGGTCTAGATATAGCACAAACCAAAGTAACTCAATGGGAAAGATTATAAGGAATTAACTAAATATATTACCCTGAACTTATATTAAATAAAATAATATGAAAGGCATGTAGATGCTACACATAATGTCTTGGCATAACTTTAAGTTAAATAGAATAGAAATTTATAACTAATTAGACTAACTATTGCATAATATAATTGCATATTCATTATCAAACAAGCATTAAAATCTCTTCTTAACATTAATCAATTATATGCCATCAAGATATGGACATTACTAAATAACAACATGCATTTCAAATTAGACCAGTATTTATTTCACTATTATTACAAAAGCATTTAAGTGTGCCCTCTAGATAGATAATCGCAAGCCAAAAAAAAAGAAAAGAGAAGATTGAGCCTATTAAAAAATTTGTAGAGTTTTGGTGCATAACATGTCCCCCACCTTTTTTACAAGAATGAAAATTTCCTTTTATAGAAAAGAGAAGGAGACTTGTCTCTAAGTAGCATTAGAATCCCATCTCTAGCCATGATTGCCACTCCAAGATGCTACAACTACATTCAATTAGAATATTCCCTCCACTCTCAAAGTAAAACCAAATTCATTTTATCATTTTTCCATGGTTTTCACACCTATCTAACCAAAATCATATCCCCACTTCTCCCTTTTGGGCTAAGTATATTGAGTGATTCTTATATTCGACCCACCTGGGATAATATTTGAGTCAATAAGCCACCAATTCATTATGCATACCTCTTTTGAGTATTCAAACCCCTTGAAATCCATCCTGATTGATTAATCTATCATTATCATAAATTTGAGCCATTATGATGTTTTCATAGGTCATCAAATTTAAATTATGGGATTTGATGATAACTTGGTCAATTGATATGGTTTAAGTTAATATTATTTTATTTTCTCAAGATATTCTTCATTAGCCACATGGCTTCTTCTCAATTTCACATTCTTATTCCCTTTGATAGTTTATTGGATTTGGCCACTAGGTTCCACTTGGCATCTAGTTGTTGTCTGAGGTTTTATTTTGATGTTTACTTCTATCATTATTATGGCCACATGGATTCTTCTCAAATTCTAAATATCTTCATGATTAGGGAAAATATTGTAATACCCATAAGGTTTTGAGCTACCAAGAGGGTGCCATGTAGCATCATCTTAGGGCCTCGAGGCCACAGGCCTTTGCTAATGATGTTCAACTCTTGAGGTTTTGGGTCAATACTATAATTGATCCAAGATCCTAGTCTTCCAAGAGGGTGCCATATGGCATCTTATCAAGGACTCAGGGGCATAGAGATTTACCAATGTTGATTACCTTCCAAGCCACCAGGCTAATATCTTAATACTCTAGAGGTTCTAAGGTTCTGAGGGGTTAGGTCACCAAGATCATGCCATGTGGTGAAATCTTAGGGGGGTAGGGCTTTAAAAGTACTTAGTCATTTTAAAATATATATTTGACTCCAAAGTCATGTCTCAATGCAATTTGGATGCATGGAAGGATTCAAGAGACCCTGGGAAGTCTTCAAAACTTATAGAAAAGACAAGTCAACAAAATAACCAAGGCAAACAAAGTCATTATTAAGTTAGCCCAAAAAAATGAGAAAATAAACCAAGGCATAAAACAAATGTTAGATTCTAAGTTAGGACACATAATAGAATTCATCAGTCCATAATAATGAATTCATATTATTTTCAAAGCTCAAATAATTTATGAGTAGCCAAGTCAAAAAATGAATATCAGTCAATTTTTTGTAATGGGAAATTATAAATACTTATTCATTTTTAAATCAAAATAAAACACTTTAGAGGCATAATTAGACTGGGCATATTAGACATGGAACTTATTACATTCTGAAGACTTGAATTCAAACTTGGTTAACATTCAAAAGCATTCAAAAGGTATAACTTCACATCTAGAAACCTAAAAACTAAAGACAAAACTAGAATAAGAGGGTCCCCATTTGAAATATGATAATAGAGCATGTTGGACCCAACAAATGGTGACCTCTATGGAGAGAATGTTGCATCAACATTCAAAACCTACACTATAAATCCCCATAACTAGACAATAAGCATAAACTACAAATAATTCATTAGATAAAATTAGAAAGATGAAGGCACTGAAGTATCCTAAATCACCTTTTTGAAGAAGATTAGATTTTGATTTTTTATTCAGTTTCCTTCAAAATTTTCCTTGAAAAGATTTTGTAGTTATGTCCATTAAGGGTTGGGAACCAAACCATGGGTATAATAATAAACTCAAAAAATTCAGATGGATAAGACAAATTTAAACTAAATTAGTGCTTCCATTTTCTTTAGATGTTTAATTAAGTGTAATTGATGGTTTAGACAAGAAAAAGAACTATTCTAAATTCACAAGTTCTATTTTGAATCACTGGTCTTTAGAATTCTAAAAATGTACAAAAGAATTGATTCTAGTTTATGGATTTGTTTAAGAATGACTACTTACAATCTAACTTCTAAAATCTAAATGATTCTCATGTATTGACTCATCATTTGAACTAACTAGCTCAAACCAACTCAAGAACACCTCAATTTCAACATATTATTGTTTTGTTTTCTACTTCTTTGTAAACCTGGTTTTCATGCAATGCTAGTTATGCATAGGATTTGTTTTATGGGCATAATTATAGTCAATGGGATGCAAGGGAGGATCTAAAATAATAATGCCAAGAGACCACCTCCAATAGAACTAATTTCTCATGATATGTAATGTTGAAAATATGTTAGGGGCTTGGATGAAATAAGACAACTCAAATGAGTTGGGGAGAAGAAATAGAAAAGGGCAAAGCAAAATAAATGAACAAACATTAGAAATAAAACCTAGTCTAATATAACATGAAACACTATATAATATATACATGCAATAAACCTCCTAAATCATTTTAAAATGTGTCGGGAGGAACAACTAAGAAGTAATGCTTCAAAAACTATCCATTGACTGACAACTATAGGTCATTCCCTTACAAATATTTCAATCTAAGAGCATTATATCATAGAAATTTTTCAACTTGATAAGGAATGGTCCAAAGAGGACATAAAATTTTTACCTTTATTTTAATTGGATTTGTTCCATAATAAAACCAAGTCTGAAATGTGAAAGCATTTCACTTGTGATTTTATATCAAACCATATTTTAATAATTGCCTAGTGTTTACTAAAATTTTACAAGGCTTCATATCTCATATCATCCATATGAATCAGGTCAAATAGCTTGAATTTGCCTATTTCATTTACTTCCATGTAGTCATTAATGAACTAATATGTGGGTCTTTTGAGTGTCATTATAAATATTGGTTCCATGCCATAAACCAACATGAAAGGGGAGATCTTGAAACTTTTCATGTGTCTTATCTGATAAGCCCATAAGGCATACTTGAGTATAATATTCCAATTATGGGGTTATCATCTACTAATTTCTTAAGGACACTTAACAAGTTCTTGTTTGTGGACTCAGCCAAACCATTTCCTTGAAGGTGATAGTTTGAAGAGAATTTAAATGTAATTTTGTTTCAATATGCCCACTCAATCAACTCAGCTAACTAGAAGGTAGACCCATTATCACAAACAAGTGTCAAAGGAGTGTAGAATATAGTTTTAATGTGCTCTTCAAGGAATATAATAACCTCCTTAGCAGTGATGTTCTTGGTTGCTTTCACTTTATCCCATTTTGGTTAAATAGTCAATCACTATAATGATGAATCTATGATCGGCTAAAGAGTTTGGATTTATAACTCCAATGAAGTCCAAGCCCCATTAAGCAAAGGGAGACTCCTCAATTACTAGTTAAAGGGGCATAGTATCATGAGTTTCCTTTTTTTAAAGGTTTTATAGAGATGACAAGATCTCACATGAGTATGAGCATCCCTGAACAATGTTGGCCAATAATAACTAGCCCTTAAGATGTTGTGGTTTGTCACATTGCTAGAAGGATGGCCACTACCTAATTCATCATGAAAAGAAGTCATGATATATAGTGTTTATTATTTTATTAATCATCTTATGAAAATACCTTCATGATTTATATAGTACATGACACCTTTATTTAGCATGTAGTGAGCAGCCTTCAACCTTAATACTCTTTTATGTGTCCTAACCAAACCAGCCAGTGGAACACCATACAATAAGTAATGAGTAATAGAGTTATACCAAGGGTTGTGCTTTAGTTCAAAATGATTCACTTAGATAATAAAAATACTAAGGTCAATTTTAGAGATCAACTATGATAGATCTTGACATCCAATAACTTCACAGGCCTAACCTCAATGTCATATTCTTAAAATTTTGAGACCCAACATCCTCTTCTTTATCCAAGTTCATTTTGCCCCAACATAATTTTGATAGTAAGATCTAGAACCATAGCATAAATTTTATTCCTCATGACGTAATGTTTTAATGTATTTGTTACCTTTACCAATTCATAAGCTTTTTTGTCTAAAATAGGGTACTTTCATTCAACTTCCTTCAAATTGGTGTTCATGAAAGCTATAAGATGTTCTCCATATTCTAGTTTTTGAGTAAGGATAATAGAAATAGTATGATTGGATGTAAATGAATACAAGTAGAAATATTATTTGTAATTTGGGCTGACCAAAATGGGGGCCTACATTATGGCATATTTAATTTCTTGAAAGGCTTTCTTTGAGGTAGGCATCCACTCAATTTTAGTGCCCTATTTTAACATGGAATTCAAGGGTTTAGTTAACTCAACAAAACCTGAAATGAATTTTTGCATGGATTTTAATTTTACCAAAAAAAATAATTATTTCTTATTATTTGGTAATTAAATTTTAAAAATAGCATCAACTCTATCAGGTTTAATTGACATACCTTTTTTCAAAATTACATTACTAAGGATCTTACCTTCAGTCACACAAAAAATACATTTGTTTGGATGAAGTGAAATACCAAACTTATGGTAGCATTCAAAGATATTTTGTAAGTTTTTAAAATGGTTTGACCTGTATTTGGAAAAATTTGTTAACTCATCCTTATACACAACAATGCACTTACCAATCAATCCTTTAAACACTATGTCCATGCCTCTTTGAAAAGTGGCACCAGCATTGATTAGACCAACTTATAAGTGAATGTGCCCCACTTGGTGGTGAAGTTTGTCTTAGATCAATATTCCTTGTCAACTAAAACTTGATTATAGCCTAAGAACCTATCTATAAAAGACATCATCTCAGATCTATTAACCTTTTAGATGACTTCATCTAGGGATGGTAGTGGATAATTTTCTTTATCTAAAGCATGATATAAATTATTAAAATCAACACAAATATAGATCTCTCCACTCTCTTTTTTGGTTGGTACTAAATTAGATACCCAAGTTGAATGTTGCACAATAAATATTATACCAGCTGACAATAAATTCTAAACTTCCTTTAGGATGAACTGAGAACCTATCTATGAAACACATCATCTCAAATCTATTAACCTTTTGTATGACTTCATCTAGGGATGGTAGTGGATAATTATATGTGTTTAAAGCTTGATTTAAATTCCTAAAATCAACACAAAGATAGATCTCTCCACTCTTTTTTCTATTTGGTACTAAATTAGCTACCAAAGTTGAATGTTGCATAAGAAAGATTATACTAGCTGACAATAACATCTAAACTTCCTTTAGGATTAACATCTCAAGAACATGATTGAATAGTCTCTAGTGTTATTTGAATGGCTTCTTATCAGGTTTCAAGGGAATATTATGCATCATGACATTAGGATTAAACACTTGTAGGTCACCATAGCTCCAAGCAATGATGTTTTGGTAATAGATTAACATCCTTTGCAAACTTTAAATTTCCTCAACACTATATTTGGCCCTACAATGATTTTTGAAGGCTAATTAGGTATACCCACATTAATAACTCATGACCTATGATTAGGGCAAATGGCTCTTTTAGGCCTAGTTTCAAACCTTTGTAAGTTGAATAACCTTTCTAATGATATCATTCCCTTTGTAATTTGATTGTCCTTGAGATTTATAAATCCATAGACATCATAATGTTATTCATTCAAATCACTCCTCTCATCCTCATCAACCACATGCACGTCAAAAGCATTAGAATTAGAAAGGAAATCTATAATGTGCTTATTATCATCAAGCACTTAAAATTTCTTTATTTTATCAAGTATAGATGGACATGAAACCAGTTTGATGGAAAAAATTTACATATCCATGTACTCTAAAGGTGTAAGGTTAGCAACAAAAATAACTAGTGAGTCTTCTATGGCATTGTCAATTCTAGGAATGGAAATAATGTTAAATTCATTAAAGGATTCCATCAAATCTCAAACATAGTGTCTATACTTATTTAAAAGAGAAATCTCACATTGAAATTTATTCCTTACTTGATTGATGACCAATTCAAAGTCACCATATACCTTTACTTGATGGATATTGAACATGGCTATGAATTACAATCCCAATATTAATGCATAATATGTTGCTATGTTATTAGTACAATGGAATTTCTATATATATACAGCTACATGTTTTTTATCACATGGATCAATAAGTATAATACCTACTCCTAATCCTTGCTTAGATTGTGCTCCATAAAAATACAAAGACCACATACATAATTCTGGTCTTGGCTAAGTTTTTTCTTTATTTGTGTTTGGTGGTTAGGGTATAAACACCTAAATTAATAGAAATAAAATTAGCTTATTCATTGACTACATTGTATTTTATAATCATCAACTACACGCATGGATTTCTATCAATTCTTATCTAATTTTCTACTCCTCTCCATTGTAGCCACATATGGGAGAAGTCTATTGCCATATAACCATTAAGAGATTTGGACCAATCTCTACTCAATAGCATGTAATATGCCTCTAGGATTTCAACCACTTGCATGTATATGAACTAATACATTCTTATTTTAGATTTAATTACATATGAACATTCAACAATTCTCCTACAACCCTGACTTCAGACTTATCTAACTAGACCACTACCTTGTGTGATTTTACAAGGACCAATCCTAGTTTCCTACAAATTCTTAAAGGCATGACATTTGTTGAGGCACCTAAATCAACCAGGTAATTATGCAAATAATTGATAAATATTAGGACTGTGATTAGTAATGGTTAAACCTTAGCCTTGGTTTTATATATCACAACATTATTATTTGTCATGACCTTATTTTTGGGTTGACTGCTCTTGTTCATAAGAGACTTAAGGAGTAAATCCATATGTTTAATAATTTATGCCAATTCATAGATGTTTATATTGGATTTTATCTTCATATCCTTGACTATGTTTCAACTCATCTTATTAGTGGTAGGCTGATTGTCACCCAACTTTGGTGGGGGTGGATTATTCCTAGCTTTTGAGTCAAGATGACTAATAACATTGATGGGTGGTGTTGAGGTTCTCAAGGGTTGGTGTGTCCTAATCCTAAGTTTATAATTTCACATTTTGAACTACTAAAAAACCTAAATATCATTGGTATTCTCCTTAGGTTAATTGTCTCCTTCGTGAGGGATGTCTGGGGTCTCTAAAACCATGGTTGTATTGAGTGATTTAGCTGAACTAAGAACATTGGCATGACTTGAGGTATTCTAGATATTTTAAACAACCTCATATTCATCAATCTCTTTTTGTATTACTTTGAAGGCATTAAACAAATTGACATAATCAAGTTCCCCATGTTGAGATGTGTTATGCACATGACACCAGTTGGGTAGGGTGATCTCAATGATGTTGATTTTAGATATTATATTAGATGGAGACTCAAATTTCTTGTCTTGCCTATTTTTGGGTCTATAATTACATTGGTAAGTGAAATTTGGGGTAAAACTTCCACTACATGAACTACCCACTTATTTTTTCAAACTCAGTAAAATATTTCTCAACCTCTAGACCATCCTTTGAATTACATCTAGCTCAATCTTGGTTGATTCTTGATTGGAAAATTGTGATTTACTAATTTTAATTTGGACTATATCTTGGTTATAAGGTTGTGGTATAACCTCATTACCAAAAAAAATTATAAATCCTAAATATTGATTTGGAGAGGCATAGAGCAGAGGAATTTGACTCATGATTGGGAGAGGATATAGCATTGGAACATTCTAATTTATAGGTGGAATTAGATTTAATGTTGGTATATTTGGTAGGATTTTAGGAATAGGGGCCAAAATTTGTCCTTGTGGATTGATCTGCTTGTCCACATTTATTATATCTACATAGGTGAGGGACAAATATGTGATAGTTGGGTCCCTCCTGAAGAACATGGTTATCCATGGGTTGAAGGGATTATTAAACATTTCCATTGCTAACTAATTATTTGGACTATGTAAGGTTGTCACCTTACTATACATCACTTTAAAATAGCATTAAACTTATGTATGTGTTCATTGGGATCCTTTTTCATGCAAGAAACTATTGATATAAAAAACTGCAATCTACCACTTGACCAAATTGGACTAAAAACATTATATTTAATTTATTCTAGATTCTAATTGAATTTTCATATAAGTTAAATAACTAATCATATGTTTCACCAAGCAAGGTGAAAGGGAATAGCATACAGGCTACATCTTCATGCTTAATGTTGAGTAATATGAGGGTATTTTTATAGGATGTGAAATGTTCTTCAATATTCTTCCCATTACTTGAGGTGAACCTTAGAAGGTACCTCTCAGGGTTCCTAATAATATCATTCACATATCTTGAAACATTTATTATAGACCCTGCTAACCAATCCATGGGTGCAATAACAGGTGGGGGTCTATTCTTGGCAGGTTGAGAGGATGAAATGATAGGGGTGGATAAAGGTCTTAGTCTCCCTCTATTAGTTTTTGATCTCATAAATATTTAAAATTGGGATAAAATCAATCTAATTATTATTGCTTAAGATCTAGTGATTCACTCAATAGGCTCTAGATTATTTAAGAAATCAAATATGAGTTAAAGACATTAATATCAATAACCTTACACCAATAAAACATGAAATATAGAGAATATAGAAATTGATAGAAAATAATAAATTAGAGTGACATAAGGTTTATGAAATTTCAAAATAGATAAAAAGAATTTCCATCCTTTAAGCATTAGTTTATGTTGTTGTGTTTGAAGCACATAATGGGAATTGGGAAAAACAGGAGGAGGTGTCATGTTAAAATACAACAAGAAAATTTGGATATCATAAAAAAAAAAATCATAGATTAAAATTATAAAATCCTTATAATAATTTATTTTTAGCTAAGTAGTCTTAAACAAATTCTAAATATTCAAAGGTTTAGGCCCTCCTTCTAGTGCCACTTTCTGTTGGTCTCAATTTGTGACCCAAAAAAAAATTATTGGACTAACTATTTTGATGAGACAAAGGGAGATAATATCATATGGTACATAATGTCCCCTCATTTTTATTATTTATCTCATTGAATCCAAGGATTGATAACTTTCCAATAATTTATTTGGGTGAGCAATGGTAATTAACCACCAAAAGTTTAACCCACTCCATGTTGTCTAAGAAATCTTACTGATGTTTGCTTAAGTCCTTTCTTCTTCATTCACATTGGTATCACACTATAATACAATGGATAGAATATTCATCATAAAAAAAGATAAATGGGAGAGAGAGTAAGGTAGGAAAGTAAGTGGTTCCTTGAATGAAACAATATTGTTAATGCTAAATATCGAAATCATGCATGATCACAATTATACCATTGTGTACCAAGTCTAGCTATAACACAAATTGAAAAAACTCAATGGGAAGGATTTTATGGAATATTAAATATATTACCCTAAACTTATATTAGATAAAATCATATGAAAGGCTTCTATGTACTGTACATAATGGCTTGACACAAATTCATGTTAAACATAATGGAAATTTAGAACTAATTAGAATAGATATTGCACACTCTAACTACATATTCATTAGTAAAAAAAACATTGCAATATCTTCTTAACACTAATCAATTATGTTCCATCAAGAAATTAAGGACATTACTAAATAACAACATGAATTTCAAACTAGACTAGTACCAATGTTAGTGTTATTACAAAATCGTTTAAGTGTGCCCTCCAAGCAGATAATCGCAAGAAAAAACAAAATGATAAAAGAGAGGATTGATCCTATCACAATTTATATAGATTTTTAGAGCATAACATATCCCCTTTTTTTTACAATAATGTGGATTGCCTTTTATAAAAAAGATAATGGGACTTGTCTCCAAATAGTGCAAGGCTCCCATTTCTGGCCATGGTTGTTGCTCTAGGATAATACAACTACATTCAATTAGAATATTCCCTCCACTCTCGATGGAAATATAGATTCCATTTTGTCTTTTTTCCTTGGTTGTGACACCTATCTAGCCAAAATGATATCCCTACTTCTCCCTTTTGGGCCAAGTATTTTGAATGATTCTTCTATCTGGCCCACCTAGGAGAATATTTGGGTCAAAAAGCCACTAGTTCACTCCATGTACCTCCCTTGAGTACTTAGACCCATTAAAATCTAACCCAATTGATTATTTTACTATTTTACTCAATTTAAATAATTCTAACATTTTGGAGGGCCATCGAATTTAAACTATGGGTTTTTATGATGACTCAGTCGATTGACATGGTTTGGGTTCATTTTATTTTATATCCTCAAGCTATTCTCCATGGGCCACATGGCTTATTCTAAATTTCACATTCCTTTTCCCTTTGATATGATATTGGATTTGGTTATCAGGTCCCACTTTTCCACTTGGTATCTTGTCATTACCTTTGGCTTTACTTTGATATTTGCTTATGTCATCATTAAGTCCATGTGGCTTCTTCCTAGCTTTCCTAACTCTTCAAGCTTTGGGCTAATGATATAATACCCATGAGGTTCTAAACTCCTAGGAGGGTTCCATGTGGCATATTATTGGGACCTTGAGGCCAAGGGCCTTTGCCAATGTTATTCAACTCTTGGGATTTTGGGTTAATATTATAATCACCCTAAATTATTAGGCTTCTAATGAGGTGCCACATGGCATCCTCTCAGGGACTCATGGGCATGAAACTTTACCAATGTTGATCAAATTATGAGCTACTTGAATAATTACTTAATACGCATGGGGTGGTTCCAAGGGTTGTGTCACTATGATTGTGCTACATGGTGAGATCTCTGGACCCTAGGGCTCTAAAAGGACTTAATATTTTTTTTCAAAAAGTTTTAACTCCAAAACTATGTGTTGACAAGATTTGGATGTGTGCAAGGATCTGGGGGACCCTAGGAAGTATTTAAAACATATATAAAAGAAAAGGGAAAAAAATAACCAAGGCAAATGAAATAATTAGTAAGTTATCCCAAAAAAATGATAAAAATAACCAAGGCACAAAATAAAGGCCAACTTCTGAATTAGGACACAATAGAATTCATCAATACACAACAATGAATTTTTATTATCTTCAAAGCTTGAATAATTTTTGATTAGTTAATTCAAAAACCAAATATCAACTGAGTCTTTAAAATGGAAAATTATAAAGACTTGGTCTTTTTTAAATCAAAATAAAGCACTTTAGAGGCACAATTAGAAAAGGTGGTTCATACATAAAAATTCTAACATTCAAAAGAATTGAATTAAAACTTTGTTAAGGTTCAAAAGTGTTCATAAGGTAGAAATTCACATCTATAAACCTATAAACTAGAGACCAAACCAGAACAAGAGGGTCCCCATTTTCAATTTAAGAATGGGGCATATTGGACCCAACAAAGGGAAATAAGCTTGTCTTGTGGGAAAGTCTTGGATGCAAACTAGGAATATTTTAGTCTAGAGCTGATTTTTATAGTGTGATCCTTACAAAGCCATAGTAACCTCTTGCAAATAACCATTATCCAAGGGAGAGATTAAGTCACAATATGTTCAATTTAAGGTAAGTATTCCTAACTTTTACTCTTTCATTTAGTAGATAGATATTGGAAAAAGTAGTTGGATGAATGTTGTACTCCTTAGTTTGCCTCTACATTGACTTGAGTAGAGTTCTCTTTGCATGTTTTATTTTATTTATTTAAACTATTCCCCTTTATGCCATAAGCTTTAGTGAGCACTAGATTAAATTTATTTTATGTATTGTAGGCTTAGCTAGGGTTTTTGCATAATGTTATTTACCTAGAGGATTTGGAATCCTATCCTTTGGTGTTAAGTGGTAAGTTATCCCTTAGTTAGGTTTAGTGGATATGAATTGGTCATGTCCTAATATAAATAGATATGTAATGAATTATTTAGTAAGATGACCTTCTTTGAGCTTGGAATCCACTAAGTAGGATAAGTTGTAGCCCTTTAATTTTTATATAGTCAACTAGATTGAGCTTGTCGATCCAGTTTTATATTCTATCCACAAGTTTTCAACTAGTCAAGCCTATCAACCCATTCTATTTTATGTGTACATGTTTTCAACTAGGTTGAGCCTATTAACCTAGTTCTATATTATGTGCATAGGTTTCCAAATTCATTAACTTTTTTGATCTATTTCTATTCTCTTTGCATAAGGTTTATAATTTTATTCAACTGAATTGAAACAATCAATCCAGTCATTTATTTTGGTTTTGCATCTAACTAAATCAACCTATTCAATTTCATTTTTTATATATTCCAATTTTGGCTAACTAAATTGATATGATCCATCTAATTTCATTTTCCTATTTTTATTAGTCTTATTTATACTAGATCAACTAACTTGATTATGTTCAATAACATTATTTTTTGCCCTTACAGGATCAAAAACTCACCTAAATGACCCAGTTAAATAGAAATTCAATATGCTCAAGAAAAACTATCAAATTAACCTGGTCGATCTTGTTTTATCTTCTAAGTTCATTCTAAACAACTTAATATTTCCATTTTGTCAATTTTAAAGAAAATTTCATTTCCCTATTTTTAATTAAAATTAAAATTTTATATTTTTTATCAATTTTTCAATTATGTAAAATTGTACCAACACAGTCAACTAGATTAACTGACTTGATCTAGTTATATGCCTAGTTTTTGCCACCAAACTAAGTCAACTAGGTCAAATTTGTTTGTTCTAGCCTATTTTACAATATACTAAGTCGATTAGCTCAACTTTGTTGTCTTAATTATCTAATTAGATTGATCTACTCAATTTTGTTATATATGTTTTAATTTTTTAGCATATGTAAAGGAAATTAACCTCTATTTCATATTAATTATAATCACTTTGACTTTTTATTTGGTTGTTTGTTTATTTGCATTCAAAAATTATAACTTGGTTTTTTGACAATATTGATTTTTGCCTTTATTTATATTTTATTTGGCTTTCCCTAGAAATTATACACTAGAAATTTTAAAACTAATTAGCTAATGTTGTAAAAGGCTACATTATATTTTTTTATGGTTCTTATCTATTATTTACATATATCATAGCATGAGGGGCTTGCCTCAATACTCATAGCCATAATATAAAGCTCAACATGGTCTTTAGTTCTCACATACCTCATGGTATTTTAGAAATTCCTAGGATTCAACTTTGTATTTAACCTTGAGAATCTAGCCATCTATTGGATTGTGTGGTACATTGATTAGCAGTTAACATTGATAAGTTACTTTCAACTTACCCTTGATACTGGGTTTAATGGGCTATGGAAATGACACTTCCTCCATAGTTAGCACTCTAAAACATTGGGCTAACACTATCCAATAGACAAGCTAGTATCTTTAGAAGCCTACATTATAAATCACAACCCTGAGGAAAACTTCATAAACTTATTTTTAAATAATTAGTTAGCATCTAAATTATATTCTTTTTGCTTGTTGTTTACCATTCTATGTTGTATTGTAAATTATATTATCTAATATTG
This sequence comes from Torreya grandis, assembly GCA_037957365.1. Taxonomy (NCBI): domain Eukaryota; kingdom Viridiplantae; phylum Streptophyta; class Pinopsida; order Cupressales; family Taxaceae; genus Torreya; species Torreya grandis. The sequence goes on along the minus strand of JARHVA010001288.1, from coordinate 1,442,029 downwards.
ATACAAGTTTTTTGTTGTGTGTTTCAACTTTAAATTCTCATTTTATTTTATTTCCTACTAGATTGACCAGCTCAACCTACTTAGGTTATAGACTATTATGTTTTCCTACTTTTCTAACTAGTTTGACTAGCTCGACTTAGTTAAGTTATAAACTATTATCTTTTCCAATTTTTTAAACTATATCAACCAACTTGACCTAATAAGTTCATAGATTGTTCAGTTTTCCTATTTTTCCAACTAGATAGACCCACTCAACCTAAAATGTTCATATGTTATTATGTTTTTCTACTTTTACAAATACATCAACCAACTTAACCTAACCTGAAACCATATTTTTTATTGTCCTTCTTGCCCTACTCGATTGACCAAATTGATTTATTATTTATTGGTTGATATAGTTCATCTTAATATTGTTTGGTCTTTTCTTGTTCAGAAACTAACTACATCAACCAGCGTGATTACATACCTACTGATCGACATAGCTCATTTTCTTACTAGAATAAAACTTATTTGGCCAATCTAATCCAATTAATGTTCAACTTAGTTTTATTCCTAAAAAAAAACATAAAAAAATAATCTACACATTATCTTTATCCTTTCCAACTTAGAATAATGAAATCACCTATCAAAAAAAATCTTTGTAATATTAACCCATTCAGAAGATACATGGGTTGATTTTTCTTACCTACCCTAGTTACCCAAGAGGATAATCTCTCATGGTCTACTTATTCCCACCCCTCATCTAACTCTTTTGACTGCAACATGGTTTAAATTACCCAAAATGATGATTTAGATGGATCTAACCCATTTCACACTTCCCATGAGGATACCCTATCTAAAATTCCTTATTATACCATCAGAGCAATAGATAATAACATGGTAAATACTCCTATAGGGAATCCTTCTATAAGAAACATTCATATCCCTAGCCTTGGGGATGTTCCTCCTTCTAACACTAATAATCAAACTCATCAACCTCCCCCATTACTAATAACCAAAATACACATATATATACCACTCAAAATCTTTCTCAAATGATTCAAAAAATGAATGTTATGCAAATATCCAACAATTCCAAAATGATGCAAATGCAACAAAACATATTACAAATGACTAATCAACATTCTCTTATCATGCCTCAACATAACCAAAATTTTATTCTTCCTCTTAGAAATGATAATGTAAATATAATTATTTAACCTCTTATGCATAACAAAATGCTTCAAAATATTTAAAAAGAACCATTAGCTCCATTCATAGTATCCAATGATATTATAAATATACCTCCAACCATTAAATATAATGGAATTAAAGATCCAACCTCTTTCCTTAAATCATTTGGTAATATATACAAGAAATGGTACCAAACCAGTACTTTTATTACTACCAAAATTTGAGTCAAAACATTTATAGGATATGTTTTATAATGGTATAATCAACTTCCTCAACATCCTATATCACAATTAGAGGATTTGGTCAATGCTTTAATTACATAATTTTAACAAAATGATCTCCCAAAAAATTTCCTTGGTCATTTTATCAATGCTAGTAAATTACCCTCAAAATCAAGCTATTATTTCATCAAAAGATGGAAATAATTAGCTCATAAATTAGATCACAACATGACTGATGATAACCTTTTTAAATTATTTATAATTACCTTAAAACCTTCTCTTCAATATAAGGTTTAAAGTTTTTCTCCACCAACTCTAAATGAAGCATTTGATCAAGCTAAAAGATAAAACTTCCTTATGAAATAATTACAGCCAACCCATAGCTTAATCAAGGACTCTTTCCAAACTATAAATAATGCAATTACAAGTGCTAATTCACAATCTCAATTTCCTCCAACAAAAATATAAATAGTTAAAAGATAATCAAATTGCTTCCTACTCACCATTAACTATAACACAAATGAAGCAGATATTATCTCCATCTAAACCCTTCACCTATAAAAATATTACCCCCCATCATGGTATGATCCTAATAATTTATGTTGGTTCCATGCCAATATTCTTCATTCTCATGAAACATGTCACAATATTATCAAATTTATAGTTTTCTTCATGTTAGGTGACACATTTGATCATGATGCTATGATCAAATTACATCATCATGTTTATCTTAAATCTTCTCAAAAGAAATAGGTTATTAAACCCTTATCTTCAAAACCTAAAAAATCCTCTTTTACCTCTAATACATAACATTCAAATGACCACATTTGTGTAATTTATTCCAATTATGATCAATATTACACTAACTCTCAGTATGTGAAGGCAAACAAAGCTAATTATAGATGTAAACCTGCTCACAAGAATCCTGTCACTAAACCCAATAAATCCTTTACTAATGAATAATTACTTAAAGATACTAAAACTACTATACCCACATATTTCAACCCAAATCATGAACCACTTCCATAATTAGAACCCCAACCTAGTTCTCCCATACCTATGGAAAATGTCATTTCTCACAAACCTCGTTCTAGTTCTTCATCCTCTAAATTGCAATGGAATTTTTTATAAGAACTTAACTTAATTCCTTGAAAAATTGCCCTTATGAAATTAGTTTGAAATTCCACTTATCATCATAAATTCCTTATGTAACAATTACAAAACATCAAAAAACCATAATCTCATGATTCATAAATCTCTTCTAACAATCTTTCACTTACATAAGTTTATATAATCAAAATAGTTTCCTCATCCATAAAACCTTCCATAGAATTTCTTGAAGAAGGTATGATTAATGATGAGATTCTCTTTCAAGAATATGTTCTACCTCTCTTTACAAAAATCAAGATCAACAATACCCTCATTCAAACTGTTATATTAAATAAAGGATCAAGTATTAATGTCACCTTTCTTTGGTTAATTCAACAATCAGATACACCAAATAAAATCTCAAATAAACATGCCTCACATGTAGAGGATTTTATAAAACCAATCAAAAAAAGTTAGGAATATAGAACACAGATCAAAATTAATAAAATAAATATAGAAATAAAATATAGAAAACACAACATAAGAGAGACATAGATTTAACATGATTCACCTAAAATAGGTTACATCCACACAAAAGTAGCTAGTTCTTCTCTTATTTAGTCCAACAAATGAAAAGATAAAAATCTGTAATACATCCACTACACTCTCCTCTTTACTCACACACAATATGTAATCATGATTATAATGCCCTCATATCAAATGAGGGTTACATATTAGGTCAAAAATCTACCAACATAATTTTTATAATTAGATATGTGACTTAATAGTGAACGGTCTAGATTTACTATAAAATTACAATATTTTACAATACATTTTTCACAAAATTTTGCTTTGGGGGTGCTTCCCCAAAATCCTCACCAAGGGGGCTCCAAGTATGGTCTCCACCCCCTTGGACCCCCATGGTGACCTAGTTGGGGGCATTTCCCCCTTCACACCCCCTATCAAGGACTAGCCATTATAATAATATCAAGGTCCACCATCCAACAAAAACACTTGGTTACATTTAGCTCTCACTTACCATCAAACCCAAGATAATTCACACTAATATTATGGTTCTTTATCTTCTTTTATCTTACAACATGCTCCTTGGTCACCCATGGACATATTATATGTGTGTCATTGCTTCTTCAAGTAGTCAATGTATAAAATTCATACATAATGGTGAATGCTACAAATGTGAAGTTGATCTTAATCATAGGAGTATTCAACTACTAAATCATATATATCAATATTGCATTTTGACTAATTATCATATTAATAGTCCACATTTCCTTGATTTTTTTAACATGCATTCTGATTTACACATCACTCTTATTGATTCAGATGATGATGAACCAAATGAATTGAAAAATACTTGTAATAAAACTTTATTACCTCTTTATATATTGTAGAATGGCTTCCTCTTTCTTTACTCCCATGTGATTGTACCATTCCCTTAATCAATAATACTACTAATACTCCCCCTTGATGTAATGCATATGAAGCCTCTTACACATAGGATGATTTCACTTATAATGAATATGGAGTAGCAAAAAAATTTCAAGATCCTTTAACTATGTCTCCTCACAAATCTAGTAATATAGGTGTATCCACCTTTGATTCTTGTATGGAAACTAATTCATGCACTATCTCTCACACCTATGATGAAAATTATATTATGGCTCAAGATCAATAATGAGATTTAGATGTACAACATTATCAAAAGACATTGGCAAAAATACGTGCCTTCAATTGTGATGTCCATGTCATTCATATCTCATCTGATACTAAATTAGAATCTAAAGGTTATGCACCCTCTATAAATCCACCTTTACTAAATACACAATGGGTAATCAAATAAATCTCAATTATGGCATCTTCAAAACCTTCTACATAATTTAATTCAATACAACCCACTTTACCAACCATAAATATCATTTCCCCTTCTTGTAATTATACTCATCAATCTAAATTATCACCATCTAAATGTATCCAACCAAACTCAATTGATACATTTATTCCTCAATCATTACCTAAAATCCCATCTATTGAACAAACCATTACAATTAATGTAGACCTTGTTGCTTTAGCTCAACCCAATCTCACAAACATAAAATCTTTATCTGATACTTTCCCTAAAATTACATTAGATGCTATAGCAACTGACGTGAAACAAATATAATTTGAATATTATCATCAAAGGTAATAAAATCATTGATCTTGAATTAGATGTCAAATATTATGGACCTTTATCCACGCTTCCTAGTGACAAAGCTATACTAGAACTCCTCCATGCTAAGGAACCTCAACTTCCACACCAACATCATAAGTTTGTCAACTTTTAGCAAAAGTTTCCTTGTTTAAACAATTTAAATGCTAATGTGGACCCCAAAACACACCCTATTTCTTTCCTCCCTCCCTCCCACTCTATATCATTTCCAAGATGAAAATTCTATGTTTATCAAAGAAAACACAAAAATTGAATACGATAAACCTTCATATCCCTAACTTATTATCATATTTAAATATCTCACTCCCAAATAACATAGTAATTTTAGTCTCTTATTTGATAAATATTTTGAAACTTTTGCTTAGTCATATGAAGACATGCTTGGAATTGATCCTAGCATTATTGTCCCTAATATCATCACCTACATAGATGCTAAACTCATATGAGAAAAGCAACAAAATTTCTCTCTTGAGATTTCTACCTTATATCATTAATAAATCATCAAAAATTTGGATGTTAAATTCATTACAACCTATGGAATGCTTAGAATGGGTATCAAATATTATCCATATTCATAAAAATCTCACCATGGTTATTCACATATGCATCAAATTTTGTAACCTAAATTTATCATGTCCAAAAGATAATTTTCCCTTACCATCAATTGATGCAATTATAGGTTCTACTAATAGTTATGAAATGTTATCACTCATGGATAGTTTCTTAGGATATAACCAAATTCACATAACTCTTGAGGATCAACATAAAACAACATTTACCATAAAATGGGGAACTTATTATTGTGTTAAAATGCCTTTCAATCTCAAAAATGCCAAAACTACCTATCAACATGCAATAAACCATATTTTTCAACGTCTTATTCATAAAATCATTGAAACCTATGTGGACGATCTTATTTAAAAATTAAAAATTGTCATACTCATCTTCATGATTTATATATCCTCTTTGATCTACTTATTAAATATAAAATTAGACTCAAGCCCTTCAAATGTGTGTTCTATGTCACTTCTAGTAAATTATTAAGTTTTATATTCACATATTAGGGCATTAATGTTGATCCAGCTAAAATAAAATCCATTATCAACATGCATATTCCTTGCTTCATTATACACATACAAACATATCTAGGGAAACTTGGGGAAATTCATCACTTTGTTCCAAAAATATCTTACCATATCTACTATGTTAATTCCCTACTTAAAAAAAATAATGTTTTAGAATGGACAAATTCATGCCAAAAATTAGTTGACAACATGAAAGAGTCCTTGATTCATCCTCATACTCTTCATTCACCTTTAAACTATCATCTATTAATATTATATACATCATATACCCCTATATCAATTAGGGAAATGCTTGCTCAATAAGATGATAATGGTAGAGAATGTGTTATATATTATATTAGCCAAGGATTAATCAATTATGAAAAATGTTATATAAAATTAGAGCATGATTATTTATTTATCTATTTCTCAATTGAAAAAATCTGTCATTACATGCTCTATCAAACTACTTATGTCATTGTCCATTCTGATCCACTTCATCATTTCTTCTCCATGGCTTTCCTACCTAGAGATAGAATCAAAAAATGGATGGTTCTATTGATGGAATTTTATCTCCTCATCTCATACAAAAATATATCAAAGGTCAAATCATCACATATCAACTTGTATATTCCTCCCTATAATCACCTTCAAGATACCCTTCCTAATGAAGAGATTCTTCATATTGAATGTCTCAACCAAGCAATCTCACTCAAATATTATTTCCATAACTTCACTATTGATCTAAATCAGATAGTCATAAAGACCCTATCCCTCCTCCTTCTACTACTAAATCAAAATTAATCATTAAATAATTATCAGAAGTTACAATTGACTTACATGAAGAAACTTGGACACTTCACTTAGATGGCACAAAATGCCTTCAAGGAGTTAGGGCAAGTTGTGTTTTAACAAACCCCCACGGTAAAATAATACCTCTAGCATTTTGATTAACCTTTGATGTCACTAATAATATGGTTGAATATGAAGCTCTTATACTAGGCATACAAGCTGCAATCGATTTAGACATCCCATATTTACATGATTTAGGTGATTCACAACTTATATGTCATCAAGTTAGAGGAGATTATCAATATAAAAGTAAAATATCTATCACATACCATCAAATTACCATGACACTTGCCAAATAATTCACCTCATTTTCAATTGAACCAACCCCACAAGAGAAAAATGCTATAGTTGATTCTCTTGTTTCATCATCATCATTATTTCAGCCTCATCAAATCTTCATGATTCCTAATTCCTTATCCGAATGGGGAATCTAGCTTCTTATATACAAAATAAAAATGATTCTCTAATTTATCACTATTTGACAAAGTTCATGGTACAAAAATATCATCCAATTCATTGAACATCATACTTACCCATTAGAAACAAATTATCATGAAAAGACTTAAATTTGAAAACAAGCATACAAATATGTACTTCAATACAACACCCTCTATTATCTTAATGTATAAGGTACCTTACTTCATTATGTAATTCTAGAATAAGTAACAAATCTTCTTGAACACGCACATAGGGGCATTTGTGGAGGTCACTATATTCATCATGCCACGACTCGTAAATGCTTGTGCATGAATTACTTTTAGTTGACTCTTGAAAAATATGCCATTAATTTTTATAAAAAGTGTAATCCTTGTCAACTACACGATGATCTCATTCACTCTCCTCTAATTGAATTCCAAACCTTGGAGTCTCCTTGTCCTTTCTCTATGTGTAAATTAGATCTCACTGGCAAATTACCTAAATCACTATATGGTCATGTATTCATTATCACTACCACTAAATATTTTATCAAGTGGGTGGAAGCCATGCCTCTTGTTAACATTATTGGTATTACCATTTCTAAATTTATTCTCAATCAAATCATTTGTTTTTTGGAGTTCCTCATACCATCATTTCTGACAATGGTGGAAATTTTAAAAACAAAGATATGAAACAATTATATGAAAAATTCAAAATTACGTACAAATGATCAACACCTTATCATCCTTAATGTAATGGCAAAGCAGAAGCCACCAATAAAATTATGAACAAGATCTTGCTAAAGAATTTTAGAGAATCTCATATGGATTGGCATCTAAAACTCTATCTCGTACTCTGGGCTTATTGCACTAATATACGTAGTGCTAATAGAACAACACCATTTTCATTAGTATATGGGTTTGAATCAATTTTACCTCTAGAATTTGAGCTACCATCCTTACACATTTATATTCAAGGTATTATTCCTATTAAGAAATTACATAAAGCTCACCTCCATGTTTTTGATTTTCTAGATGAGCAACATATGTTTGTCATACAACATAACCACCAATATAAAGCTCGCATTTTTAAAAACCATAAAAAAATTCAAAGTATGTACTTTCAATATTGGTGACCTAGTCCTTAAACTATATTATACATATGACAAAGAAGGCAAGTATGCCTAAAAGTGGTGGGTTCCTTACCTCGTCAAAGACATCCTTGGTCCTAGTACTTATAAACTAAAAAATTATGAAGGACATATTTTCAAAGAACCCACTAAAGCTCACTTTTTAAAAAATATATTTTTCTTAAATATTTACCATTCTACATGTTTCTTACATACTTTCATGTATTGTAAATATTAACAATTTTTACAAGTTTTCTACACAAATAACCAAGGTGTACCATTACTTTATTCTCATTGTCCTTAGTTCCTATCATTGGTCCTTAGGTTTATCTATACTTATTTTCCTTTAAGAGTTACAATGTAAGACTCTGGATAGAACCTGATGGCCCTCATAAATATCTTTTATTTCCTAGTCAAATCTTGATGTCTCTTCTTAATCATTGATTTGTCAGTTTTTAAGCTTATTTTCACTTATTTGGTTTATATTTTATGAATTTCATGATAATACCTTGGATAGGACTAGGACTTCCTCGCAAATCTTTCAAATTCAATAAATTATCTTTAATTAAGTGCTTTCCCTGAAGAATTAAGGCAATGGTTTAAGGATTGGGACTTCATATTCTCAAAATCAATTATGTTATTTATGATAACTTTAAACAAAAATATTTTGAATCTCTCCCACCACTTACATTATTTATTATGAAATGTAATCATGCTTACCTATCATTATATCATTTTCACATTTTACATTTTTTACGATTTGAGGAAACTTAATCATTCCATGTTCATTTTCATCTTCCCCCATCTTTCATTCCACTTTGAGCACACCATGGTCAGTTTTAAGATAACTTTATTATTTAAAATGTAAACATAAGAGTCCTAGACACCATACTCTCTAAGTTCTTTTCCTTGGCTATCAAGTCTTAGTTTTCTAGTGATATTCATTTTTAACACCCATGTTTAGTTTTTTGAATCCATATGGAGGAAGAATATAAAAAATCCATAAAATTTTAAATTCTAAATAATTTGAAATAAAAGGTAATGATAAAAAGGCATATATAAAATAAAAATTTAAAATCACACCAAAATTCATGATTATCAAGCACATCTCTTATTCTAGAGTCAAAGCTCAAACTTTATAGTTGGCCTCATAATATAGCCAAGGTCCATTAGGGTGTGGTAGGATAGTAGACTAGGATAGGAGGTCTCAAAATTATCTATCATGCTATCTAATTTCTCACATAAGTAACCAATCTTCATAGTAGACTAACAGATCTGTAAGGGGTCCTAAGGAATGGGGAACATGTTGTGGTAAGGTAGGTATATTTTACTTTTCATGCATATAGCCTTCATGGGATGATATTTATACTTCATTAGATAATCCAAATTTGTGTGGTTAAGGTGTAGTTCCCCTAATTATTATCTATTTAACCTTTATCGACCTAACCCTCTCATTGTGTTGGATATGCTACTTATCTCCATTGTGCTTGTGTCTTGTGTGTGATATTCCTTTTTTATATCATTGAGAAGTATTTTTGGTTCCAACTTGTTTTGTTAGCATTATAAATCACATCAATTTTATCATGTGATGGATTTTTATACCCAAGATGGTAAAGTGGATATATTATTATCTATTGATCTTAGTATGTGAGAATCAAAGAAGATCTTAGTGTAATTTTAATGTGTGGTTATGATAAATATTTCACTCTACTTTCTTTTGTTAAATTTTTATGAAGTTAGCTTGTGTTATAAAATGATTAATCCTAGTTTGTAATTAACAAATGGAATTTGGGTTGCTAGGACATGATTAAATTTGGATATGTGTGTGTATTTTCATAAAGAAAATAATAATAATAATAATAATAATAATAATAATAATAATAATAATAATAATAATAATAATAATAATAATAATGATAATAATAATAATAATAATAATAATCCTCTTCTCAGTACTTCACATATTTTTATAGACTAGTAAAAGTTATTAAAATATCTATGTATTTTTATAAAATAAGGCTATTTCGTACTAGTCCCTATCATCTTCATGTGTTATAGCATTAGTAGAAGTTTTTAGACATTATAATTATAATTATTTATATAGATAAAAAATTAAATAAATAAAATAAAAATGAGTACAATATTAAAATTAATATATATATTTGAATTTATGACCCACATCAATGCCCACTCTACCATGGAGTTTTGAATAATTTCATTTTTGGTACGTGGGTCCTCTTACACTGTCATTAATTACAGACTTGATTGGGGTAAGTTTTCAATCAATCAATTATTATTTACATGGGAATTAAATAGTCTAATAGGAGACCTATCATTAGTTAGGAAATAGGTAAAGAAAATAAAAAAGAGGGTGGTAGACAAAAAGGACTATGAAGCAATCAATTTTATTGACCACTTAAATGCTTCTCTTCCTATGCCCTCCAAAATCAGAGATTGTCTCTAGCAAGAAAAGTCATAACATATTATTTCTCATCCATTTAGGGGAGGGAGACCTAGGATGGAGTAGTGGGGTGAAAGAGAATGAAGAATGGTTGGGATAGACATTTCTGCACAAATCAAGGAAGGGCGGCTAGCTATCTTCATGCAAGTGAAATCTCCTAAAATTCAGTGAGTCTTCTAATAAATGAATAAATTAAACCATGAAAAATTTAGTAGATTTTTTTTTCGGTATTTATATACTTGTAAATTTAGATGAGTATATATTGTTGTAACCCTGATTGAAGCCATGATTCAGGGTATGAGAGTATATTTCCCTGTAAATATATTTTATAGCTTTTTTTATTAAATTTGAAACTTTGGATGAATGGTGCCCTATAAAATGTCTGAATTGATTTAGATTTACTCTTTTATGAGCTAGAAAAAGAAATGGTTTGTTATTCCTTACTATTAAGGTTTCAGGGTAAAGAATAATTTTTTTTAAGAAATCATTTCTTTGTTTTCCACTCTCTGTTCTTCAGAGAAATTTATTTATAAAATATTAAAAAATAAATAAAAAGAGAAATAATAATAATAATAATAGATGGAATAGCTATTTGAAATTTACTTAAAAATTAAAATATATATATGAAGAATTTATATTTATAAAAATATTTTAAAAAAATAAAAATAAAAAAAGTATAATTAAAAGTATATACATAATTATATTTGGGAGAGGGGCAGTTGTTGAGCCGACCCCAGCCCCCTCCCATGGAAGGGAAGGAGAAGGGATTAGGCCAGTCGAGCCACCCCATACCCTAGCCACATGGTTGTGGGCAGGGCTCAAAGCCCAGTCATCGACCATGTTGGTTTCTTTTGAGGCTTTAAAAATAAAAATGTAAAAAGAAAAAGAAAAAAAGAGATATATAAATATAGTATTTATTTATTTTTAAATTATTAAATTTTTAGTTATTATATATATATATATATATATAAGAAATATTTATTTTTAATTATTGTGTGTGTGTGTGTGTGTGTGTGTGTGTGTGTGTGTGTGTGTGTGTGTGTGTGTGTGTGTGTGTGTGTGTGTGTGTGTGTGTGTGTGTGTGTATAAGACATATTTTTATTTAATTATTGACTTATTATTATTATTATTATTATTGTTATTATTATTATTATTATTATTATTATAATATTTCAGAGAGTATTATTTGTATAATTATAAATATATTAACTATCTGAATATATAAAAGTATATACTTGTAATATCTTTTAAAAATTACATATATATTTATATATGAATATATACACTCATATACACTCATATATATTTATATATGAGTATATACACTCATATATATGAGAATATAAAATTAGAATTTTTTATAATATTGTTTAAAGATGGATCCATTCTAATAGGATGGTCATTTTAGAGCAAGCTCTCACCCTACACAGTACTCCAAGGTGTAGCTAAAAAGGTTATTAAAAAAAGAAAATGTTTTTTTTATAAATATATTATAATAGTTTTATACCTAAATATATATCCATATGTATTATTCTATATAGATACACATATATACATTTGTAGTATTCAGATCTTAAGTTTGGGGCTTTATCGTTTAAATTACAACTGTGAGTACCTTGTGAACAATAATAGAATTTGTTCTTTTCTTAATTTTATATATGTTCATTTAGATTCTTTGTACATTTATTAGAGAAATATATGATAAATGGATGTCTATTGGGAGACTATTTTGTTATGGAGATCACGTCTAGAGTAGTGCTAAGTGATCAAATTACTATTGTGACGTATGAGTTGTTAGTCCTTGTAATGTTGAAAACATTTTGATAATATCTAGGGAAAGTAAGGCATTCACTTTAATGTGATTTGGTTTTTACAAAATCTACATTATTATGTTATTATTGATATTACATTGAAATCATATTTATTTGATGTTGTTGAGTTGCTTGAACATTAACATGCTTGTTTATTTTATCCTTAAGTGAAACATTTGCTTCTCTTCATATAATGTAATGAAAATAGAAACATCAAAAGTATATTTTTATTGTTTAACTCATTGATTAAATTTTTTATTACTTTTGGGTGGGGGGGGGGGGGGGGGGGGGGGGGGGGGGGCGGGGATGAATTTAGGATGGAGAGATCACTTGCTCAACATAAAGCTAACACTTGTTGACTATGTATATTACAGGATGAGGAGTTCTAATGGTAGTTAAATTATCAGGATATATTATCTTTTAAATTATAAGAGTTGTCATGTTAATGGATTTCTTGAAATGTATTATTTTTTATCTAGTGATATGTGAAGAAATCGTTTGAAATCCAAATTTGTAGGCAAATACATGTATTGAATGTTATGTAAATACTTATTTTATTGTTGAAGATTGTGCTAGTAGTTGTGTAAGTAGTTAGAATAACCTATAGATTTTTAATATTTTTATTTTGATATTGGTATAAAAATATTGTATTTTTTATCATCACAAGAGAGTCATTTGTTTAATTTTTTGAATCCTATAAACTATTGTATATTGTAGGAGTCTTGTAAACCGAAAAAATAGTTTTCGAGTAGTTAAGTTGGATTGATATAGTCCTAGATTATAAAAACTTATTCTTAGTAATGTATGCTTACATAATCATAAGAACAAAACTTTGATAAATAATTATAGGAATAATTATAGGCTTATGTATCTAGACACGACTTTAACTCATAATTAATAATGTAAAATTAGAGGCATAAAATGCTATAAAATATTTTACATCAAGCATAAAGTGTTGTGTTATATTTATTGATCTTGGGAGTGTAATAATTAAATTAATTTAATAAATTTCCTTGAATTAAATTTTGACAAATTGAACCCAAGTTATATATGATTAGTCAAATAATCTTAAAGAAAGGTATTCTGTTCTCATAAGCATGGACAAGCCACAATGTCCATTTATTGGAATTAAGCGAAGAATTGCCTTAGTAAGTCCTTAATAACCCTAATTTAAATATTTGATTAAATTCACAATTTTTAATAATATAATTCATCATTATTTTCCTCAAATTATAAGGATTTATGCTTGTTCTTAGTCAATACTTTTCCCTTCAGAATCTGAATTAAATAAATAGTTAGAATGGTCTGAAACTAAAACTAAGTCTCAATAGAAATTATCTCAGCCTAAGAGAATTTTTATTTGGAACTATAATAATTTTTATCTTATTCAAGCCGAATTGGTACCTCAATGCCAATGGGTAATCTCAAGGGAAAAAAAGGGATCCCTAAATTTATTGTTTTCTCTACAAAGTCATTTAGGAATCGACATATTATAAATTGTTAGCAGTCAAATTCCTTGAAAATGAAAGTTATTTCCAATACTTTATAGCTTAATATTATTCTATGAATTTTTAGATTAATTCTTCCATGATTTTTACTATTTTAGGTTAGCCCCCTTTTGAAATCTAGTTCGTTAGCTTTTCTCTAAAAATAAAGTATTATGTTGTTAAATTTATTTTGGTTTGGTAGTTTTTTTTCACATTTTATTCACACTAGGACTATTTTTATGTTCCTATTAGATGTTTATTATTCCTAAAATTGATTCTTGGCTTCATTAAAAAAAAATCATTTTCCAGGATATTTTTTTAGGGGTCATTTTGTGAGCTCTTTCATGTTTTTATGACCTGAATGTTCCAGCTTGCCACCTTCACTCTTTCAAAAAAACACAATGATTTAGTTCACCTTGTTAATCCTTACCATCCCTATTTCTTATCCTATTTTTGATATGGATTCAAAGTTATAAAATAGATAAATATTATAGTGTTCCTGGTAATCGAGTGAGCTTGTCAAAAGCATGATCTAGTTTCACTTAATTTTGATCAATCTTATTTATATTCATATTTGTGTTGTGGTCCTTTGGTGTTATTATTATGGATCATTCAATATAATTAGACTTGAATCTTAATGAGTGACCTCTTTATCATATTAATATGATGTAAATTTTGGAGTGTATATGTATTAAAGTGTGTAGTATTAAGAATTCCCTTGCAATAAGTTTTGTATACTGGTTGTAGTCCCTTCTATATCCATTAATTGAGATAAATAAATTACTTAATTCTTTATATAAATTTGTGTATCACACTCATTGATAAAATTTTGAAAACTTCATAATAGTTTAACCACTAATCAATTGCAATTAATAAGGAAGCATCATTGAATTGATTTAACAAAAACAAATTCATGGTTTTTTGGGACAAAAATTATGGGCAAGACATAAGGCAAGTTATCTATAATCCTTAATGTCAAAAGTCTTCTTGTTTTGATAACTTGATTTGAATGTCTTATTTATGATAAATATGTTATACCTTGGTATCACCTACACTTCCCCCACCACCCATTTCATATTCCACCTTAATAGGCAAGTTTGTTTTAAAATTTATTTCCCAACTTCTATATTCCTTATTCTTCATCTTTTCTTAAACATACTCATAATAGATTTGTTTTGGTTTAATCTATATTAAGAACAAAAGATGCATCTTTGAGCGAATATGCATTACTTCTTGAACCTAATGCCTTATCCTTTTCATATTTCCTTGATTTTATTTTAAATTATAAGTTAGTTTATCACCCTTTTTGCAGATAATTGTGTTCTATTTTTCTATTCAATTTTTCCATTTATTGAGTGTGGATTGTTACTTCTCATTAATCAATGTTGTTTTAATTTATGTTATTTTTCCATATTTATTTGAGTATGGTTTGTTACTTATTTTAAATTAATGTTGGATCTATTATTTAAATTTTGTGTGTCATTGGTTTGATTTGTTTTGTTACTTTTCTTACTTAAGGTACATTTGTTTGGGTTTGTCAGTCATTTAATAGGCTTGGATTTTTGGTTGCCCTATTTAATCCATTTTGGTTTGTTCATTTTGTTATAACTTAGCATTTATCATCCTATATTACCAATTTTCTAAGTTATTCAATTATGAAAAGCTCATTTATTTTAATTTTCTTACGTTTGTTTGTTTTTGCTCTTTAGTTTTTGTATCCTTAGGGTTTGTCCAAAGTAGTTAATTTGCCCTCCACAATCAAGACTACAAATATAACACACAACCATTTATTGATAAATGTAATTCAAGGTATGTATATGATACTTTCATTTATTTCCAAAAATTCTTTACAATCATTTCATTTTTAAAATTTAACTTTTTGCTTTTTACTATAATTTATTAGCTCAGCTTTGTGTGTTATTATGTTCTTTTTCAAAGCACCATCCCATATTAAATTTATGTGACACACAATGATATTTGATTTGGGAATATGTATACACAAAAATTTTAAACATTATCATTTACTAATGTTTTCTCTCTTGTAGGAATCTATCGAGTTTCAATCTCTCTAAGCGCACGTCTTAAAGGGTGTGTTAAGAAAGGGGTGGGTAGACATTTAGTGCTTTGAAAGATTATTGGTCCCTATACCATTACTTAAAACCACTAAAAGTTAATTTTATCTAACTCCCTAAGTAATTAAAACCTATTTATACACTCTTCTAAGTAATTCACCTTCAAAATTATCCCCTAAGTAAGCATACACCCATTTTTATTCATTTTTTGACTAGCTTGACCCAATCGATCTTTTTGGGAATTTAACACACATTATAGAACTCGGTTAACCCAAATGACCTAATTCAAGGCCTAATGGCTATATTTCCCATAAAATAAGATCGGCATGGTCCACCTTGTTGGTGAAATACCCAAGAAGGTTTAGGGTCAATCCTTGGATATAAATACCCTCTTCATTTCATTTCTAAAGAAAGGAACATTCATTTTCACATTTATATAGCTTGAAATTATATTATTTTTACACTTGAGGGGTCATTTATTAGGGTTTTACCTTGGAGGAAAAGAAACTTGTCTTGTTGGAAAGTCTTAGATGCAAAGTAAGAGTCTTATATCCTAGAGCTAATTTTTATAGTGTGATACTTATAAATCCACAATAACCTCTTATAAAACACCATTGGCCAAGGGAGATATTAAGGCATTATAGGTTCAATTCAAAGAAAGTATTCCTAAATTTTACTCTTTCATTTAATTGATAGATATTACACAAAGTAGTAAGATTAATGTTGTACTCCTTGCTTAGTTTACCTCACATTGACTTGAATAGAGTTATCTTTGCATGTTTTATTTTCTTTGTTTAAAGTATACCCCTTCATGCCACAATATTTAGTACCAAAAATCACTCTAAGAGAGTGACAAAATTTGAAACCACATACAAGAGCTCCTTCATCAAGGCAATATAAGGCCTAGCTCTTATCCTTGTAAAAGACTGATAGTCCTTTCTCCTAATAAAGATAAGACTTTCCACCTATGAAAACACTATTATCCACTCAACCAAATCATGAGGAAGAATCGACATCCTCTACCACACATTGATTTCCTTCAATATTATCTCCAAAGTGATAAATAATTCACCAAGATTAACTTGAATTTAGGTTACTACTAGCTTATAATTCATCCTAAAGACATATAAAAGGTAGACTTTAAGACATAAGAGGGATTGCATGAATGGTTGATCATGCATTTTGATTTAACCAATTATATTGCCACATGCATTCCCTTAATGTATGACATACTTTATCCATTTCTTAACTCCTTAAACATTATATACCTATTGACCAATTTTTGTCCACAGACAAAATTTTGGTCACCTTTCTCCCTTGGTATTCGAAGACAATCATTTCAAGGCTATACAGTTCATATCATGGTTCTTCGGTTTAGTTCATCCATCTTCAACTTTAGACATGCCTGGTTCATTGGTTCAGCCTTTAGTTCATCGCCCTAGTCCAATGCCCTAGTGAAGGGGCGGCACTTCAAATGAAAAGGATCAGGTAAGTTCACTTGGGTTCAAAGTTAAATTTCACTCAAATAGACTAAGTCTCAAAGAAATTCGGGCCACATACACCAAAGCTTAAGGTAAAGGGCCAGGTCACTTATATCAAAGGAAAGAAAAAGGAAAGAATTTTTGTGG
The DNA here is from genome assembly GCA_037957365.1 of Torreya grandis. Taxonomy (NCBI): domain Eukaryota; kingdom Viridiplantae; phylum Streptophyta; class Pinopsida; order Cupressales; family Taxaceae; genus Torreya; species Torreya grandis. Next base: position 1,424,395 of record JARHVA010001288.1, on the reverse strand, counting down.
ACAATTTGTCTGCAGAAATGCACAGTCAAAATGCAAAGTCAAAGCAGAAGAATTTCTGTGAACAATTTATCAGCGAGAAAAGTCTACAGAAAATAAAGCAAAGGCCCAAGGAAATTTACTCAGGGAAATTTTCCATGGACAATTTGCCCACAGGAACTTGAGAGGATGGTCCAAAAGAGATAAGGGACCCACCGAAGTTCCCAAAGGGTAGGTGCCCTTGCCGGGGACTTCTGACTAGGTTGAGATGACTTTTTAAAGGCTAGAAGGTGCTGAGAGAAATAACAAAGGTAGAGAAGTGCCCCGAGGTTTTAAGGAGATGCCACATGGACTCGATGACATCCTGATGGATGTCAAGTTTAGTAGACCGATTTAGCCATTGGTTCTCAAGCGATGACATTAGAGAAGCCATCAATTTTAAGAGGATAAAGTATCTGTTGGTTTTCAAAGCTTGATGACCGGGTGGACATCAAATTTAGAAAAATGGGAAGGCCATCTGTTTTCAAAGCAAAGGAAGTGCTAGCCATGGAAAGGAGCTCAAAATGCAGTGACCCACCAAGAAGTTTTCCCCTGGGGGCCGAATAAGCTAGATAGAGACAAAGTGGAGAAAGGACAAAGTGATAAGCAAAGAGTGAGTTGGTAATTAGCCCAAGTGGTGCCATTCAAGAAATGACTTCAGTAGGTGGAATAGTCCATTGCAAATTGACCATAAGAGGCACAAACAGCTAAGATGAAATTGGTTTTCTCCATTTTACATTAAATGGGTAGACAGAACGTATATTGGCCTTGAAAAGGGATGGATTTCAAACAGATAAAGGTGCAATTCATTAATTCCTAGAGCAACTTGTTCTTCCCAATGAAGGGATGTCACATGCCACTTGCAAGCCAAAGGGTGCCATGAGCCTCTTGTCTTTTCCTATATAACATTGCAAATTGGTCATTTGTAATTATCTTTTGACAAATTTTACAAGGCACAACCCTGCTAAAATTTTCACCTAAATCAAATAAAGATAGCTTTTTTACCTCTTCTTAGATGGATATTATGTGTGTGTTCTGAGTGTTTGATTTGTGTTCAGTCATTGTCTTCTAATGCTCTCACAGGTTCAAGTACCAACACACCAGCTATCCATAAGGTGTCATTTTTTACAACTGACAAGAGGAGAGCTCTATTTGGAAGTATAGAATAGAGGAAGTCATTTACAGTATGTATTTCATAGCATCTTGGTGAGTCCATGTTCCTATGTTTTCATAAGAACCTCCCTACCAATTTCTTGCACCCTGGTCTTTCTACCAAGTCTGAGTTATGTATGTATTTGTCTGATTCAAGAGTGGGTGTGAGAAGGTCATCTTGTTTTGGTGTATCACCTCCCTAGAGTAGTTTTTAGTCCTGTAATTTTCTTCCCTTTTCATCCCCCCAGTTTATATATATACCTATATTTTACACTTACTAGAACAAACAATGATACATCATAGGGAGCTAGCCCTTACCTAGAGACTCTCCCCTCAAGCTTCGCCATCCCACAGGTGAGAGGGGAGTTTCCATGTTGTGAGGAGAAGATAAGAGTTTGACTTCCTATCACTGGGTGCATTTTCTTACTTCAACATTTTTGGCACGCCCGATGGGACCCAAGTTTTAAACTCAGTAAAGTTCAAGATTGATGCTGGTCCTGATACATCTAATTAAGTTTTCCAGCATCTAGCAGCTCCACTAGTAAGAGCTTTAGTTTTCAAATTAAGACCAATTGCTTAACTTTCTATGCCTAAGGTCACAACAAGGTCTGATTCAAAAGGGGTTCCTTTCGATTTCATTGAATTACCTTTAAACTCTACTAAAGGACTATGATTTGAGAGGACCCATCCTTATCCAGTAGCCAATCTTCCTAGACCTGTTATAAGAGACACAGTCACAACAAAACTTTAGTTACAACCAATCACAGTCATGGCATTGCCTTTTGTGGCTTTTTGTGGTGAGAGTCCCTTGAATCTCCCATGCTACTATCCAATTTTGGGAACAGCTCTTATGAATGTACCTTCTTTTGATGGAGTGGGACCTATTACAGCCATTGAGCATATTAAGAATATTTCTAACCTTTGTAATATTCACAATATAACAAAAGAAAACATTGCCATCAGACTGCTAGCTTTGTCTCTGAAAGGAAAAGCTCTTGACTGGTATGGCACCTTACCTGTGAATTCAATACATTCCTGGAATGAATTGGGCACTCAGTTGATAGATCATATTAGGGAAAAGAGTGATGGTCTCTCGCTTACTGAGCAATTAACGACTATAAAGAGATCTCCACACGAGTATATGCAGGACTTCAACACACATTTTCAAAAGACTTGGGATAGAATTCCCATCCTGGTAAGACTGACTCCCAGCTGCACTTTCTTATACTATTTAAAGGCATTAAATAGTGATTTTGTTGTGATGATCCAATCTATGGGAGGACATATACTGCTTGCTACTTATGACATTGCCATAGTAGCTAAAAATTTCTTAGTTCAAGTCGAGAAAATAGCCCCTAGACCTCACATGCCACTCTTCCAAAAAATTCTACCCCCAATTCAAACCATTACTCCCCTAATTGCTCCCTTGCCCATCATTGAGAAGCCAGCTGTTGTTCCATCAAATGAACTTCATGAGGTTAAAAGCCTATTGCAAAACATGTCAAATGAACTTGTAGCTCTTAAAAGGCAGCAAGCTCAAAGTAACAGGCCAAATCTGGGATATCAACATTATGGTCAAGCACCTAGACCCCCTTTTCAAGGTATAATCAAGGACAGGGTCAACTCACTCAAACCAAGACATTTCAAAATTACAACACAGGCCCCCTTTCATCATCTAAAGTCATGGTACCAGTTCAGAACAATATAGTACAAGAGCAGCCAAGTTGTTCGACCATGGGGTATAATTAAGAATAGATTGTTTACACAAATGAGATGATGAACTATTTTCAGAATGCAGACAACCAAATAGCCACTCAATCTCAGGTCTTCAATCCTTCAATACAACCTAGCACGAGTAGTAATCAGGCCCAGATTTAGCAAAGACTTCAACCTCTATACTTTTAGTAATGAAGAGGTGATATCTGCCATGCTTACCCAAGCTAACAGTGATGACCTCGAATAGCTACTTGCCTTTTTCAGCCAAGGATTAGAGGATTTTGAAGTCAGGTACACGTATGTAGAGAAGCAAGTCCTGACAGTAGTGAGGAGCTTGAAGAAATTTAGGCATATGTTGTCTAATAGCAGGATTCACTTTATGGTCCCACATCCTGGCGTCAAGGATTTCTTGACCAATTGAGACCTAAATGAGAAGAGGGCAGGGTGGATTACCAAAGTGATGGAGTATGACATAGACATTAAGATCACCAAGATGGTGAGGGGAAGAGGCCTGTGTAAATAGCTCACTATAGACTTAAAGCAAGAGAGGGAAGATACCTTGATAATTCATGATGTAGACACTATAGAGGAACCAACTGTCATAAAGGATTGGACGCTGGACATGAGACATTTCCTTACTACCGGTGAGTGCCCACAAGGTCTTGATAAGACTAGAAGAAGGTACTTTAAACTCCAGTCTATCCCTTATGTCTTGGTTGATGAAGTATTACTTAGGAGGGACTTCTCTAGGGTCCTCCTAAGGTGCATTGACCTGAACCAGGCTGATAAGGTATTGGCTGAGTTCCATTATGGACCAACAGGTGGTCACTTTGCCCCTAGAGCTACGGCAACAAGGATAATGAGAGTTGGCTATTTTTTGCCTACTCTTTTCAAGGACACCCATGCCTGGGTAAGAAAGAGCTAAAAGTGTGCACTTTTTGATGAAAAATAGTGATTGGTTGCCATGCCTCTACAACCCATTCAAGTTGAGCAACCATTCATGCAGTGGGGCCTCGATTTCATAGGGATGATCAATCCTCCCTCCAATGTTGGGCACAAGTGGGTGCTGATTGCTATGGATTATTTAACCAGGTGGGTGGAGGCCATCACTTTAAAGGAGGTGAATGAAAGCACAGTCTTAGAGTTCTATGAAGACTTGATAATAAGATTTGGGGTTTTAGCCACCATAGTCTCATATAACACCTTGGCTTATTTGGGAGCTAAAACAAGTGAATGGGTGCTAAGGTATGGCATATACCTCAGCACTTCATCAAATTATTATCCATAGGGGAATGGGCTGGCTGAGTCCACCAACAAAAATTTGATCAGAATTATAAAGAGGACCATGGAAGAAAATCAGAGAACTCGGCATGCCAAGCTGAAGACAGCTCTATGGGCCGACCGAATCACTCTAAAGAGATCAATCAGAAATTCTCCATATATGCTCATATATGGAAGGGAAGCTAGGCTTCCCATCTCACTTGAACTACCAACATTAGATCTTGCCCACCAGGTACAATTAGAAGAAGGAACCAACATGGAGGTCAGGCTGTGTGAGCTAATGGAGCTCCAAGAGATAAGGGACCATGCCATGGCTTCTATGTCTAGTCACCAACAGCAAGTAAAAAGACACTTCAACAAGAAATTTTTGTCAAAATATTTCTTTGAAGGAGACATCATCTTGAAATGAGACGAAGATTGAGCTAAGCCTAGAAAGCATGCAAAATTTGACGCCCTGTGGAGCGGTCCTTACGTAATCACTCAGTGCAAGCAGCATAATGCATTTCAACTCTCTAGGTTAGATGGTGAAGAACTACATATCCCAGTTAATGGGATACATTTTAAGCATTGCCACTAAATTTTGGTTTAGCTATACATAGTTTCTCTTATTTTCTTTCTTGTTTTCCCTAAGTGCAGTTGCACAAGTAGTGTTTTTAGCTTTGTGTGTTTTTTCCCTTTGCATGGGGTAAATTCTACATGTTTGATTCTAAAATATTTTGGGGCTGTTGTTAACTTTTCATAGCTGCATCTAACTCCACACCCAATGGACTGCAAGGCAACTGGGTTCTAAGCATGACAGGAATGCTTCCCCTGTGAGTCACCATCTGTTGACCAATTTTTGTCCACAGAAAAAAATTTGGTCACCTTCCTCCCTGGTTATTTAAAGATAATCATTTCAGGCCTATATAGTTCATATCATGGTTATTTGGTTTAGTTCATCCATCTTTAACTTTAGACAGGCTTGGTTCATTGGTTCAGCCTTTAGTTCATCGGCCTATTCCAACACCCTAGTGAAGGGGTGGCACTTCAAATGAAAAGGATCAGGTAAGTTCAGTTAGGTTCAAAGTTCAATTTCACTCAAATAGAATAAGTCCCAAATAAATCCAGGCTACATACACCAAAGCTTAAGGCAAATGGCTGGGTCACTTATATCAAAGGAAAGAAAAAGGAAAGAATTTCTATGGATAATTTGTCCGTGGAAATGCACAGTCAAAATGCAAAGTCAAAGCAGAAGAATTTTTGTGGACAATTTGTCCGTAGGAAAAGTCCGCAGACATTTTGTTTATGGAAAACAAAGCAAAGGCCCAGGGAAATTGTCTGTAGACAATTTGCCCATGGGAACCTAGGAGGATAGTCCAAAAGAGATAAGGGACCCACCAAAGTTCCTGAAGGGTAGGTGCCCTTGCGGGGGACTTTCGGTTGGGTCGGGAGGACTTTTCAAAGGCCAGAAGGTGCCAAGAGAAATAACAAAGGTAGAGAAGTGCCCCGAGGTTCTAAGGAGATACCACGTGGACCCAATGATGTCTCAGTGGATGCCAAGTTTAACAAAATGGTTTAGCCGTTGGTTCTCAAGCGATGACGTTTGAGAAGCCGTCAATTTTAAGAGGATGAAGTATCTATTGGTTTTCAAAGCTTGACAACTAGGTGGACATCAAATTTAGCAGAATGGGAAGGCCATTTGTTTTCAAAGCAAAGGAAGTGCTAGCCATGGAAAGGAGCTCAAAACACAGTGACCTGCCAAGAAGTTTGCCCTTGGGGGCCAAACAAGCCAGATAGAGATAAAGTGGAGAAAGGACAAAGCGACAAGCAAAGAGCGAGCTGGCAATTAGCCCAAGTGGTGCCATTTGAGAAATGACTTTAGTAGGTGGAATAGTCCATTGAAAATTGACCATAAGAGGCACAAATAGCTAAGATGAAATTGGTTTTCTCCATTTTACATTAAATGGGTAGATAGAACGTATATTGGCCTTGAAAAGGGATGGATTTCAAATAGACAAAGGTGCAGTTCATTAATTCCTAGAATGACTTGTTCTTCCCAATGAAGGGACATCACATGCCACTTGCAAGCCAAAGGGCACCATGAGCCTCTTGTCTTTTTCTATATAACATTGCGAATTGGTCATTTGTAATTATCTTTTGACAAATTTTACAAGGCGCAGCCCTGTTGAGATTTTCACCTAAATCAAATAAAGACAACTTTTTTACCTCTTCTTGGATGGATATTTTGTGTATGTTCTGAGTGTTTGATTTGTGTTTAGTCATTGTCTTCTAATTCTCTCACAGGTTCAAGCACCAACACACCAGCTATCCATAAGGTGCCATTTTTTGCAGCTGACAAGAGGAGAGCTCTATTTGGAAGTATAGAATAGAGGAAGTCATTTACAGTATGTATTTCACAGCATCTTGGTGAGTCCCTGTTCCTATGTTTTCATAAGAACCTCCCTACTAATTTCTTGCACCCTGGTCTTTCTTCCAAGTCTGAGTGTATGTATGTATTTGTCTGATTCAAGAGTGGGTGTGAGAAGGTCATCTTGTTTTGGTGTATCACCTCCCTAGAGTAGTTTGTATTCCTATAATTTTCTTCCCTTTTCATCCCCCCAATTTATATATATATATACCTATATTTTGCAATTGCTAGAAAAAACAATGATACATCAGAGGGAGCTAGCCCTTACCTAGAGACTCTCCCCTCCAGCTTAACCATCCCATAAGTGAGAGGGGAGTTTCCATGTTGCGAGGAGAAGACAGGAGTTTGACTTCCTATCACTGGGTGCATTTTCTTGTGTCAACAGTTTTGGCATGCCTGGTGGGACCCAAGTTTTCAACTCAGTAAAGTTCAATATTGATGTTGGTCATGATACATCTAATTAAGTTTTCTAGCATTTGGCGACTCCACTGGTAAGAGCTTCAGTTTTCAAATTAAGACCAGTTGCTTAACTTTCTATGCCTAAGGTCACTACAAGGTCTGCTTCAAAAGGGGTTCCTTTTGATTTCATTGAATTACCTTTAAACTCTGCTAAAAGACTATGATTTGAGAGGACCCATCCTTATCCAGTAGCCGATCCTCCTAGACCTGTTATAAGAGACACAGTCGCAACAAAACCTCAGTTACAATGAATCGCAGCCATGGCATTGCCTTTTGTGGCTTTTTATGGTGAGAGTCCCTTGAATCTCCCATGCTATGATTCAATTCCAGGAACAGCTCTTAAGAATGTACCTTCTTTCGATGGAGTGGGACCTATTACAGCCATTGAGCATATTACGAATATTTCTAACCTTTGCAATATTCACAATATAACAAAAGAAAACATTGCCATCAGACTGCTAGCTTTGTCTCTAAAAGGCAAAGCTCTTGACTGGTATGGCACCTTAATTGTGAATTCAATACATTCCTAGAATGAATTAGGCATTCAGTTGATAGATCATTTTGGGGAAAAGAATGATGGTCTCTTGCTTGCTGAGCAATTGATGACTATAAAGAGATATCTGCATGAGTATATGCAGGACTTCAACACACATTTTCAAAAGACTTGGGATAGAATTCCCATCCTGGTAAGATTGAATCCTAGCTACACTTTCTTGTACTATTTAAAGGCATTAAATAGTGATATTGTTGTGATGATCCAATCTATGGGAGGACATATACTGCCTGCTACTTATGACATTGCCATAGAAGTCAAAAATTTCTTGGTTCAAGTCGACAAAATAGCCCCTAGACCTCACATGCCACTCTTCCCAAAAATGCTGGCCCCAATTCAAACCATTACTCCCCCAATTTCTCCCCTACCCATCATTGAGAAGCCAGTTGTTATTCCATCAAATGAACTTCATGAGGTTAAAAGCCTGTTGCAAAACATGTCAAACGAACTTGTAGCTCTTAAAAGGCAGCAAGCTCAAAGTAATAGGCCGAATTTGGGATATCAACATTATGGTCAAGCACCTAGACCCCCTTTTCAAGGCTATAATCAAGGACAAGGTCAGCTCACTCAAATAGGCCATTTCAAAATTAAAACACAGGGCCCCTTTCATCATCTAAAGTCATGGTATTGGTTTAGAACAATCTAGTACAAGAGCAACCAAGTTGTTCGACCATGGGGTATAATCAAGAACATATTGTTTACACAAATGAGATGATGAACTATTTTTAGAATGCAGACAACCAAATAGCCACTCAATCTCAGGTTTTTGAGCCTTCAATGCAACCCAGCATGAGTAGTAATCAGGCCTAGTTGGATTTTACCCTGATGAACCATATGGAAGGGGAATTTTACTCAGTTAATTATGTGGGCACTGCATATAATTAGGCTAATTGTGTTGCAACTAACATGAGGTTCAAAAGAAGAGAAGTGATAGAAGCCTAGGCTATCACTCAGGCAATAGCAACACCTCCTCCATTGCACTCTAATTCAAGGGCCCCAAACTTCAGGCAGCCATTTATACCTTTAGCCCCTCAGCCTGCAGTTCAGCTTGGAATCAACCCCAAAGAAAACTTGAAGGGAGGCAGCCCTCAAATCAATATAGTGGACTAGATGAAGAAGTTGCATATGAATATCTCTTTATGGGATTCATTGTCTCTTCCAGGGCAAAAGGACGTACTAAAGAAGGAATTGCATGAGCTAGATCAGCAAGCTATCCTAGCAAATACCAATAATGTCTTAATGACCAATGGATAGCCTTCCACTTCAGGTCAGGTAAAGAAAGAAGAGAAAACTCCCCCTTTCTATGTATCCTTAGTTATAGGGGATTTCTTGGTACATAACTACATAATTGACAGCGGGGCTAATACTTCAGTGATGCCCAAGTGCATTGCTGATAAGATGGGATTGAAGTACGAAGAAATGAATAAAGTAGTCCTGTAGCTAGATGGGACACCTACAAAAATAGTTGGAATTGTGAAGGGTTTAGGCCTAACATTGCATGCTTGCCCAACCTTCTCAATTCCCCATGATATAGTGGTGGTAGACGTTCCCCCTTATTTTGCAATTTGATTGTCCAAAGACTTCACATCAAAGATAGGTGGCTATCTAGCAGCGAATTGGTCATATCTAGTTTTTAGAACCAAGTATGGGACCAAATTAAAAATTGAGTCTAAGCCACTTACAAGGACCATCTAGAACCATACATGCCCAAGGCAGCAAATGTCAGTTGCACCATCATTGACCCAGAAGAGTCCCAGACAGACCAATCTCTGTCTTTCGCCCTTGAAGGAGTCATAGACTTACTCTTGGATGAGTGGGGAAGTGATAATTTCGAGCATGATCCATACAAGTTCATTGAGGAGGAATACCTTGGAGTCTACTACATGCATGAAGAAGGCACCTTCATACCTAATATAATGAAGGCAAGTAAAGAAGATCTTGGCTTATGGCAGTTGTATTTTGATGGTTCCAGAAGTAAGCTAGGAGCTAGTAGTGGGGCAATGTTGGTCTCCCCCTCAAAGGAAAGGTACTTTTCAGCTTTCTATTTCTAATTCTCTTACATGAGTAATGTTGCAGAATATGAGTCTTTGATCCATGGCCTTGAATGGGCAAGAAAAAGAGGGATTAAGGAGTTGTAAGTTTTGGGAGACAACAAGTTGATTGTAAACCAGGTGAGAGGCCTAAATCTGACCAAGAATTCCTTTTTGAATTCTTACAATCATAGAGTCTGGGACTTGGTGGAGGATTTTATTGCTTTCAATATCACCTCCATTCCCAGAGAGCAAAACAGACAAGCGGATATGCTGGTAGCAGTTGGCCCCCAGTTTGACATTTCAAAGGAAATAAGTCAAGACTGTGGTTTGTGCCACTTGAAAGTGGTGGTTTGGCCTTCAATCCTTGACAACATTATAAATTGGCAAGTTTTTGAAAGTGACCAACAAATAGCTTTTTTCTTATAGGAAGAAGCTAAATTTTCAACACAGAATCAAGAAAAATTGTAGCAGCAATACGGCAATCAGATTGTTCAGTTGAAGAATAATAAACTCCCTAAGGGTCTAGTCATGCTTGAAAGCATATTCAATAGAGCCGACCAATTAAGAAATGACAAGACATGCATCACAATAAAAGAGGAAAATTATGAAAGGGTTGAAATCTTCAAGGATAAGCTGCTTGCACTTGGGAAAGTCTGCTCATTTCAGGAAAGGCGGGCTTTCATTTTGCTATGTCAGGAGTTCTCTGATGTCTTTGCTTAGGATTACAGTGACTTGAATGGCTTCAACCCAAGGCTTGCCCAACACACTATTGAATTAGAAGAAGGTGCTAGGCCAATCACACAAAGCAAAGGCATATAAATCTGACAATTGAACCCCTCATATAGAAGGAATTGGCCAAATTGATTGAGTCCAAAATTATATTTCCAATCAAGCACTCTAGCTGGCAGGCAACCTTGTTCCTATTAGGAAGAAGAATGGGGAAATCAGGCTATGTGTCAACTTTAGAGACCTTAATAAAGTATTTTTAAAAGATCATTGTCCCCTTCCAATCATGGAGTGGATTCTTCAAAAGGTAATGAGTAGCGAACGTTGCTCCCTCCTGGATGGTTATTTAGGGTATAATCAGATTCTAGTGCAAGGTTGTGATCAGCACAAAACAACCTTCAATACTAAATGGGGGATGTTTGCCTACAAGAAGATGCCTTTTGGGCTATCCAATGCTGGTGCTACCTTTCAGTGAGCCATGGATATGGCTTTTGGGGCTTAATGAATAACAACATGCTGGTCTACCTTGATGATGTGATGGTATTCTCCAAGGAAGCGAGCCAACACATAGAGCACCTTAGGCAAATGTTTGAAAGGTGTAGGGAGTTTGGCATCTCTCTTAATCCAAAGAAGTGCATGTTTGTTGTTCATGAGGGGAAACTCCTTGGCCACATTGTGTCCAAGGAGGGTTTATCTATTGACCCTAAGAGAGTTCACTCTATTCTAGATATTTCCCTCCCAAAGCACAAGAAAGGCCTACAGAGTTTCTTTAGTAGGATAAACTTCATTCAAAGGTTCATTTCAAATTTTATAGAGATTGTCAAGCCACTCACCCCTATGCTGAAGAAGGGTGAGGAATTCAAATAGACAGCTCAAAGGAAAGACAACTTTGAGGCCATCAAGTAGGCCATAACCTAGGCTCCCACTTTGATCAGCCCTGACTTCAGCAAAGACTTCAACCTCCATACTTTCAAAAATGAAGATGTGATATCTACCATGCTTACCCAAGCTAACAATGATGACCTCGAATAGCCACTTGCCTTTTTCAGCCAAGGATTAGAGGATTTTGAAGTCAGGTACATGTATGTACAAAAGCATGTCCTGGTAGTAGTGAGGAGCTTGAAGAAATTCAGGCATATGTTGTCTAACATCAGGATTCACCTTATGGTCCCACATCTTAGCGTCAAGGATTTCTTGACCAATTGAGACCTGAATGAGAAGAGGGCAGGGTGGATTACCAAAGTGATGGAGTACGACATAGACATTAAGACCACCAAGCTGGTGAGGGGAAGAGGCCTGTGTGAACAGCTCACTATAGACTTAAAGTAAGAGAGGGAAGATAGCTTGATAATTCATGATGTAGACATTATAGAGGAACTAGCTGTCATAAAGGATTGGACACTGGACATGAGATGTTTCCTTACTATCGGTGAGTGCCCACAGGGTCTTGATAAGACTAGAAGAAGGTATTTTAAACTCTATTCTCTCCCTTATGTCTTAGTTGATGAAGTATTGTTTAGGAGGGAATTCTCTGGGGTCTTCCTAAGGTGCATTGACCCAAACCAGGCTGATAAGGTATTGGCTAAGTTCCATGATGGACCAGTAGGTGGTCACTTCGCCCCTAGAGCTATGGCAGTAAGGATAATGAGAGCTGGCTATTTTTGGCCTACTCTTTTCAAGGACACCCATGCCTTGGTAAGAAAGTGCTATAAGTGTGCACTTTTTGATGAAAAATAGCAATTGGCTGACATGCCTCTACAACCCATTCAAGTTGAGCAACCATTCATGCAGTGGGGCCTGGATTTCATAGGGATGATCAATCCTCCCTCTAATGCTAGGCACAAGTGGGTGCTGACTACTATGGATTATTTCACCAGGTGGGTGGAGGCCGTCGCTCTGAAGGAGGTGAATGAAAGCATAGTCCTAGATTTCTATGAAGACCTCATAACAAGATTTGGGATTCCAGCCACCATAATCTCAGATAATGCCTTGGCTTATTTGGGAGCTAAAACAAGTGAATGGGCACTAAGTTATGGCATATACCTTAGCACTTCATCAAATTATTATCTATATGGGAATGGGCTAGCTGATTCCACCAACAAAAATTTGATCAGAATTATAAAGAGGACCATGGAAGAAAATTAGAGAACTTGGCATGCCAAGTTGAAGATAGATCTATGGGCCGACTGAATCACTCCAAAGAGATCAATCAGAAATTCTCCATATACGCTCGTATATGGAAGGAAAGCTAGGCTTCCCATCTCACTTGAATTTCTAGCATTGGATCTCGCCCACCAACTACAATTAGAAGAAGGAACCAGAATGGAGGTCAGGCTATGTGAGCTAATGGAGCTCCAAGAGATAAGGGACCATGCCATGGCTTCTATGTCTAGTCACCAACAGCAAGTAAAAATACACTTCAACAAGAAATGTTTGTCAAAATATTTCTCTAAAGGAGACATCGTCTTGAAATGAGATGAAGACCGAGCTAAGCCTGGAAAGCATGCAAAATTTGATGCCCTATGGAGCAGTCCTTACGTAATCACTTAGTGCAAGAAGAATAATGCATTTCAACTCTCTAGGTTGGATGGCAAAGAATTGTGTATCCCAGTTAATGGGATACATTTGAAGCATTGCCATTGAATTTTGGTTCAACTTTACATAGTTTCCCTTATTTTCTTTCCTATTTTCCCTAAGTGCAGTTACACAAGTAGTGTTTTTAGCTTTGTGTGTTTTTTCCCTTTGCATGGGGTAAATTCTACCTGTTTGATTCTCAAATATTTTGGGGTTGTTGTTAACTTTTCATAGCTACATCTGACTTTGTGCCCAATGGACTGCAAGGCAACTGAGTTCTAAGCATGACAGGCATGCTTCCCCTGTGTGTCGCCATCTGTTGACCAATTTTTTTCCACAAACAAAATTTTGGTCACCTTCCTCCCTTGTTATTTAAAGATAATCATTTTAGGGCTATACAATTCATATCATGGTTCTTTGGTTTAGTTCATCCATCTTTAACTTCAGATAGGCCTGGTTCATTGGTTCGGCCTTTAGTTCATTGGCCTAGTCCAACACCCTAGTGAAGGGGTGGCACTTCAAATGAAAAGGATCAGGTAAGTTCAGTTAGGTTCAAAGTTCAATTTCACTCAAATAGAATAATTCCTAAAGAAATTTGGGCTGCATACACCAAATCTTAAGGCAAAGGGCCGGGTCACTTATATCAAAGGAAAGAAAAAGGAAAGAATTTCTACAGACAATTTGTCTGCGGAAATGCACAGTGAAAATGCAAAGTTAAAGCATAAGAATTTTTGTAGACAATTTGTCTACAAGAAAAGTCCACAGCCATTTTGTCTATAGAAAACAAATCAAAGGCCCAGGGAAATTATCTACAGACAATTTGCCTGTGGAAACCCAGGAGGACAATCCAAAAGAGATAAGGGACCCGCCGAAGTTCTTGAAGGGTAGGTGCCCTTGCGAGGGAATTCTGGCCGGGTCAGGAGGACTTTTCAAAGGCTAGAAGGTGTCAAGAGAAATAACAAAGGTAGAGAATTTCCCTGAGGTTTTAAGGAGATGCCACATGGACCCGATGATGTCCCGGTGGATGTCAATTTTAGCAGAACAGTTTAGCCGTTGGTTCTCAAGCGATGACGTTTGAGAAGCTATCAATTTTAAGAGGATGAAGTATTCATTGGTTTTCAAAGCTTGACAACCGAGTGGACATCAAATTTAGCAAAATGGGAGGAAGTGTTAGCCATGGAAAGGAGCTCAAAACACAGCGACCTGCCAAGAAGTTCGCCCCTGGGGGCCAAACAAGCCAGATAGAGACAAAGTGGAGAAAGGACAAAGCGACAAGCAAAGAGTGAGCTATCAATTAGCCCAAGTGGTGCCATTCGAGAAATGACTTCAGTAGGTGGAATATTCCATTACAAATTGAACATAAGAGGCACAAATAGCTAAGATGAAATTGGTTTTCTCCATTTTACATTAAATGGGTAGACAGAATGTATATTGGCCTTGAAAAGGGATGGATTTCAAATAGACAAAGGTGTAGTTCATTAGTTCCTGGAGTGACTTGTTCTTCCCAATGAAGGGACGTCACATGCCACTTGCAAGCCAAAGGGCACTATGAGCCTCTTGTCTTTTTCTATATAACATTGTGAATTGGTCATTTATAATTATCTTTTAACAAATTTTACAAGGCACAGCCCTGCTGAAATTTTCACCTGAATCAAATAAAGACAGCTTTTTTACCTCTTCTTGGATGGATATTCTGTGTATGTTTTGAGTGTTTGATTTGTGTTCAATCATTGTCATCTAATGCTCTCACAGGTTCAAGCACCAACACACCAGCTATCCACAAGGTGCCATTTTTTGCAGCTGACAAGAGGAGATCTCTATTTGGAAGTATAGAACAAAGGAAGTCATTTACAGTATGTATTTCACAGCATCTTGGTGAGTCCTTGTTCCTGTGTTTTCATAAGAACCTCCCTACCAATTTCCTACACCCTAGTCTTTATACCAAGTCTGAGTGTATCTATGTATTTGTCTAATTCAAGAGTGGGTGTGAGAAGGTCATCTTGTTTTGGTGTATCACCTCCCTATAGTAGTTTGTATTCCTATAATTTTCTTCCCTTTTCATCCCCCCAGTTTATATATATACCTATATTTTTCACTTGCTAGAACAAACAACGATACATTAGAGGGAGCTAGCCCTTACCTAGAGACTCTCCCCTCTAGCTTCGCCATCCCATAGGCGAGAGGGGAGTTTCCATGTTGCGAGGAGAAGATAAGAGTTTGACTTCCTGTCACTAGTTGCATTTTCTTGCGTCAACAATTCTTAGATGACATCCTCATCTTTAGTGGGCCTTGAGAGGACATCTAGATCATGTCTCTTATATCTTCAACATTATGTAAACACAAGTTATAATCCAACTTAACCAAGTGTTCCTTTGGTGTCATAAGCATCTAGTACCTAGGTTACATCATCAAGTATAGTCGTATACATTATCTAGATAAGATAAAAGTAATTTGGGATTGGCCTACTCCACGTAATCTCAAAAAATTGGGGAGTTTTCTTTGGCTTGACAACTTATATCGTAGGCATGTTATCAAGTTATATAACATTTCATGGCATATCAATCAGATCATGTGCACCAAATCTACCTTCAATTAGACAATTACATAATAATGCTCTTTTGAGATTCTCAAGCAACATCTTTATGCAGTGTATATCCTTATAATATATGATAGTGCACATTCTTTTAAGCATCACATTGATGCATGTGACTATGTAATTGGTGTAGTACTCATAAAATATGTGCCATAGACATACTATTGCATATGGCTCAAATACACTAAGTGACATGGTTCAGTGATACTAGACATATAATGAAAAAAATATATATTATTGTTCAAGTAATCAAGAAATGGCAATACTACATTCTAGGTAAGTAGATAGTAATTCATTTTGATCATAAGCCACTTTAGTTATTGCAAACATAAATAAATCTAGATAATTCATGCCACATGAAATGGATGGATTACTTGTAGTAATTCCATCTCATGATCAAGCACAAGAAGGTAAAGGAAAATAAGGTAATATATTACATCTATAGACTATTGATCCACATGCTAGTTATAGTGTTGGATACACATGGCCACATCATCATATATTGGGTATCACTCTACTCATCTGATAATGACTTCACACAGACTAAATTTCACTCACCCTAAGTAAATAATTTTGGGATTTTTATCTACATGACAAGCTTCTCTACAAGATTGTTCATATTTGTGTACTTGAAGGTGCACCTTGATAAAAACTCATTTTAGATGCTCACTATAACAAGACTTCAGGCATTTTGATATTAAAAATACTTTAGTCACATTTATTCTTGCTACACATGCACATAAACATGGAGTGACATATTAACTCTTACATTCCTTGTTGCATTGTAAATCTTGGAAATATAACACTAAGGCTACACACACCTCTATTTGTTCTATCTAAACCATGGTAATCCATCAACATGGATTTATTGAATGAAATAAATATGAAAAATCACCAATATGATGTGGTATTTGTTATAGTGGATATGTTTTTGAAAATGGCTATTGTGGTTGCCTACAAGAGGGACATTGATGGAGGTGACACTGCATAATATTTATTTAGCCACGTATGGTTACACTTTAGAATTCCAACATTCATCATATCTAACAATGATCCTAGATTTTTGAATCATTTCTAACAAGCATTTTTGGATTTTATGGGTACATAGTTAGATTGGTTGATGACTTTTCATTTAAAAACATATGGAAAATCAAAATTTATCAATGACACATGTTCATCTTCTTCACATGTATAATTATGTGCAAGATTGAATTTGGGATGACAATATTTTATACATTTAACTTACCTATAACATATATCTTCATATTTATATGAGGCATAATTGACTTGAGACATGTCTAGGGTTTTTAGATTTCAAAACCTTTGGACATCTCCCTCCACACACTAGCTAACACTAAGTCATGTGCATAGGAAAGGGAAGTAAAAAAAAATAGAAATTTGTTTGCCACATATAATCTATTCATTAGTCATTTTACCAAATTCTCTCTTTCTCATAGTAAAAGTAAAAATACAGTCCTGATCAACATCACACACCTCAAGCATTATGAGTTGAAAATCAAGTTTGGATGTACCTTCAAAAGGAATGCTTCAAAAGTCCATATCAAAAGATCAAGCCTATATGTTATGATCACCTTAGTGTTATGCATCAATTCACCACATTATTACACATTATTTATTTGCATACCACTTGTCACTAATAAGATGCATATAACTATTACGCTTTAAATCTTGCCCATTATCACTTCACTATCATATGACACTCTAGATGGCATACTCTGAACTTGTGCCATGTTAGAGCATATTCATAATATGCCACATGTTGGTTCATAATTATCATTTAATAAAGGAGGATGTAAGTATCTCTCTAACAATCATCATCATTTGTAACTATCATCTTCTATTGTAAATATGTGTTATAAACACTATGATAAACATCAAGGAAGAAATACACAAGTTTCATTGGTTTTGCTCCAGCATTTGACCATATTATGTTCTATATTCTTTCACAATAGTTTAGGTAATTGGCAAGGATGTATTCCCCTTCTAATATAAGAGATTGATCGTTTAGTTTTATCATTTCATTGTACATGTCTGCACTTTTCCTATTATATACTTTTGAATATAAGATAACTTTTTGCATATCAATTTTTTGCTTAATTCAAATGTGTTAGTATATATTAATAGTTCAATATTTACTTATGCATTATACCATCCATTATTTATCTCCATGTGTGGCTTGGTCCACCACACACTTAGTCTTGGGAACCATAATGCATATCACCTTTGGATTTTATGAACATAATTATAAAGAACATTTTTGCCTACTTATCACTTCTAAGAAATGTCAAGTCGACGATTTGGAAACCTAAAAAAGTCAAGTTGATAGATTAGCCAAGTTCCTCAATTTATCAATAGTTTTTAGGGTTTTTCCATAAAACCCTAGTTTCTAATGTCAAACTTTAATGATTTTCACCGAATCTTGTAGTATTTAAGATGCATTCTTAAGCCTTATTATTGTCTTTATTACTGTTGTTTTGGAAAATTGACCAAGTCTAATGTCTAATTTAGTATTTTACATCTATATTAGGCCTAATTAAATGTGTATGAAATTTCTATTACAATTTAATTGAAATCCACTTATCCCTATTAAAAATACATGTGATGTATGTCTCA
This sequence comes from Torreya grandis, assembly GCA_037957365.1. Classification (NCBI taxonomy): domain Eukaryota; kingdom Viridiplantae; phylum Streptophyta; class Pinopsida; order Cupressales; family Taxaceae; genus Torreya; species Torreya grandis. The sequence continues at coordinate 1,406,252 of JARHVA010001288.1, read as the reverse complement.
TATATATATATATATATATATATATATATATATATATATATATATATATATATATATATATATATATATATATATATATAAGTTTTGGTATGAATATGAATATATAAATTATTGTTTATTAGTAACTATTAGCCAAATTTTGGCTACCATCAACCAATCTACTAAAAAACTTTTCTTGTCAAGCCTTAACCTTGGTTTTTAAGCTTTAAAATCCTTAATAAGGCATTTTTAGCATTTTTTAATGTATTTTTGGCAAGTTTAAGGTAAGTGTCTTCCTAATGTTATGTTTGTCTAGTCATAGTGGGTCTTGGTCAAAGGGGTTCAAAGAGGGTCAATAGTTGAGAAACCTTTGTCACGCCATGTAGTCTAAGTCAAATTCATTTAATGTGTTTTATGGCCCATAAAAATACATTAAATGAAGTCAATACTCACTTCTAACATTGTAACTCACTTTGACATGCTTGTTTAATCATTTTTAACATCCAAGAAGAGAATATGGTAAGCAGGTGGCAAGTTTGTAGAAGAAGTCAATGGTTGACACATCATACCATGTTTATACAAATGTAAGGAATCTCAAAGAACACTTTTTGATTCACTTCAATCAGTTTTTATGTAGATAATGATAGTTCTCAAGAAAAAAAGAGTGGTTTTCAAGAAGTTTGTATAGGTTGTAGAGGTAAGATCATTTACAAACACTCTTATAGCTTCTCCTAGTTTGTATAGGTTCAAATACATGCATTAGAGGAGGTTAAAAAATCAAACAAGGCAAAAACCTACTCATCTCTCCCATCACTGTCCTTGGCAACTCTAGAAGGTAGTTTGGTTTTCAATCGGTACAAGTAAGAGAGAGAAATTTTGGAGATTAAGCTCATAGGGGATGTTAGATGGGTCTCCCTACTCCCATATTCTAGCATTTTTTTTTGGATTAATCCCCTTTGCATTATGAACCATCATTAATATGGCAAGCACCTAAAACACTTGTTAAACCCTCCTAAAAGACCTGATGAGATAAAATATGGGTTAAATTCTTTAAAATGGAATGGTTTGACTTTGAAATGACTAGAGTGATTCTCATAGCTCCTATGGGTACCTAAACAACATACTTGATGATACATGTGGAAATTACATTGTATGAAATTGGCCTAAAAGTATGGTTGTAGGCCTGTTTATGAGCATGTAGGGTAAGGAATGGTCTTCAAATCAGATATATAAGAATAATAAGCTAATGTAAAGGTTCCGTGATCATATACACACCTTTATAGATCTATTAAGGTGATATATAAGCCATTCAAGTTACCAATTTGGGCATATAAGGGTGAATACACTATTTTACTAGCCAAAAAGCTCAATTGTAGACCTAAAAAGTACTCTTGGAGAGATTTATTCTAGCATATTGAGTTCTCCTATGATGTTTTAGGTGATAAAAAATCATAATCAAGCTTTGGAACCCATCATTTTCTTTATAAATCACTCAAGTTGCCTCTTAAGAATGAGCATGCACTTAAGCTAGGGTTTTAACCTTTTCTTGGTCACCCACAACCTAATATCAATCCCATTTCATAGCTCAGGTTGGGAGGGATTGAATCACCCTATTAAGGGTGAAAATTTGAGATATAAAATTTTTTTCACACCCGATGGGGCTATAAAAGTAAGATATCCAAATTGATTCTAGTCTTGGTAAAAGTGTAGCTGTAGCAGCCTTCTTCATTCAAAATCTGGCAACTCTAATAAGTTTTAAACTCTTAGTTACTGACTAGTGAGCTAATTTTCATGCCAAAGGTGAATAAAAAATAGAAATTGAAGGTATTCCCTTTTAATTTTTTTAATACCTTTATATTCAAACAAAATAAAGGAGTTTCCTCATACACTCCCTTATACCAAGTCACCTAGAACAAAGCTTTATATTCCCTTCTATCCAGTCTTCCTAAGGTTGATAGTATGGATATAAATTTTCCCTTTGTTACAATTAATGGTGGTTCTCCCTTAAACCTTCAAAAATATGATGACATACCAATGGTTTCACTCAAGAGTGTACCTTATTTTAGTGGAGAAACTTCTCTTACTCCCATTGAGCATATTAGCGACATGGCAAACTTTTACGACATCCATAACATAACACAAGAGAATGTCCAAATCAGGTCTTTGGAAACTAGTTTTATAGGTAAGGATTTGGATTGGTATATAACCTTAGCTTCCAATTCCATTGACTCATGGGATGACTTGGGAGGGAAATTGAGTAAGAGATTTGAAGCAAAAAGTGATCACTTGTCCTTAGTCAAGTAATTGACAACCATAAAAATATCCCCTCAATAATTGATGAAATATTTCAATGATAGGTTATAAAATACATGGTATAGGATCCTAATTATTTTAATACCCACTCTAAACTATGCATTCTTATATTACTTGAGGGCTTTGAACAGTGATATAGCAGTTATGATTCAATCTATGGGTGGGAATACCTTATTAGATGCATTTAAAATTGTTATTGGAGATGAAAATGATCTAGTGTAAGTTATAAATCTTGATCCAAGGCTCCATATGCATTTTTTTATAGACATTTATCCCCTTACTCCAACTCTTACTCCCATTCCTACCATAATCAGTCATGAGTTGGTTACCCCTAGTCAAGCAAGCAACCCAGATGGTGTGGAAGGGCTATTTAAGACTCTTGTAAACAAAGTCATGAAAATAAAGAGGAAAAAAATTTAATATCATATGCCTTACCAATATCCATACCAATATTATCATCCCTATCAATCAAATAGGCCACCCTTTCAAGGAAATGCTTAAGGACAAGGCCATATCACTAATGTTAGACCATATATAAGTTTCAACCCAAATGCAACCTCCACTTCAATATCTTCGGTACCCACTAAAAAAACATTAATGTAATAACAATAATGACCCTCTAAATTTAATAAATCTCATGAATAATCTATCAATTAAGATGGAGGTTTGAATCAAGCTTGTGTGGCACAAGAAAGACCTTTTCCTTATTTAACATAAGATGAAGTTTATAAATAGGTTATGGATGTCAGAGAGCAAGGTCAGTCAAGTACTACACTTTTAAATTATCAAGAAGAGGATTGTTATGTAGTGAATCAAGTGTGCATCTCAAGTAGGTTGGTAAATAGTTCTATTACATCCAACACTAGGTCTAAAAGAAGGGTTGTTGAAGAAGTACAAGAGACTCCAAAAGGTTGAGATAAAATTCACTCCATGACTCAAGGGATAATAGAGCCTAATGTACCTCTTAAGGCTCAATAATCTTAAATAAATTATAATGATAAGAGTACCTTTTCACACCAAAACAAGTAGGCCTAGAGTGATGTTATAACTCTTAGAGGATAGCTAAATATTGGTGCTTCTTATCTCAACATAATGGATCAAATGAAAAATATTCATGTAAGTATACCTATGTGAGACACTTTGTTTATTCTTGGGAAAAAGGATATGATGCAATAATATCTATCTAATCTCAACTCATTATTAAGAACATTAAGAAAGGGCACTATTGTGTTCATAAATACATCCAAACCTAGTGAGTCACAATAAGGTAAAGTGAACAAGACTTCTCCCTTCTATGTTTCAGTGATCATTGGTGATTGTTTGGTGCATAATTTTATGATAGGTAGTGGGGATAGCAACTCAATCATGCCAAATCAAATAGTAGATAAGTTGAGCCTTAAATATGAACCTAATACTAAAGGTGTGATACAAATAGATAGATCATCCACTAAGACAATTGGTATTATCAAGGATTTGAATATAAATCTTTATGCTTGTCCCAATTTCTCCATTTCCAAGATGTGTTTGGACCATACTTTTCCCTTTACTTGTCAAGGGACTTCACAGCAAATATTGGTGGTTACTTGTCATTAGATTGGTCCTACATTATTTTTACGATAATATATGGCACCAAAGTTACCATAAAATTAGAACATATATCAAGGTTTAATATTTATCCATACAAACAAAATATTACTAATGTTAATTATGATATCATTGATGAGGAGGATCAGCCTAGTGACAAAGAGCCAATTGTTCCTCTTGAAGACATTTTAGATCTCTTTCTTGATGAATGGGGGGTAGAAAATCATGAGTTTGACCCATATAGAGGTGCTGAAGAGGATGGTCTTGGAGTCTATTACTTACATGAAGAAGGTACATCCATACCTTCTATTTATAATCCTAATTATGATAGTGATGGCTTATGGAAGTTGTTTTTGATGACTCAAAAATCAAGAATGGAGTAGGTGCAATTATTATGATTATTTCTCCATCAAATGAAAGTTATAATTTAGCCATTATATTTTAGGTTAGTTGTTATTACAATGTAGTTGAATATGAATCTCTTATACATGGTCTTTAATGGGAAAATAAGAAAGAATTCAAATAAGTACAAGCCATTGGAGATAGTGAACTAGTTGTACACCAAGTAAGAGGTTAAAGTGCATCTAAGAACACATTTTTGAAGTCTTAAAAGCACGGAGTGTGGGACATTATTGATTATTTTGAGGATTTTGAAATTATATAAATTCTAAGAGAATGAAACTATCATGTTGATAGGTTGACATCAATTGCATCATAATTTGACATCCCCAATGATGTCAAGAATCCAAAAATATAGCCACACATCATGGTAGTTGTAAGGCCTTTAATACCAAACAATGATGTCAATTAGAAAGTGTTTGAAAATGAAAAACAAATAGCATGTTTTATCCAACATGAGTTTCAGTTCTCTTGCCAAAATTAGGCCAAGTTACAACACCAATACGGGGACCAAATTATGCAATTAAGATCTAATAAGCTTCCTAAAGGGTTAGTTACTCTTGAAGGTATACCCAGTTAAATTAATCAAATGAGGAGAGACAAATTAAGCATGTTTAAAAAATAATAACAACATGATTAATTATAAATATTCAAATATAAACTCTTAAATCTTTGAAAGGTATGTACTCAACAAGAGAAGGTTGAATTTATTGAGTTATGTAGAGAATTTTTTAATGTTTTTACTTGGGAGTACAGTGACCTAATGGGTTTGATCCCTCATTGGATCAACAAACTATATAAATTGATCCCAATGATAATTTTGTGAGGAAAATTCAAAATTAAATCAATCCTAAACTGGAGATCCTAATGAGAAAATAACTCACCAAGTTGATAGAGTCAAGAATTATCTTTCCTACTAAACACTCTTCATGGGTTTCCAACTTAGTTCTTGTGAGAAATAAGAGTGGTGAGATAAGGTCATGTGCCAATTTTAGATACTTGAATAGGGTGTCATTAAATTATTATTATCCTCTACATTCAATGGAGAAAACCCTTCAAGTAGCGGCAGGTTCTCAACATTTCTCACTTTTGGATGGTTGTTCATATTACAACCAAGTGTTGGTGAAAGAACAAGATCAATATAAGATAACCTTAACTACCAAATATGGCACATATTCCTACAAGATAATTTCATTTGGGTTGTCTAATGAATTTTCCACATTCCAAAAGTCCATAGATATGTCCTTCCAAGGTTTGATCAATGAGATGGTACTAATATACCTTGATGACATAATCATTTTCTCTAAAGATGTTAGTGACCACTTGAATCATCTAAGGCTAATATTTTAAAGGTGTAGGAAATATGGGTTTTCTCTCAATCCCAAGAAGTTTTTTTTTTGTTTATGAGGGTAAATTAATTTTTCACATTTTTTTATAAAGATGGACTTGTTATAGAGCCTGATAGAGTGAGTGTCATACTAGCTTTGTCATTGCCCAAACATAAGAAAGCTTTTCAAAGTTTTCTTAGGAAGATAAATTTTGTTATAAGGTTAATTCCTATATTTTCCAATCTTATAATGCCTATAATAAATATTTTAAATAAGCATCAAGCATTTGTTTTGACTAAGGAAGGGAGGGCTAGTTTTGAGGCCATGAAACAAGTTATTGCTTAAGCACCTATGCTAATCAACCCTAATTTTTATATGGAATTTTTTTATATGATTTTACCAACATTGAAACCATCTATTATATATTAATGTAGAATAATAATGAAGGACTTGAACATCATATAGCCTTTTTTATTCAAGGACTAGAATGTTATGAAGAGAGGTATACATATGTTGATAAATAAGTATTGGTAGTTATAATAAGTCTTAAGAAATTCAGGCATATGGTGTCCAAAAAAAAAAACATGTCATGGTAACTCATCCAAGCATAAGATACTTCCTCTTGAATAAATACTTTAATGAGAAAAGAGTTGGATGGATAACTAAGGTGATGGAGTACGGTGTTGAGATCAAGGCCACTAAGCTAGTAAGAGGGAGAGGGTTGTGTCAACACCTAGCATCAAACCTAAAGGAGGAAGAAGAGATGGTTTTGGAAAATAAAAATGGTCCTATTATATCTAAAACATCATCTTCTCCAAGTTGGACACAATAAATGGTAAGGTTCCTTCAAACAGGTGAGTGTCTTATAGGTCTAGATCAAGCAAGAACGAGATACTTAAGATTGCAAGCAATACCTTATAACCTTGTGGATAGGGTTATTTTGAGAAAAGTCCTCAATATAATGCTACTAAGATGTGTAGAAACATACTAGGTTGATAAGCTTCTAGAACATTTCCATGATGGACCAATTGGAGGTCAGTTTGCACCTAAAACTACACCTATAAAAATAATAAGGGTTGGTTACTATTGGCCTAGCCTATTAAAGGATTAATATGATTGGGTTAGAATATGTCAAAAGTGTGCATTATTTATAGGCAAATAAAGACTTTTAGCCTTTCCTCTTCATCCTATTCAGGTTAAACAAAAATTTATGCAGTGGGGACTTGACTTCATTGGAATGATCAATCCTCCATCTAGTGTTGGCCATAAATGGGTTCTCATAGCTACCAAATATTTCACAAGGTGGGTAGAATCAGTGGCCCTTGAAGAGGCTAATGAAAAGGTTTGGGTTGCATACAACAATAATTTTTAATAATGCCATGGATTTTAGTGGTGTAAGAATAATGGAATGGATTCTCCAATATGGTATCTACTTGAGTAATTCTTCTAATTATTACCCCTAAGGAATTGGGATAGATGAGTCCACTAATAATAACATGATCATAATCATAAATAGGATAAGAGAAGATAATCAAAGGACTTGGCACACTAGATTTAAGATAGCCCTATGGGTTGATAGGATCACTCCAAAGATTGCCATTGGTAACTCACCCTATATGCTTGTCTATGGGAGAGAAGATAAGCTACCCATTTCACTTTAGTTACCAACTCTTGAGTTGGAACATCAGATTGAGAGAATGGAGAATGATCCTATGGAGATAAGATTGGCAAAACTAATGTCATTGGAGGAAGCAAGAAATCATGTTATGCACACCATGAAATGTCACCAAGCACAAGTGAAAAGAAACTTTGTAAATAGAAATATCTCAAAAACATATAAAAAAGGAGATCTTGTTTTAAAGTGGGATGATGATAAACCTAATCTTAGTAGTTTTATGCATTTTGGAGTGGACCTTATGTTATCATTTCTTACAAAGAACACAATGTCATTTAGCTTGCAAGACTCAATAGAGAGAAGTTGAGTATCTCAGTCAATGGGATACACTTGATAGTAAGATATTGAGGTCAATTTTACAATTTTGTAGATATTAGAGTAGATATTTGTAATCCCTAAGTGATTCAATCACAAGTGTGTGTCTTGTTTGCTTTGTGTCATTCTTTCCTCCAAGTGTCTTATGACACATGTGTGGTATGGTGTTTTATTTTATGTTTGTCTATTTTAATTGATTTTGAGTTTATTATCAAGTATTATTTTTAGTTTTCCTCAAATTAGGTTATATTCATGACTTGATATCCTAATGAATATACTAAGCCACTAGTCTATATGCATAACAAGCATGCATTCCTAGGAGGTTGCCAAAGATGTTACCCATATTTTGGCTACTATAGACCAATCTACTAAAAAAATAATCTTTTCAAGCCTTCATCTTGGTTTTTAAGCTTTAAAATCCTTTATAAGGCACGTTTATCATTGTTTAAGGTATTTTTGACAAGTTTAAGATAAGTCTCTTCCTAATGTTATGATTGTCTAGTCATGGTGTGTCTTGGTCAAAGGGGTTCAAAGAGTGTCAAGAGTTGAGAAACCTTTGTCATGCCTTGTATTCTAATTCAAAGTCATTTAATGTGTTCTATAGTATATACAAGTAAATTAAATGAATCCAAGACTCATTTGTAATGTTACAACTCACTTTGACATGCTTGTTTAATCATTTGTAATGTCCAAGAAGAGAATGTTGATCATTTTGACCACAAGTCAAAATGGGTGAACCTCCCTATAGTCAAAAGCTTATATAGGGGTCTAACATAGTGTCATAGGGTGTTCTATAGTTAATTTCATGTAATTTTATGTCATTTTTGCCTTGATCATGGTTTAATTAAGTATTATGTCAACTTGAGTCACTTAGGGGCCATTTTAGGGTCTTATGTGAAAGTAGTAGGTTTTCATGGTGTTTGAGTAGTAAATATCATGGAAATAATTCACAAAAGCCTCAATAAGTTCATTCAATATTATATCAATTAATATTTCAAGCACAAGCCTAAGTGAACTAGATTGTCATCAAGATGTCACACAAAAATGAATAGGTTGGTTACTTGTGCATTTTATAAGTTTGCTTAGAAATCATCCTAGAAAAAAGGACCACATGGAAATGTTGATATTAGGGTCAAGATCATCCCCTAAAAATTTGGTAACTTCATATTTTTTTTTGCTTCTAGATATAAGCCTTCAAAGTTGAATAAGTAAATGAAGATGGTCATGTGAACGTCAAAACCAAGCCATGGAAAAAACCATTGGAGTTTAAATTCTGACAGTCTCACAAATGTCAATGATAGTCATGTGGACATAAAAATCAAGCCATGATAAAAAACCATTGGGGTTTAAATTATGATGGTCACATGGGTGTCAAATACATTCACTTGAATGTCAATGATGGGTATGTGGATCTCAAACTAAAGTCTCATAAAATAGCCATTTTAATTCAAATAGGGGAAAATCTAATGGTTAGCATTAGAATGTACACCTAGATCTGATGATGTGAAGACAACCTGATAGATTTAGTGGGTCCAAGCAAAATTAATGGTACATGCTCAATCATACCAAGAAAATCAATGGTGCGAGCTAGAGTCAAAGGTCAAGGAGCTCAAATTGAGTGTAATGCTACCAAATGTCATAATATTGAGACCCTGGATCAATGATCAATAGCCAACATTCAAGGTTTAAGTAAAGAGACTCCAAACAAGATTGATAGATCAAATTTTATCAGGTTTCAAATGGACAAGATGAGGCTACATGTCTAAACGATGACAAGCATATTAAAAAATGGAATGAGTAATGTGGAAAAGGAATACCACATAGGTATCCATGTAGGATTGATAATTCTATAGTAGAGTAAGCACTTTAGACCATACACCACCATAAAAAGCTCAGTCAAGATTCGAGATGAATAGTGACCACTAGATGTGAAGAGCCAAAGTTCAAGAGACCAATGAGTGACTATAGATGATGAATAAAAGTGTCTAAAAGATAAATAGTATCTAGGAAAACATCTTATGACTATTTTATCATAGGTTTCAACTCTCCCCAGTCCAATTTCAAGTCCTTGAGTTGAAGATCCATGATGAAGGTAGTTTCATGTGTGAGCAAAAAGAGTTTTATGCCACATTTTAGGAGTTTTATGCTTCATGAGCCATTTGTCCCATTATACGTTGAATGGTTTGTTTTTTAATTCATCCTCCTACATATGTAACTCCTCCTATTAGCTAGACATGTGTTCTAGTGACCTTTTAACTTCATTATTTTCTCCTCTAAATTTATATAAGTAGCTATCATTTTGGCCTTTATAAAATAGACCACACCAAGTATGGAAAAGCCTTATTAGTTTCATGTTACATTTTGCCTTAGAATAATTAAAGAAATATAGTTCTAATTTCAAGAATATATTTTTTGAGTGTGTAAAATGATGAATGGTTAAGTCCAGTGATTCTATCATTTGCTTTTCCTTGTCCTTTCATGTCTTCTATAAGAAACTCTCATTCTAATAGATCATATAGAGTTTATTAAAGTGTGTTAAGATCCTTTCAAGTGTATGATTGTCCTTGGAGTGTGAAATTTTCCCTATAGTTCATTTTCCTTGTGTTGCTTCATACATCTCACCTCTATATTGAAACATTCATGTTAGAATCCTTTAGGACTTTGAGAATAGTCTATATGTTTTATTTCTTAGTGAATGAAATGTGATGATAATTTGTAAAACATCTTGGTGTATCACCCCATTATATTAGGTTCAATTCATGAAAATTCTAACTCTTTTCCCCATAATCAAGCATTAGCATAGGTGAAATCACTTCAAGATACATTCAGGGAACTAGCCCTTAAATCTAGAGGCTCACTTCCACTATAAGTACACCCACATACCTCAAAGTGTTCCCATGTTTCCCAAATATGGAAGATCCTTAAACACCCTCTTCTAAGGTGCAATATTTGGTGATAATGGTTTTGGCATGCCTGATGGGAGAATTATCTTCAAGATAACTTGTCAAGGTGAATGTTGGTCTTGATAACATCAATTACAATTTGGTATGCTACTCAGCATTTGGTGACTCCATCAAGGTAAGATATGGTTCAAGAACATTATCTTATTATAAACTTTCTCTCATCATTCATGGTTCTCACTAGGTCATCCTCTAGTAGAGCTCTCAACCACATTAATCCACCTATTGAGCATGAACTTCTCCTTGAAGTTCAGTATCCTTAGCCTAATCTACCCTTTAGAAAACTAGTAGATTTTTATATAGAGGAAGAGTTTGAATAAATTGAAAAAAATGAATATTTTGAGGAGTTTGAAGAAGATATGTCTAGACCTCATGCTTTCCCTACCTTCAACACTGAAAATCCAATTCACCTTCAAGCATGTGATGTTATTCCTCCTAATGCCATAAAAGGTGTGTCCATATTCAATGGTGAGAGTCATGTTACACCTATTGAGCACATTAAGGATGTCTCCAATTTTTGTAGCTTCCATAATATCACTTGAGAGAACATTGATATTAGACTCCTTACCATGTCCCTTAGGGGGAAAGCTCTTGATTGGTAAAAGACTCTAGAAGGTGGATGCATTACATTATGGGATGATTTTAGAGTATTTTTGACTTCAATATTTGGAAATGAAAGTGATCATGCCTCTCTCATACATCAACTAAATGTGATCAAAAGAGGATCCAAAGAAATGATGCCTGATTTCAATGAGAGGTTTCAAAAGACTTGGTTTATATTGCCTCCTCCCATGAGGTCACCTCCTAGTTTTGTGTTTCCTACTTACTTGAGAGCCTTTGGTACTAAATTTTATATCATGTTTCAATCTATGGTGGATTCCACTATCTCATAAGCATATAAAATTTCTATTAAAGATAATAATGGTCTCATCCAAGCTAGAAGATTTCCTCCTAAGGTGTTTATGCCTTCTTTGTCTTCTACTTTCACTAGTACTCCAAATACAACCTCAATTCCCAATGTTAATACCAAGCCTAAAGCCACTCCTAATAAGGAAAAAAATGTCATGGATCCATATACAAAAAATCAAATGCTAAAATATCAGATTAAGTGATTAAATATGAAACTAGCTGCTCATCAAAATCCATACCCTTACTAGCAACAATTTGGCCAATAGTATGGAAGGGAAAGAGGGAAATGGCATCCCAATCCTAACCAGTGTATAATATAGTGGCAAATTTTCATATTTTGGTGAATTTGACATTTTTCCAGTGTTATTTTTGGTGATTTCTGAGCCCTTCCATGGTTTCCTGGTCACCAAGCTTTATTGGGTTTACTTGGTTGCCTAGCATTGTAATCACCAAGGCAAATGTTACGTTTGAATTTTTCCATGGTGGTATTCACCTTTCACACAGCCAACTAGGTAATGCTTATTGTGGAATGTTTTTTGGGTTTCAAGTTTTGGTTTCATGCAGTATGGGAGAATTCACCATCCTAGTTTCATTTTACCATGGAGGAGTCAGCTCGTTTCGCCAACACACTTTCATTTTGTCGTGGAGGAGTCAAATCATTTGGCATGGTAAATTGGTAATTGTATTGATTTTTAATATGTATAAATCTGAATTCACCCAAATAATGAGACATTCACTAAATACCACTCTACTGGCACTCCATCAAATTTCTGGCAGCGTAGGACACATCGTGGGCAAGACTCAGACTCCAGAGATAGCTTCCATAAGTGGTGGTACATTGGTATGTGCATCTCTACTATAAAATACTCTCCTTGAGCTTATGTAGTTTAATTTAATCAAAAGCTTATCTACAGTTTCCTTTTTTATCTCATTTTCATTAGAAATTTTTCAAAAAGTGGATGCAATGCTGAAAGTTGTTGGCAATGTTAATGGTTTTTAAAGCTTGCATGCATGGATATTGACCACCTAAGGTCAATATCTTATTTCCTTTACTATGGAATGTCGATTCACCAACTGTAAAAAATCAGATTTGAAATTTAACTTTTTTTCTTTAAGTTTCAATTCCTAGTCTGAAAGTAATACTGATTATTCTCAGGGAAGTAAAGTTTAAATGGATTATCAGTGGATTGAGATTTCAGGGGAGGGTGAGTCTGTAACTAATATTGCTCAGTCTCAGGGAAGTGACAAGGGTAAAACCCCTAAGGGCAATGAAGGGATTAATCTTACATCAAAATTCCAAAAACATAGAGATACTACCATAAAGGCTTTCTTTGGAATTGACAATGTTTCTGGTCCACCAACTTTGGCAAGTACAAGTGCAGAAGGAAATCACAATACCTCACCACCACTAGAAGAGCAGGTTGTTATTCAATTAAATCAAAATGCATCAAATGAGGATAAAAATGTTCTAACAATAGAAGATGTTGTAATAGAAGATAATATTGATGTTGGTAGGAAGAAAAGAAAAAGGAATGTAAAAATGGGGCGGGAGTGGGAAATGAAAAGGACTTTCTAGGTTGATTGGGTAGCAAAGTACTAGTTTATGCAACCAGTCACAAACAATGATGAACCACCAATAGAATGCAAGTGTATGATTTATACCTCGAAAACTAAAAGAGAGAAAAAGTTGCAGTTAAAGCTCGACACTATATAAAAACATATTGGTAAGGTTTATGAAAAACAAATCATAGATGGAAAGGAAGTAGCGGCAGTGAGATGGAAATCAAAGGAAGAATGCCTTCATGTTAAGTATGCCATAGAATATGAAGAGTATTTCAAGAAAATAGCAGTAATTGGTAGTGGCAGTAGTGTCAATCTAATCAAGGATGGGCTTCAACATGCAACCAATGATGCAAACTTGGCAAAGACCGTTCAGATGAGTGTTATTTTTCATATTCTATCTAGAGGGCATTCTATGAGAGACTTTTCAAAATATGGTAATTTATTATCTTTTTTGAGAGTTCCTCACTATCCTTGAATATAATGAAATGATTCGCCCAAAAAATTAAAATTTTACTGTGATTATTACTTTTTGTTCGCCAATGTATAATTTTTTGGTGGTTTTAAAATAACACAATTCACCCAAATTTTACACATTGTTTGAGAGACTATGAATGATTCGCCAATGGAGATTATTATTTTTTCTTTGTAAAATATTTTTTTTGCCACAAAAAAAAAAAAAAAAATTGTTAGGTATTTTACACCTTTTGCCAAATTTTTACACCTTTTCTAAAGGAGGGGTTTCTTAAAGTATACCCTGATCCTAACTCTACCACCAATGTAGGAGAGATGGTACCAGTTCATATCAATTTTGTAAAAGGATAAGATTGGAAACAAAGCCAATTCATGGATGCTAGTGGAAGTGGAGAGCAAGCTCTTGTTTCTCAAGGAGTTACTCATCTCTTATCAGCTGAAGATGAATTCAAGATGCATACAATTGAATGTGGGTAGCCTTAAGGAGAGATCTTCAAAAAATTCCTAGTTGAGAAAACTTTTGTGCTTATTCAAAGAACCTCTATTACAAACAACACTATAACCAAGAGGAAAGATTTAGGTGGTGACATTAATGTGCCTATAAGATCATTTAATCCTCATACAAAGCAATAAGGTATGGTTGTCGGTGTGGCTACCTCAAATAACTTTGCACATTTTTCAAATTAGAATGTTGGAATGACTGTTCAAGGCACTCTAAATCCTCAAGTTCTAAGAACTTATTTTCTTCTAAGAATAAAAGATAAAGTATGTATGGATTTTTAAAATTTTAGATTCATTCAAGAGTACTAAAACATCCATTTCCATTTAGTATGTTCCCCATAAGCCTAGTCAAAAGGATCTCCTACAAAAATAGCTATCTACTATCCCTACTAGTGTCCCTCCTTAAAATTAAAGTAATAGTCATGTTTTCCTTGAAAATTATCCTAACACTATTGTTGAACCATCCAATAGGGCTAATAAACCTCCACCATTATATCTCACTCTAATAGTGGGTGACAAGATTGTCCATAACTACATAGTTAATAGTGGAGCTTCTACTTTAGTCATGCCCAAAGTGGTAGTTGATAAATTGGGCCTAAAGTTTGAGCCTCATAGAAAAAGAGTTATAAAACTAGATATTACACCTGCCAAGATGATAGGACCAATCAAAAACTTGTAATTTTTCTTGCATGATTATCTTAGTTTTCCTATCCTTAAAGATATATTTATTTTTGACCTCCCAGCTCACTTTGCAATCTACCTATCAAAGGACTTCATAACCAATATTGGTGGCTATATCTGAGCTAATTGGTCCTTCTTGGCCTTTAATGCAAGGTATGGGACCAAGGTGATAATTATGACATAGCCTCTTGAAATATTTCATATATAACCTTACATCAAATAAGTTCTAATATAAACTATGTGGTTCATGAAGAAAAAGATTTTACTGTAAATGATGGTAATTCTTCAAAGCTTAAAGGCATTTCTAATTTGTTTATTTATTAATATGGTACCAATACTTATGATCATGATCCTTATGCATTTATGGAGGAAACTGATCTAGGAGTATATTGTATACATGAAGAAGGAGTGCCAACACCTCTACTTACCAAATAATAAGATAAAAATGATGAGGTGTGGAAGATGTTTTTTGATGGTTCAAAAAGTAGATTTGGATTAAGATCTAGTGTTATGTTGGTTTCCCCATATAAATAGAAATATTATGCTTTATATAGATTCCATTTTTTTTGTTCTTATAATGTGGCTAAGTATGAAGGTTTGATTCATGGCCTTCAATGGGTAAGGAGAAAAGGAATCAAAAACTTACAAGTATATGGAGATAGTGAATTGGTTGTTCATCAGATTAAGAATGTTGTTGTTATAAAATACACTAGTTGCCAAAGGAGCTCAATTTGATACTCCAACTATCATAAAAGAAGAGGGGAACCAATCTCACATTATGATCATTATCAAACCTTTTTTACTAGATAATTAAATTTCTTGGCAAGTGTTTGATAGTTACAAACACATTGCATGCTTCTTGCAAAATAAGGTTGAGTTTTCTTCAAGGAATCAAAGGAGACTCCAAGAATAGTTTGGTGATCAGATTGTTTAGCTAAGGAGAAATAATAAACCTAAGGGTTTTATGACCTTAGAAAGTATCTTAAATTATAATTATCAAAATAATAAGGATAAAGTTATTATGTATACAAAAGAGGAGAATTATGAAAGAGTCTTGATCTTCAAAGATAGACTCCTCAAATTAGGCAAAGTATGTTCTACATGAAAAAAACAAGCATTCATTGAGTTATGTAAAGAGTTTCATGATATATTTACTTGGGAATATAAATATCTCAAATGATTTTATCATATCCTAGAACACCATACCATTGAATTGGAACCTAGAGTTAAACTAGTTAGACAGAAATAAAGACCCATCAATCCCAAGGTTGAGCAACTCATGTGGATAGAGCTCACTAAACTTTTTGAATCTGAAATAATCTTTCCTACCAAGCATTAAACATGGGTAGATAACCTTTTTCTTGTTAGAAATAATGATGGGGAGATAAGACTTTGTGTGGACTTCAGAGATCTTAATAGGGTGTCACTCAAAGATCACTATTTTCTACCTTCAATGGAACATATTTTTCAAGTGGTTTTAGGTTCTCAACATTTCTCTCTCTTAGATGGATATTTAGGTTATAATAAAATTCTAGTGAATGAATATGACCATTTCAAGATAGCATTCACCACTAAATGAGGAACTTTTGCTTATATAAAGATGCCATTTGGTTTGTCAAATGTTAATGCTACCTTTCAAATGGAAATGGGCATGGCCTTCAAAGGTTTGATAATTGAGATGTTGTTTGTTTTTATAGATGATATAATAGTGTTTTATAAAGATGTTAATGAAAATATGCAACACTTGATACAAGTTTTTTAAATATTTAGGTAGTATGGAGTATCTCTTAATCCAAAAAAATGCATCTTTATTGTCCATGAAGATAAGCTCTTAGGAAACATTGTTTCCAAGGATGGTTTGGTTATTTTTCTTGAAAGGATAGAGGCTATTTTGGGCCTATCATTGCCATTACATAAGAAAGGTCTCAAAATTTTCATAGTTAAGATAAATTTTTTAAGGAGATTCATACCTGGTTCTGCATCTTTGGTGAAACCTATCAAAGCCATGCTAAAAAAGAATCAGGTCTTTTCTTGGACTAAGGAAGGAAAGAATAGTTTTGAGGCCATTAAGAATGAAATTACACAAGCTCCTACTCTTTTGAATCCTTATTTTTCCAAATAATTCATGTTGTATTCATTTTCTAACCTTGATACTATCTCAACCATGTTAATACAAAACAATGATGAGGGTGTGGAGCAACCAATTGCATTCTTTAGTCGTTTAGAAGATTATGAATTCAAGTGAACCTTCATGAAGAAACAAGTCCTTGTTGTTTTAAGGGTACTAAATAAGTTAGGCATATAGTTTAAAATAATAAAATTCATGTTATGGTCTCTCATCCTAGTACCAAGTAGTTTCTTTTAAGCAAAGATCTTAGTGAAAAGAGGGAAAGGTGGATCACTAAAGTAATGGAATATGATGTTGATATCAAGATGACAAAGTTGATAATGGGTAAAGGCCTTTGTGAAAACATATATTTAGATCTTCATGAGTCAAAATAAGAGGCTCTATTCAATCATGATTACTCCCAACTATTTAGTTCCTTACATATACAAATTTGGACACAAGATATGATCAAATTACTTCAAAGTGGTGAGTATCCTAATGATATGAGTAGATATCAAAGGAGATATTTTAGACTGCAAGCTATTCCCTTTTTCCTTGTATATGGTGTGATTTTTAGAATGGATACTAATGGTGTATTATTAAGGTGCATTTATAATGACAAATTTGGAGTGTTTCTTGAGAAATCCCATGATGGAACAGTAGGAGGTCATTTTTCCCCAAGAACCATAACTACCAAGATCATGAGGGTATGATATTATTGGCCTAATCTCTTCAAGAATTACCATGCTTGGGTGAAAATGTGTGTATAATGTTCCTTCTTTATGGGAAAATAGAAGCTTGTAACTCTCCCTATAAAGCCTATCCAAGTATATCAACCTTTCACGCAATGGGGTCTCGATTTCATTAGCATGATAAACCCCCCATCAAGTGTTGGTCATAAATGGATACAGGAATTGATTATTTTACAAGGTAGGTTGAGGAAGTATCATTGAAGGAAGCTAATGAGAATGATATCTTGAATTTATATGAGAGCATCATAACAAGGTTTGGTACTCCTACTATTATTTTAGATAATGCCCTTGCTTTTATGGGTGCTAAGATAGTTGATTGGGCAAGTAGTAATGGCATATTCTTGAGTGTGTCCTATAACTATTACCCTCAAGGTAATGGGTTGGCTGAATCTACTAAGAAGAATCTAATCATAATCATCAAGAGAACTTTAGAGCATAACTAGAGGGCTTGGCACAACAAATTAAAGATAGCCTTATGGCATGATGGGATAACTCTCAATAGGTTAATAGGAAATTCTCCTTTTGTGTTTATCTATGGAAGAGAGGCTAGGTTGTCTATCTCTCAAGAGTTTCCTGCCTTAGAGTTGTCATATAAATTAGAGTTTCTTGAAAACACTCCAATGGAGGTGATATTGACATAATTAATAGAGCTATAAGAGACTAGAGTGAAGGCTCATCAAGCCATGGAACATCACTAAGTACTAATGAAGAGGTCTTTTGACAAGAAGGAAACTTCAAGAACATTCTAAGAAGTTGATATAGTGTTGAAATGGGATGAAGATAGAGAAAAACTAGGGAGGCATTCTAAATTTGATACCCTATGGAGTAGACCATATGTTATCATCAAATTCAAGCAAAGCAATCATTTATAATTAGCAAGGATGAATGTAGAGGATCTGCCTATCCCTGTGAATGGGATACATTTGAAGCCTTGCTATTGAGGTTTTGAGGGTCAATTTTGTAAATAGTAAATTAGGTGTGTGTTTTGTTTTAGTTGTGTGTGTTTTGTTCCCTAAGTGTTCTTATTGAACACATGCATGTTTCTACTTTGTGTCTTATTCTTGTTATTTTATGTTATTTGGTGTGTCATTTTAAGGAAATTTATGTGTCAACTGGTGTACATGTGACTCTATATCCCAATGGATAGGATTAGGCAATTGGTCATGACATAACAATCATACCAACCTTGGGAAATCACTAAAGATGTTGATCATTTTGACCAAAAGTCAAAATGGGTCAACCTCCCTATAGTCAAAAACTTATATAAGGGTCTAACATAGTATCATAGGGTGTTTTTTAGTTCATTTGATGTAATTTTGTGTCATGTATGCCTTAATCATGGTTTAATTTAGTCTTATGTCAACCTGAGTCACTTAAAGGCCATTTTAGGGTCATATGTGAAAGTAGAAAGTTTTCATGGTGTTCAAATAGTTAGGATCATGGAAAGAGTTAACACATGCCTAATAAGTTCATTTGATCTTTCAAATATCAAGCAATAGTTCAAGCACAAGCCTAAGTAAACCAAACCATCATCAAGACGTCATGTAAAAATGAAAAGGTTGGCTACTTATGCATTTCTTAATTTTACTTAGAAAGAATCTCAGAGCCAAAGGATCACATAGAAATTTTTATCTTAGGTTCAAGTTCATCCCCTATAAATTTGGTGCCTTCATATATTTTTTTCTTCTAACTATAAACCTTCAAAGTTGAACAAGTAAATAAAGATGGTCATGTAGACGTCAAAACCAAGCAATGCTAAAAAAACATTAGAATTTAAGTTGTGACTATCTCATGGACATCAATGACTATCTCACAAACCTCAATGATGGGTGCATGGACACCAAAATCAAACCATGAAAAAAACCATTGGGGTTTTAATTGTGATGGTCACATAGGCATCAAATATGTTCACATGAACGTCAATGATGGGTATATGGATGTCAAAATAAAGTCTCATAAAATATCCATCTTAATTCAAATAGGGGTAGATCCAATGGTTTGCATTCAAACATATATCCATATATGACAGTGCAAGGATAACTTGATAAAGTTAGTGGGTCTAGGAAAAATCAATGGTATGCATTTAATCATACCAAGCAAATCAATAGTGTGAATAAGAGTCAAAGGTAAAGGAGCTAAATATTAAGCATAATGATAAAAAATGTCATAATATCAAGACCCTAAATTAATGATCAATGGCCAGTAATGAATTTTAAAGTAAAGAGAATCCAAATAAGATTGATAGAGCAAATTCAATTAGGTTCTAGATGGACAAGATGAGGCTACATGTCCAAACGATGATAGGCATATTCAAAAATGGAATGAGATACATGGAAAGGGAATGCCACATAAGCAACCATGTAGGATTGAGGATTTTATAGTGGATCAAGAACTTTAGACTCATACGCCACTATGAAAATCTCAATCAATATCTGAAATGAACAATGACCACCACATGTGAAGAGTTGAAGTCTAGGAGACCAATAAGCGACTATGGATGATGAATACAAGTGACTAGAAGATAGCTAGTAGCTATTAAAATGTCTTATGACCATTGTAGCATAGGTGTCAACTCTCCCTAGTCTAGTTTCAAGTGCTTGAGTTGATGATCCATGATGAAGGCAATTTTATGTGTAAGCAAAAAGATTTTTATACCACATTTCAAGAGTTTTTATACTTCAAAAGCCATTTATCCCATTAAACCTTACATGTCCTATTTATAAATTCATCCTCCTACATATGTAACTCCTATCAACTAGACATGTGTTCTAGTGACCTTTTAACTTCATTCATTTCTCCTCTCTCTAAAATTTGATAAGTAGCTATCATTTTGGACTTTTTAAAATAGACCACACCTAGTATGGTGAATCCCTACTAGTTTGATGCCACATTTTACCTTTGAATAATTCACACAATCTAGTTCCAAATTCAAGAATATCTTGTTTGATTGTGAAAAGTGATAAATGGTTAAGTTTAGTGATTCTATCCTTTGTTTTTCCTTGTCCTTTCATGTCTTTTGCAAGAAAATCTCATTCTAAGAGGTCATATAGAGTGTATTCAAGTGTTTTAGGATCCTTTCAAGTGTATGATTGTCCTTGGAGTGTGCAATTTACCCTCTAGTTCATTTTATTTATGTTGCTTCATACATCTCACCTCTATATTGAAACATTCATGTTAGAATCTTTTAGGACTTTAAGACTAGTGTGTATGCTTTATTTCTTAGTAAATGAAATGTGATGGTTATGTGGAAAACATCTTGGTGTATCACCCCATTAGAGTAGGTTCAATTCAAGAAAATTCTAACTCTTTTCCTCATAAGTAAGAATTATCATAGGTGAAAGCACTTCAAGATACATTTAGGGAGCTAGCCCTTAAATCTATAGGCCCGATTCCACTATAGGTACACCCACATACCTAGAAGTGTTCCCATGTTGCCCAAATATGAAAGAGGCTTGAACACCCTCTTCTAGGGTGCAAGATTTGGTGACAACATAGAATATGGTAAAAAGGTGGTAGGTTTATATAATAAGTTAGTAGTTGACAGAGCATACCACATCCATATAAATGTAATGAAGTTTAGAGAATATTTATTGATTCACTTCAATCAATTTCTATGTAGATAATGATAGTTCTCAAGCAAAAAAGAGTAGTTTTCAAGAGGTCTATATAGCTTTTAGAGGGAAGATCATTTCTAAATGCTCCTATAACTTCCCCTAGTCTGTACAAGTTTAAATCCATGCATTACAGGAGGTTTAAAACTCAAACAAGGCAAAAATATAATCATCTCTCCCATCTCTCTCCTTGGCAGATCTAAAAGGTAGTTCAATTTTTAGTTGGTACAAGTAGGAGAGATAAATTTGAGAGTTCAAGCTCTTAGGGGATGTTATAGGGGTTTGGTTGGGAGAAATAAACCGGAAGCACACAATTTGATTACCAAACCAAGCAACTTAATATGCGGAAATAAACCAGATTCACCAAGTAACTAGAATTCAGAATAACACATGATATGAGAGACAATACACAAATTGTATTAACACTTTATACAGAAAAGAATACAATAAAGAAGATGCCACTTCTTCTCCACCACCTTATAGAGGCTTCCCACACCTCAAGTGAACAATAATTCTCCTCCCCAAAGCTCTCCCTCTCAGGTCCCAACACCCAACTCAAATACAGAGTTGGTGTTCACCTCCTATGCTCCACGCACACCACAAGTGCTCCACACACTCAAACAAGTACTCCACGTACTTCAAGTAGATCTCCCATGAACCTGCAACAACCTGCAATTCAACAGACCATACTTATGGAAGGAAATCCCTTGCCTTCCTCTTAGCTATATCCGAGTACACACCTGTACTCCAAGTAGATCCTACCTGATACTGCTCCCTGTTGTGTTGCTGTCTATATGATCCTGCACACCTGTGAATCAAACACGGTTCTGCTCACCTGTGAACCTTGACCTTGCACACACATACACTTGCAGATCAACGATCTTACTTACCATGTAGATCACTCTACACTCTAAAGAACCCTCGTCCTTACCTCACCAAGTCCTTATGATTCTCCAACCAGTACCAAGCTTGGCACTAATAGGGAACTAGGAGGAACACCCTTACTCACTTCACACACAGAAGGAGCAAACTTTGCTCAACTCAAACTAGAACACTTTTCCAATACAACCATGAGTCTATTATATAGATCTCATCCAAACAATAATTAGACATCTAATTACAATAATTAGATCTGCAGCTCTTAGTCTAAAAATAGCTCTCTTCATGCAAACACTTGGTTCGTTAGCTAACTGCCCGTAATAAGCGTAGTCTGAACCACACAGGCGACCGACATCAGTCCCTGTCTGCCTGGGGGTCACCGACGCTGGCCGATCCATGATCGACGTCGGTTGCTTCCTTGTCTAATACTGCCGACGTCGGTTGGCCAGACCAAACGCCAGTCTCCGTGACACTTCTGCAACTCTCCTGCAACCTCCTCCATGTCTGCATCAGTGAAGCTTTTAGCTCCACAACCTAACAATCTCCCACTTGGAGATAAACAGCTGCACTATACCTGTACCTATACTCCGTCTAATCTATTTCCTGGTTTGTATATCTCTTCAAGATCAATCTTGAAGACAACCCACCACACAACCTGTGATGTACCTCATGTCATCTGAGTACCCTGCCACATCCGAACCTACAAACACATGTAGTGAAGTCCTGACCCTGCATAGCATGAATCCCTGCCGCCGGTCCCTCTCAAGTACCTGAGAATCCACTTCCCCGAATTGGCTCCTAACTCTCTGATAGCTCCCACTGCATGGGAATACTCAGGTCTATACCAGACCTCATGTGATTTTGGACACTGTACCTGTCCAGCCCTTAGTGTGCTCCGGCTCTGCATCCTGAACCTCGCCAACACCTAATTCACATCAGCTCCCACTCGAGACAAAATCAACCTGTGATCTCCATGTCTCCCATGTCAAAGAATTCCACTACTCCAAACTCCTCATGACATGCCACTGAACTAATCTTACCCTTAGCTCAGCGAAACCCTGTATGTACAATCCTGCTAGCAAAACATACCATCCACATACAGCAATAGAATGATGTCATGACTTATCATCCACCTGGTAAGACAAAACCATAGTAGTTACCCTGACATTGACTGAAGCCATGCTTCATCCTCCACCTATCAAAACCTGTACCACTGTCCTGCAGCTCCTCAAGACCATATACCTGATCTGCCGTCTCACGTATCCATTCTCTCTATTCTTCTACTAAGGTATCCATTCATCTCTGTGCTTTCATACCTGCTGGCAACCCTGCCAAAAAACACTTATTTGGTTCTCCTCCAAGGAATCACATCCTCATCCATGCCGAGCTCACACCTGTTTCCTGGATCCTTCCTGCTCTACAATCAGTAACATGTATAAAGAAGAGGAACAATGAATTTGAGGGCCTACTTACGTCTTCAGTCCTCTGTATGGGTGTTTGAGACTCCTTGACAGTGTGCTATCCACCCAAAATCTGTTGCAGTGACCGACCTCAGCCATTCCATAGTCTGCATCCGACCGACGTCGGTTCCAATGCGTCTGTCCCTGACTACCGACCCTGCGGTGTCCCTGATGCCGACGTCGGTCCTCTGACCGACATCGGTCTTACCTAGTGCCAACATCGGTCCCATGACCGACGTCAGTCTTACTCTGCCTGACATTGCTGGCTTCGGTCTGCACATGACTGACATCGACACTTGTCTGTTCGACGTCGATTCCTCCTGACCGACGCCGGTACCTGTGTTCACCTGTGAGTGTTGACTTTTTACCCGCGAGCTCCTTTGAATCAAAACCCATGTCCAAACTGCCCTGCTCAAAAGTATCTAGCCACATCCACTAGGTTCTGTCCGCCATCTCCTCCAAGAACACCAAGGCTTTCCAGTTCTTAAGCCTATCAAATATATCTGTCTTCCGCTTAAGAACATGCATTTCCTTCCTGCTCATGTGACCAAGCCTACGAAGCCACGTCTCCGCAACAGAAGAAGAATCAGTAATATAAACAAGTAGATAAAGGATACCTGTTTTCTTACCACCAGCTAATTCAAGTGCATCCGCTGTGAGAGTTCTTGTGCATCTCTCATCACCCAATCTTTTTGAAGAAATTAGCCATATCTCCAAACCTGGGACCTGCATGACCTTCATCAACACCTGTGTGTTGGCCGCCTGCAATTTCAGCTTCACTTCCCCTTTGCCAATTCTTTGGCAAGGCTCACCAGCTCCTCTACCTAGGGCTGCATGGAAAGAGGCAACCGAATCTTTTATCCAAGATTCAACTTTATCCAAGAAACCTCCCAGAGTAACTTGTGCAATAACACTTGCAACATCTGCATCTTCAGTTTCTTCATGCTGATCTGCTACCAACCAACAATAATCTTTTACCTGCTCTTTCTTTCCATAGGACCGTGAGTGACCATCTGTGCTTTTCAACTCCTCCATTCTTAGCTTACTTTGATCTGCTGTTGCTCTACTCCCACTCAATCAGAAACCCCTGAGAGTGCCCTATAACCAAACACAAAACCTGCTTCCTACAACCTTAGCTCTGATACCACGTGTTGGGAGAAATAAACCGAAAGCACACAATTTGATTACCAAACCAAGCAACTTAATATGCAGAAATAAACCAGATTCACCAAGTAACTAGAATTCAGAATAACACATGATATGAGAGACAATACACAAATTGTATTAACACTTTATACAGAAAAGAATACAATAAAGAAGATGCCACTTCTTCTCCACCACCTTACAGAGGCTTCCCACACCTCAAGTGAATAGTAATTCTCCTCCCCAAAGCTCTCCCTCTCAGGTCCCAACACCCAACTCAAATACAGAGTTGGTGTTCACCTCCTGTGTTCCACGCACACCACAAGTGCTCCACACACTCAAACAAGTACTCCACGTACTTCAAGTAGATCTCCCATGAACCTGCAACAACCTGCAATTCAACAGACCATACTTATGGAAGGAACTCCCTTGCCTTCCTCTTAGCTATATCTGAGTACACACCTGTACTCCAAGTAGATCCTGCCTGATACTGCTCCCTGTTGTGTTGCTGTCTATATGATCCTGCACACCTGTGAATCAAACATGGTTCTGCTCACCTGTGAACCTTGACCTTGCACACACATACACCTGCAGATCAATGATCTTACTTACCATGTAGATCACTCTACACTTTGAAGAACCCTCGTCCTTGCCTCACCAAGTCCTTATGATTCTCCAACTAGTACCAAGCTTGGCACTGATAGGGAACTAGGAGGAACACCCTTACTCACTTCACACACAGAAGGAGCAAACTTTGCTCAACTCAAACTAGAACACTTTTCCAATACAACCATGAGTCTATTATATAGATCTCATCCAAGCAATAATTAGACATCTAATTACAATAATTAGATCCACAGCTCTCAGTCTAAAAATAGCTCTCTTCATGCAAACACTTGGTTCGTTAGCTAACTGCCCGTAATAAGCGCAGTCCGAACCACACAGGCAACCGACGTCGGTCCCTGTCTACCTGGGGGTCGTCGACGCCGGCCAATCCATGACCGATGTCGATTGCTTCTTTGTCTAATACTGCCGACGTCGGTTGGCTAGACCAAACACCAGTCTCCGTGACACTTCTGCAATTCTCCTGCAACCTCCTCCATGTCTGCATCAGTGAAGCTTTTAGCTCCACAACCTAATAGGTTTCCCTAATCCCATATTCTATAATTTATTTTTGGATTAATCCTTTGTCATTTATGAACCATAGTTAAGATGGTAAGCACCTAAAACCCTTGCTAAACCCTTCTTAAACACCTGATGAGAGAAAAGATGGGTTACATGCTTTCAAATGGACTAATTCGACTTGGAAATGAATAGAGTGATTCTCACATCTCCTATGGGCACCTATAAAATATACTTGATGGCACATGTGGAAAGTACATTGTATTAAATTGGCCTAGAAGCATGGATGTAGGCCTATTTGTGAGCATGCAGAGTAAGGAATGGTCTTCAAATCAGATATATAGGTCTAACAAGATAGGTCAAATGTTCCATGATCATATACACACATTTAAAAATCTCTTAATGTGATATATAATCCATTCAAGTCACCAATTTGAGCTTAGAAGGTTGAATACACTATTTTTCTAGCCAAGAAGCTTAATTACAGACCTAAAAAGTAATCTTGGAGAGCTTTCTTATAGCATATTGAGTTTTCTTATGATGTTTTAGGTGATAAAAAATCATAATAAAGCTTTAGAACCCATCAATTTATTGATAAATCACTCAAGTTGCCTCTTAAGTATGAACATGCACCTAAGCTAGGGTTTTGACCATTTCTTGATCACCCACAACCTAGGATCAATCCAATTGCATAGCTTAGGTTGAGAGGGCTAGAATCACCCTCTCAAGGGTGTAAATTTAAGCTATAAAAGTAAGCATAACAATTTTAATTAAATACAAGAAGAGTAAATTCAAAATAATATTTTTCAAGAGAAAAAGGGAATATAACATAAAACACAAGAATCAAGTTGTTAAGATAATTATTGAGACAACTCATGACTCCAAAATAAATTATCAGGTTTATTTATGCCTCTAAAATTAAAATTTAAGTCAAATAAATGCAAATATATTATCATGACTCCAAATTAAATATGTTCATTTATTATTTAATCCTAAAATCTAGATTAAGAGGGATATAGGGTTAAATGGGTAAGATATATCCTAGGGCACAAGGATGGTAGACTATCTCTATAGTGGGCCAATTATTTACAAAAATCAAATAAAACATATACTAAATTTATTATACTAAATATAGAAATTACAACTATACTAGATATTGGAATAATAATTAAAACAAGATACTTAGCTAATTTTGATGATAATATAGATCTAGATTTAGAACAGACATAAAGTGAATTGGATCTAAATTCTAGGATAGTCACCTAATTCTATAAATTTTGCCTTTGTAGTTGTAGACACTTACATCGACCTAGCATAGATGATATTTATAGATTATATAGCACTTCAATCTTGTACACTTATCAAATTCAAACCTTGGTTTTTCCTATCAGTTATAGACCTTTCCCACTTTCAAAAGTCTCACATATACTCTATCTTATTCCCCTTATCCTATCTCTTGGTCCAACTAGTCTTATATTGATGAACCAAACCTATTATCTTGCATTAAATGATTAAAACCTACTTATCTTCAACCTTTGTAAGTTTTGAGTATGTACCTATTTTCTTGTTTCCTGGACACTAGTGCCCTGGATAAACACCTATGTCTATGTAGGTGTCCTGCTCTGATGCAAGTGTCTAATGCCCTAAAGTCATCAAATATACAAATTAAATGTATCCTAAAAATTGGCCTAAAGTGCTTTAATGTGAGTTATTTTTCCAAAGGGATTGATATAAATATGATATTAATCCTCTTTCATTCAAAAACCTACAACCTAGCATAAACCAAGGAAACTTATCAAAGCATTCAATCAAGCACTCAATAAAGCAAAAGTTTTCCAATTTTATCCTACTCTCATATCAATCATAGGAAAAACACCTACATAAGTCTAAAGTACTAGAGGAGCAGCCTAAGAGCCTAATTTACCAAGTTATAAGCCAGGTCACTATTGTATTTGCTTTACACATATTACATGATTCACATACAAGCCAACATGTAGGGGATAACTACATCAATCTAAAGCCCTCTTCATAGTATTGGCTACATAGGTAGTGTTCATTTATAGAGGGGTCTTTGAGGTCAGCATGACACTATGTGCCTACTGACCCATTTTTTCCAAGGTCACTATAGAGATAAACTTCTATGGTTTTGCAATTTCATGAGGAGTGATAGTCCACGACCCATATCTAAATGCACAAGAAAAAAGGCAAAGAAAAATCCATAAGTATAAAGGTGGTTGCATCATTTTATAATAGGTATTATGTATATAACACCTACATCAAGTTTGGATAGTAGCATCAACATAACCATCCAAGGCTGACACTAGTGTCGATGACTCTAGAGGCACTCAAATAAAAATTTGGAATTTATTCCTAAACCTTTTACCAGTCTGCTTCTTGCCTATTTTAGATCTAAAATTACATTAGCATCAAAACCAACTAATTACATTTATTCTTTGTAATTTTCATATCTAACATAATTGTTCTTACTATTTTAATCCTATCTCAATTTAATGAATTCAGCATATGTTATATATGAGTTTAAAATCTAATTAGCCTACTATAGAGATGATTTATCACTCTTGTACCCTAGGCTATCTTTACCCCCTTTAACCCTAGATAATTGCAATCTATATTTTTAGGGTTAAACATTTGGTGAACCCAATATTTGAACTCTAAACCATAGGTCAATTAAGGTTTTCTGATTTTTCTATTATCAGTGCTAAATTACTATAAAATATGTGCAACATGGATGCATCTATCACCCATTTGGGTTCTAATTTGTGATAGTTGTTGTGATTTGCTACGTCACCTCCCTTTTCAAATATTTAAGTAAATTTGTTAAAATAATTATAGGGTTTTAAAGTGGAAACAACACTTGATCTCTCTTCAAAGTTCCTTTTACAATGTTATAAAGTTAGTTCTAGATGCTAACGTGCATGTTCTCAAACATTTTGTATAATTAAATCTTATTTGAATGACAACTACATCCCACAACCATTATTCAACCATGGATTATACTATTTTTTGTGGTTTATGTTATTTTTACTCGAAGAGGTAAGGTTGTTCAACCCATTCCACCACTTTTTAATATACAACAGTTTCCTCATAAACCTAAGATTGTAACAAAATCTCAGGGATATGACATTATTGACCAATTGAGCAATACACATTCTAAATTTTCAATCCTTGAGATCTTAAAGCAATCCAATGTTTATAAGGATATCCTATATGAGCCATTATGTGAGACACAAGTTCTAAGTATTATTGAGTCTATTTATTTTATAGATATCATGAAAGATTTCAAGAACAATGTCAAGCTCATTACCTTTGATCTAATAAATTTACCATATAAATATATTCTTGACCAAAATTTATCTGTATTCATACAAGTTACCATGTAAAATAAAGGCATCAAAAGGTTGCTCATTGATAATGGATTGGGCCTAAACATTTGTAGCATAAAATTCCTAACCACCATGGGTATTATCACCAATATTCTCTGAAAAATGGTTATGCACATAAAAGGATTTGACAATCCACATATACCTCTAGTTGGTCAAATCACATTGAATGTGACATTGGGAACAAAAATAATTTCAACTAATGTTTAAGTAATGTCTCAATCATTGCATTATAATTTACTCTTGGGTAGACCTTAGATACATTCAATGGAAGTTATCCCATCTACACTTCACTGATTTGTAAAATTCATACATTATGGGACCTTATTATCAATGTTTGTTGATGATTAACCTTTCAAATTTTACAAAATGATACATTTTAAAACTGAAGACATTCTTACAGTGGTACCACCTAAACAATGTATTCCTCTTGAGCACATATACATATGAAATAGGTGAGTCAAGTATAATGGCTCCTTTGTCTCCATATGTGAATAAGGCACTCAGTACTAAGGTTCACATAAATTCACACCAAGAGAAAGAACCATTACTAAAGGAGCCAATAGAACCACAAGATCCCCCAACATTTGAGCTTCTTTAATTGCTCAATATTGAGTAGAAATATGGCCATGTTTTAGATTACTATGACAGTGATGATGATACTACTTATGATATGATAGATGAGAAAATGTGAAAAATAAAATTTGATCCACTTGATCACCTTTTTCATAACCTATTTGAACCTATAGGTCCTTGTATATATAATCTAAATCCACTTTTAGAAGATATAAAATTGAATCCAGACAAGGGAAAAATAAAAATATCATATGAACATTTAAATGTTTTTTATTCCATACATTTATCTTGGCTAAAAATATTGAGTCAACCTTACAAGGTTCAAATATAAATTCATCATGTGAATAATGTAGAGTCTTATAAAAAGGATTCACAATAAATCTTATAGATCACGATACAACAAGATACTCCAAATACCATGATATCTATGTTACTTGAACATATAATGATTTATTTACCTTCTACTAGACATAGATCATGTAGTAGACTTATACCTATAGAAGATAAGGTACCATATTGTAAATATCATCATATCATTGGCCATAATACCAATCAATGTGAGGCATTAAAGAAACAAATTCAAAAATATAAGAGTGAAGGATGCATACACACTATGTCTGACATGAGTAAAAGGCAAAATCCTTTATATCTTTCATAAGAGGATTATCTCTTAAAACAGCCAAATCATGAAGATTTAAATGTTATTACTAATATTAATGGGGAATATTACCACCATATCTATTTTGATAATAACAAGTGGGATATAACTTGTGGCACCACATTTCTCAAAAAAATAGGTCATACTATGGATGAACTAATATACTCTACATTAATGCTAGAATCTTGGGAATACACTCAATTACCTATAGCCTATGGCCCACATGTGGAAGCTTCCACCATAAAGATATTAGACTACAAACCACATTTTAAACTAAAGTTTGGAAAAAATTGGATAGTTGAGTGGAATGTTAAGCTAGACACTATAAACATGTGTGTTACTTTTCTTGATATGGATACAAAAATTTACATACAACATGATGGGTATGATTATTTGCCTATACCATTGGCTTCAGGTAAACCATTAGACAAAAACATTGAAGAGGTGGCAATACATCGATATAAACAAATCTTGAGAAATTTTCTAGGTGGTCCTACACCTTTTGATGATGAGGACTTCCTTGATTAGGCATCTTCAAATATTTCAAAAATACCAAAAAAAAATCAAAAATTAAAAAACACTTTCAACACCTGCATACATTATTGGCTCCTTGGCATCTCTATGTTAGTTCCATGTTAATGGATGACATATCAGTTACTTCTACATACACATGTGTCACACTTCTACTTGAGTGTGATAAAATCATACACATATACATGATTTATGCACTTATAGATGTTGGGATTTCCCTTTACTCATGTCACCAAGATGTTGGGGGAGTCCACATCTATAATCACGATACTTCTAGTTTATATCATACTATGGTATCTTCATTATCATGTTTGAGCTTATATATACTTACACATGACTTTATCCATGATTATATATTTCATAAGGTACTCAATATGCTATGCACTTAACATTTTTATCTAAGACATTTGATCCATGGGCTGATATAATATGTTTTTTTTTGTTTTCTTATGCTTTCCTTTATGCACTTCCTTGAGTGCCTTACCTTGCTATTGTCTTGTTTGATTGAGCATTTAAATATGCTATTTTATTTGTGGTCCCCATGCCTATTCTATTTTCTTTGACATTTGAACATGTCATTATTTTTTATATGGACATCTGAATATGTCATCCTTACTTTTGTGGACATTTGACTAAGTCGTGTCCCTTTAATTGTGTGACATTTAAACATACCCCTTATTTACAGTCTCTTTGGACTATTGTTTATTGACTTACTTTTGAGTTTTTTTGTGTGTGTGTTTTATTTATTTTTGAGATTATACTATTACTATCTAGAGGTTTTCATGATATTTATCATGCATATTAGGCCTTCATGTGATCACATTATTCTGTGCACTTTAATGCTACATTTACCTAGACATGTTCTTCTATATGCTACATGGTTCTACTCACAAATTATAAAGTTGTCTTATCATTTTAAGGTGAGATAAATACATGTTTCTATTATTCCCTCACCTAAAAGGGGGTGCATATTAGTGGGGGCATGTCATAAAGGCATATTCTCCACCATTGGCATAGTTTCAAATTAAGTAGGAGCATGTCATAAAGGCATGGCTTCCACACATTCATAGTTTTAGATTCAGTGGGGGAATGTCATATAGGCATGGTTTCCACACATTCACAATTTTAAATTCAGTGGGGTCATGCTTTAGAAGCATGTTATCCACACTTATGTAGTATTTGTCATACCAAGATTTAGTGGTGTCATGTTTTGGAAGCATGTCCTCCACACTTATTCGGTATTAAGTATACCTAGATTCAGTGGGGGCATCTTTTGGAAACATGTCCACATTTGAACTTATTTCAATTTTTAGATTTATCCATATATAGTGGGGAAATACTTTGGAAGCATGTTCTCCATTCTTACATTATTTATGGATTGGCCAAAACACACAATTACATGATTCAAATTCATAGTTGTGGTAGAATTCTATACATTGGTACCATTGTTATACAAATTTTTAGCATGAGACATATCTAAGGTGCATATGATATGCAATGTGCACCTAATATTATAAAATCCAAATCAATTTCAGATTTCAAAACACTCTTAGGGACTATCATCACCCACCAGGATGGAATTTGATGAACTGTATTGAGCCAATATATTGCATTAGTTAGTTCACTTTTGGTATGGTTGAGGTGATTAAATAACTCAATATTACAATTTTTTTAGGTTGGAATTGATTATATCATCTAGCCTCACCAGTTTAATAGTATGAGTTAACTTTGTTCAATCATGTTCACTAGGTTATAAGTATGATTAGGTTGCATGGTTGAGCTAATCTCAATTGTCAAGTGGAAATTCACCTTTTCTCTAAGATCAGGGGCATGTGCCTTCCAATATCTATCTATCTCTTTATATATATGCACTTTACATACATACATACATATATATATATATATATATATATACATATATATATATATATATATATATGTCCTAATCTATGTTTTAGAGTTTTATAATGATACATATTTCAAATCAAGTTGTCAATAGGCAAGGAAGTTGCATCGATACACAAGTGTACTCCTAAACCTTGCTCTTTCAATTTCAATTTTTTTAATACTTCCAATTTTAGATTGTATACACTAATTATGTACTATGACATGCTCTTAGTTTTAGGTCAGTAACAAGCAAAACATTCAAGTTGGACTCAAGCAAAGGTAAGGTGTGTTATACACACCCATGTATGCATTTCTTCTCCTTTAAACCATCAATTTCATTATTAGATTAAAGAGGGGGAATATAAATAATATTTATGGATTATATAGAACTTTAGTATTGTACAATTGGTAAAATTAGACCTAGGTTGTTCCTCTTAGTTTTAGACCTTTCTCACTTTCATAAGTCTTGCATCTACTCTATATTGTGCCCCTTGGCCTATCTCTTGGCCTGACTAGTCATATGTTGATGACCTAGACTATTTATCTTACCCAGAATGCTTAAAACATGCTTATCATCCACCTCTTCAAGTTTTGAGCATGTACTTACTTTCATGTTCCTTGGACACTAGCATCTCAGATAGACACTTGCATCAATGCATGTGTCATGCTCAAACATAAGTGTCCAATAACTTAAAGTCATATGATTATCAAATGAAATGTATCTTAATGGTTGGCCTAAGTGCTTTAATGCAAGTTATTTCTCCAAATCAATTGATATAAATACAAGATAAATCTACATTCATTCAAAAACCTAAAACCTAACACAGACAAGGCAACTTATCAAAGCATTCAATCAAGCACTCAATAAAGCAAAAGCTTTCGTATTTTCTCCTATTCTCATATCAATCATAGGAACATCACATACATAGGTCTAAAGTACTGAAGGAGTAGCCTAAGATCTTGATTTTCCAAGTTACAATCTAGGTCACTGTTGTACTTACTTTACACATATTGCATGATTCACACACAAGCCAACATGTAAGGGATAACTACATCAATTTGAAGCCCTATTCAATGTACTGGCTATGCAGGTAATTCCCATTAATAGAGAGGTTTTTGGGGTCAACTTAACACCATGTGCCCACTAACCCATTTTTTCTAAGGTCACTATGGAGATAAATAACTAGGGTTTTACAATTTCATGAGGAGCAACAGTCTAAGACCCAAATCTGAATGCACTAGAGTGAAGGAGAAAACAAACCCAAAATCATCTATGTGATTGCATCCTTTTCTACCAAGTATTATGTATATAACACCTATGTTAGATTCAGACAGTAGTATCAATGTAACCATTCAAGGCTGATGTTAGTGTCCATAACTTTAAAGGCACTCAAATCAAAAAGAGGTGACTATTTTAGAACCCTCTTCCAGTTTGCTTCCCATTTATTCTAGATCTAGAACTACATTAACATTTGAACCAACTAAGTAAATTATTTCTTTGTCATTTTCATATCTAGCATAATTATACTTACTATGTTTAGCCTATCTTAGTTTAATAAATTTAACATATGATATATCTAAGTTTAGCATATAATTGGCTTATTATAGAGATAGTTTATGACCCTTATACACTAGGATATTTATATCCCCTTAGCCCTAGATAACCCCAATCTAGATTTTTAGGGTTAAATATATGGGACAGTTACATCGACACTACTATCTGACTTAGACATAGGTGTCTAGTATGGAACACCTGCTAAAATTGGATGCAACCACCTGGATGCTTCTAGGTTTTATGTCACATTCACTCTT
Organism: Torreya grandis; assembly: GCA_037957365.1. Taxonomy (NCBI): domain Eukaryota; kingdom Viridiplantae; phylum Streptophyta; class Pinopsida; order Cupressales; family Taxaceae; genus Torreya; species Torreya grandis. Next base: position 1,371,635 of record JARHVA010001288.1, on the reverse strand, counting down.
GTGCATTCATATTTATGTCACCAAATTTCACTCTTTATTAAATGTGAAAACCCTGGTTCTTCATCTTCATATTGGCTATGAGAAAAAAGGGTTAGTGGGCACATAATTTTGAGTTGACCCAAAGACCCCTCTGTCAATGAGCATTTCCTACATATCCAATACTCTTAAGAGGTCCTTAGACTTATGTATTTCTCCCCTATGTGTTGGCTTGTGTGTGAATCATGAAATATGTGACTTAGCTTATAACTTGATAAATCTGGCTCATGGAATTCTCTTTTAGTACTTCAGACCTATAAATATGTTGTCCCTATGATTGGTATAGAAATAGGATAAAATATGGAAGCTTTTCACTTGAGTGCTTGATTGAATGCTTTTGGTATGTTACCTTGTGAGTGGCTATGTTTGTGTTAGGTGTTTACAGCTGATGAATGAATGAGGGTTGATCTTATATTTATACCAATCCCTTTGGAGAATATATTGCATTTAAGTACTTAGGCTTACCATAGGAATACATTTCATTTACAAATTAGATGACTTTAGGGCACTAGACACTTGGTTGGGGTAGGATACATGTATTGATGTCAGCATATAATTGAGATGCAAATATTTAGTCAGTTGTAAAATAGGCATATGTTCAAAACATGTATAAATGGAAGATGAGCAAGTTTATAATACTTTGATCTAGATAGAAGGCTTGGGTGATCAAAATAACATTGGTCGAATGAAGAGATAAGTAATTAGACATAGAGAGGTATTGTATGTGAGACTTTTGGTAGCAGGTAAGGTATAGAAGTTGAAGGTACATCCATGATACATTTTATAAGTGTATAAGACTTAGGTGTAATATAACCCAAAAATAATGTCTACATTCCCCCCCTTAATCAAGTAATGAAATTGTTGGTTTAAAATAAAAGTAATGCGTACATAGGTGTGTATGACACACCTTGTCTTTTCTTGAGTCCAACTTGAGTGTATTTTTGGTGACTAACCTTCAACCAAGAGCATGTTACAGTATATAATCAGTGCATATAATCTAAAATTGAAAGCATTGAAATTATTGAAATTTAAAAAGAGCAAGGTTTAAGAGTACACCTGTGTATCGATGCAACTATCTTGCATTTTGGTAATTTACTTTGAAAATATATATAATTATGAATCATTAGAGTTGAGATTAGGAAAAATATAAAAATATGAAAAGTGCATATATCTAAAGAAATAGAGATATATTGGAGGGTATATGCCCCCAACTTTGGAAAAAATATGAGTTGTCACCTGACAATTGAGATTAGCTCAACCATGCAGCATAATCATACTTATAACCTGGTGAGTGTGAGTGAACCAAGTCAACTCACACTATATAACTAGTGATATTAGATGATGTAATCAAGTCCAACCTATAATCTTGTCAAGATTGACTAATTTATTCACCTCAACCATACCAAAAAGGGAACCAACTACTATAGTAGATTAGTTCAATATAGTTTGAACAAGTCCAAATTAGTGGGTGATGGCAGTCCCTAAAAGTGTTTGAAATCTAAAATTAATTTGATTTTACAATATTAGGCACACATTGTGTAGCATATGCACCTTAGATATGTCTCATGCTGAAACTATATATAATAATGGTACCAATGTATATAATTATGCCACAAATGTGTATCTAAATCATATAACTATGTAATTTGGATAATTTAAAATTATGTAAGTATAGAGAACATGCTTCTAAAACATACCCCTATTGTATATGAAGAAATATAAAAATTGATATAAGTGCCAATTTGGAGACCATTTTTTCATAACATGCTCCCACTATAATTTGAATATGAGAATTAGTGTAAGTGTGGAGAACATGTTTCCAAAACATGCCCCCACTACGATCTAAATCTGAAAACTAGTGTAAGTGTGGAAAACATGTTTTCAAAACATGCCCCCACTATAATCTGAATATGATAACTAGTGCAAGTGCCAATGTGGAGGACATATTTCCCAAACATGCCTCCAATGTAATTTGGGTATGTTGAATATTGAATAAGTGTGAATAACATAAAACATGCCCCCACTATAATCTAATTTGTTAAGTAACATGGAAGGCATGCCTCTATGTCATGCCCCGACTAATATGCCTCCACTTTTGAGGTGGGGGGAAGTAAGAACTGGTAGTTACCTTACCTCAAAAGGATAAGATAACCATCTAAATTGTGAGTGTACCATACAACATAGAGAAGGAACATGTCTAGGTAGATATATCATTAAATCACAAAGAATGTGATCACACCAAGTCCTAAGATGCATGATGTAGATCATGGAAACATCTATATGGTAATATTACAAGCTCAACAATCAATCAAGCACACACACAAGATCACTCAAAATTAAAACAAAAGATAATGGTCTAAGGAGACCTCAAATAAAGGGCATGTTCAAATGCCACACAATCAAAAGGATGTGACTTAGTCAAATGTCCACAATTTGAAGACCTATTCAAATGCTAAGATACAACAAACCATGACACATAAAACTTTCATAATAGGCAAACATATAAATGTAGCCATAAATAATGGAGCATATTCAAAATTCTCAAACAATCAAGACAATAACAAGGAAAGACACTCAAATAAGTGCATAAATAAAATCACAAGCAACCAACATAAACATAGCATACTAGTCCATAGATGATATGTGCTAGTAAAAAAAATCAAGTACATAGCATATCAAGTGCATTGTGAAAGATATAAACATGGCCAAATTCATGTGTAAGTACATATAGGAGCTCAAGCATGATAATGTAAAGTGACCATAGAATGATATAACATGGATGTATCATGATCATAAAGGTAGATGCCCCCAATATCTTGGTGACATGAGTAGAGGGAAAACCTAACATCCAAAAGTGCATCGATCATGTATCTATTTATGTCTATATCACACTCAAAATATATGTGAAACAAGTGTATATAGTAAATATTGATATGCCATCTACCAACATAGAACCAACAAAATGTATGCCAAGGAGCTAATAGGATATGTAAATGCTCAATTTCTTTTTGAGATTTTTAAAGTTTTTTTATTTTTTGGGTATTTTTTCAAATTTGTGAAAGTAAAATAGTATCTTATGATCTCATCCAAAGGATGCTCATATATATCTCCCCATTGTGAACCTAGTGTAATAAATTAGTAATACTGTCGAGGAGTGTGCATAGGTGTAATATCTATCACTATAGAATCTATAATGCTCTATGGTTTTGTTAAATTAGTAGTAATAAGAATATGTTTAGGTGCTCTTAATATCTTTGTATGATGAGTAGTAGAGTTAGGAATTATATCATGGGATTTTGGTAGTTTGTATTTGGTATCCTTGCTTCACATGAAAGTGTACTTTTAGTTCTTTATTCATTGTGTATACATTGCTTGCACTTGTTTTTGTGTAATTAATATTTGGATATGATAAACTGCATGGTAGTATAAAATATTTTAATTTAATGAAACTTGAAATTTATTGATAATGAAATAATCACTACATTCAATGAAATTTGGATGGAAATAAGAAAGCTTGACTATAATGATTAAGTGGTAATGAAACCTCTGGTTTTTTTCTATCATTATAGATGATGTATCTATAGAAATATCTTGTGAATCTATATGTGTTGGTTTAGGTATCCACATTTGTTGTGTATGTATTCCCTCTCCATGTGTCCCTCTATCAAGAACCTAATGAACCAATGGGTCCTTGGTAGGATAAATTTGGGAAAGATCAATCCTAGTAGAGGGTACACTAGGAGAAGGACTTCTACTAGGGGTTGTCTTCTACAATGGTCGATGGACCATGTGTTCTCAAAAAAGAGTAGCATGGTATGCCTCATCCCTTTTATAATAACCACTAAAATATGTATGGTAAACATATCTAGATGTTTCTTTTTGAAATTCAATAATTTCCCTATCTACCAACTCCGTAATCTTTTGCTCAAGAGCAAAATAACCATTATCACAGTGCCCATTTATACCATGGTGAGTGAAAAAGTGTTGTACTTGTACATTTTCAAATCTATGAGGTGGATAATGAAAATTTGGAGGAAGTTTTATCATCCATTTATCTAATAGTGTACATAATATATCATGTGGTCTATATTAATACCATTTAAACTAAAGTAGTTGCCTTTTTGTAGAGGTATATTGTTTAATTGTAGGAGGTATTATGTAAGTATGTTCCTTTTGTTTATTTGATACTTTTATTATTTGTTCTTTGGTATTTTTTTATTGGTTCTAAAGAGGCTTTTTGAAGTGGTTTATGATCCTTCCTAGTTTTATTATTTACTTTGAAAGCATTGTTTGTATTGTGTTTGCCTTTAGGTGGAGAAATAGGTAAGTAAATTTTTTAATTGTTAAAGCACATACATATTTATGCACATCCAAATACAAGGTTTTGAATGAAGTAAAGGGATTATCCAATGCTCTTTATTTAATTGGATAAAAATACCCCTACTAAATAGAAATTACACTTCCAAATTTGAGGGGGTATTATTTCAGAGAGATTTCACTTATGTTCTTTAGAAGGAAGAGAAAAGAAAATTGAGAAGGGTATGGTAGTAAAACCTAATATATTGTGCACATGTTGATCTAGATGGTTATAGATAATCCTCTTTGGCTTGGGAGGAATGACCTATAGATGAGAAATTACTCAAAGAAATGGTTTGATTAGTTAGATAGTAGGGTGGATTGCCTAACAAGCTAGATCCAAGAAACATGAGCTTTCTTGGAGGCTGTCAATCCACACTTTTAAACAGTCAAGTTTTGAAAGATAAAGTACTTGTATAAACCAATAATATATTGAAATGAAATACAAAAAGTGCTTGATAATTGAATTGGTGAATTTGGTTAATTATAGCAATAAACAGATTGATATTAATGACAAATAGATTGAGTATAGTTAAAAAAATAGGGTAGCATTCTATGATCAAGCAGAGGGGTAAAAATTTGGATTTGGTTGAGGTCTGGTAGGTGAAAATAACTTGTTTATTTATCTGACAATGACCGTTAGTGGTTAGGGTGACCATCTATAGTTAGGGTAACCATCGGTGCTTGGGATAAATGGTCGGTGGTCAGGGTAACCATCGATGGTTATTGTGGTTTTGATCTAGTTCAAAGAATTTGGTTGATGAGGTTACAGGATGGAAATTTGAAAAATGGGTTTGGGATAGGTTGGTTACAAAATAGAAATAAAGTAACTAATTAGTGAAAACATATACTTATCTTGTTGGTTACTGATCTAAAGGGGGGTTGAGGGATTGGCTAGTGGAAACTCATGAAATTTTGGTAGAGTAACGATGCTTGGTTATTGGTCAATAGATGAAAATTATTTATATCTCTATTGCACTTGTTTCTTTGTTAGTTTGATTTGATTTTAGATATTGATGATAGATTGATTGATTCTAGATGTAGATGATAGATTGATCAATTCTAGATCCTAGACCCTTTCACCTCTTCCTCCTCTCTCTTTATAGGATGAAAGGACATGTGAAACAATATGTTAACAAGAAGTTAAATAAGCATTCAAATTTAGATTTCACATGAATTGGCTCACACACAAATTAGATGAGCTAAATATAAAAAAATAAGTTGTAGTTGAAGTGGGTGTTTAATGTTTAGGTAGTGGAAACTTGACCATTATTAGTCAGGACTAACCATCAATGGTTAAGATGATCGCCAGCAGACAAAGGTCAAAGGTAAAGTTTGGTAAAAAGGTTTAGTTAGTCAGATTGTTGGTCAACTTACTTGACCCAACGTTATGGTCAAAGGGTTTTAAGATGGTTCCTAAGGGGTCTTGATGTGGTCTAGGGGTGTTTTGACATTTAGAATTGTTGTGTATGATTTTTTAGTGTCTACATTTTCCCCTTTATTGTTATGCAATTTGTATCAAGAATGCTGAAAAATAAAAATAGATTATGGGTCAAAGGTTTGGTTACCCCAAGCATGGGAGGAGGTGCTCTCCCTCAAACTAGGAATCGATGTGGTGAAACAAAAGTGGGTGTGTGTTTGGTAAGTGGTTAAGGTGGTGTTGATTTGGTGGTTGATAAGTTGGTCACTAAATTACAAACATGCATATAAAGTGTGACTAATTGTGATAGCCAAGATTGTATATTGACTAGGTTGCCATGGTTGGTAAAGATAATGTCAGTATTAGAAGGACAAGTGACAAGTGGACCATGTGACCATATGTGACTATTGGGCTACACTCGTAAACTCAAATTTCATAGGCAAGGTTAGTGTATTCATGGGTATCTAAGGTAAAAAGTGCTCCTATGAAGACATAAATTGGTTAGGTGTGCATAAGATATTGCAAGTTCAAAAAAACTATGTAATATGGTAATCTAATTGGTGTGGTCAAAAGGGACCAAGGTAAGGTCATCACAAAATATGTAGTAGTTAGGCTAAAATGGCAACTAATGAGGTTGACATGGTAATGTTTGATTAGCTGAGAAGGGGTAATCTCAAGAGGTTATTAATGGGTTGTGTTACATAAAAAAAATTGGTTTTGGGGGAAATATCCCTCAAATTTTGTAACCATCGATGGCCATGCGAGACTTGTGGGGTCAACCATCGATGGTCAACCTGACCATCAATGGTCAGGTGTCAGCCCTAAAAGGGTAGAGATAAAAAACCATCAAGGGTTTTTTTCACTCATTTGAGAATATTGACCCTCAATGAATAGTTTTTAACATTTAGTGAAAAAATGTGGATGACCTTGCTAAGTGTGATTGGTTGAGTGAGGTGGATTATTGACTGACAGTTGACTTGATGAGGACGTAACATGGATGAGTGAGAGGGTGGAGACAGGTGGTGGTTCTTAGGGTTCCACCTTGATGATGATTTAGGAATGAGGTAGGTTTTGTTATGAATTCGTAGATAGTTCTAATTTCATAAATTTAATTTAGTTTTAAATTTGTTTGGTTTTGAGCTAGTTTGTGGGTAATAGTTGACCCAGGGCTAAGGTTTGGGTAGTTGTGTTGATTGTGTGGTTGAATATGCTAGTTTAGATCTAAAATTAGAAGGGTAAGGTAAATAGGGGTGGGTTATAGTAGGTATAGGTAAAAAATTTAGGTTGTTATAGTGTTTAGGTGGGTAGTTAGCGAGGTTAGGGCTTGGCTAGATCACCAACGACCACTTTATAGTGACTGTCGATAGTTGTTCTTGGCCACTACTTATCACTACCAACTATTGATGGTTGATATTTGACCATTGTAGGTTATTATTTGGTGACCATCAATAGTTGATCCCTAGCCATTGATGATCACCTTGACCATCGATGATTGACAAGAGTTGGGTATGTTTTGAGAATGTGTTTAATGGTTAAGAATGAAAGTGAAATGTTTTAGGTTTGGTAGGTAATATTTTAAGATTAGGGATAGGTGTTTTTAGGTAAAAGGTTGATTGGTGAGGTTTGAGATAAGATAGGTTAAGGTTTTCATGTTGTAGATAAGTCATGGGTATAGTTCATAGTAAGGAAATGTCATGAGTTGAAGAGATTAGCATAAGAGGTATGTGTAAGACGTTGAGTTTTTAGGCAAAAAAATAATATAGAGAGCTAAGTGTGTTTGTTATTAAACCTTATAGGCATGAGAAAGGATTTAGATGAGGGACATAGTGTCTCAAATTTTTGATGAGATTCATCAAGGTATGATTGTTTATGATTGGGCACACATGGAGGATGTGGGCCTTGGTGGTATGATGCATTACCAGTATGTACCTCAAGATGTGGTGATGTTAGTGGCACTCATCAAGAAATGGGATCCTACCACTAATGCCTTTTTATTGCCTACAAGGGAGATGACCATCCTACCTAAGGACATCCATAGGAACATACAGCTACCCATATGGGGGGAGATGATCTACCATATTAAGAGGGAGGATCAAGTTGAGCTTATGGAGCTTTTGTATGGAGATGATATAAATTTTATGATGTGGCATGCCAAAGTTTTTCATTACATACCATTCTACCAGAGGGATAGGTATGTGAAGTGGTTTTTCACCATGATGATGATGATAGTGGTAACATGTTATGCGTTACCTAATTCTAAAAATGAAAGGTTTCCTTATTTATTGTTAGGGGTGTTGGTGGAGATGTTTTTTGGGTCACACAGTGTTATCATGGGCACCTATGTTATTAGTTCAAATTTACCAAGAGTTTGGGGCTTCCATGCCCACCAAAGATATGGGATTAGAGTTAGCTTCATCCTCCATTTTTGGGCCTATGAGCACATATGGGTGCTAAGGCTGATGGGTATATCATGGAAGGGTTATGCTCAGATGGGTTTTCAAGTTGGTTACATGCAGTGAAGGAGTGATTATTCTCTCTCAGGATTAGGAGGAGGGTCACATGACATTGAATGGTTTATAAGATGGATAAATGCCTTAGCCATTAGAGGCATGATTTGGATACCATATATTAGGTTTCCAAGGTAGGCACATTATAGGAGACATACTTTATCCCTACAGAGCTATAGATGGATATACAATAGATGAGAGGGTGAGATAGAGCTCATACCATTTGATAGGGTATGGAGGTAGTTCAACCTCATGCAAGATATACTTGAGGTGTTCTTGAGGTACAAAAGGAGAGATGCAAATTTCCCACAGCCTACTCCATAGCCATTGCATGATTTCATTGACCATGAGGAACTGTTGGTGAGGATTGAGATAGATGATGTTGGTGTCATAGATGGGTATCTTGCATGGTATTGAGCATCCTATGTTATAGCTAATATTGGTCCTAATGATGGGGGTTATTAGGATATGGATTTTGATGTCAGAGGAGATGGGAAAGAGGTTTAAATGTTGGGGGTTACCCCAAATGTACAGGTAGTGATCATGTAAAGTGACCAGGCATGAGTAGCTTTAGCCATAACACAAGCATCGTTGGTAGTATCAAAGGCATCATTGGAAATAGCATAGGGTTAGTTAGTCACTTTTATAGGTGAAAGAGATTAGGTAAGGGCTCAACTAGCCCTAGTGATGTAGGAGAGAGACTCTCTTTGATAGGTAGAAGGTGGAGTACTTATAGCTATAGGACCAATGGGGATGATTTCTATGCAGAGATACATAGTAGCTATGGAGTAACTATGATACTATGAGGCCTTGGTGTTCAATCATTAGCTAGATGAGCCCTTATGGGGCAAGTATAGAGCTGGGATGGTAGGAGCTATAGGTATAGTGACACCAGGTCAGTGGGTTGTGTCTGCAGGTGGCCAAGTAAGTACAAGAGGATAGGCTATAAGAGGTAGTGGTGCCTCAGGATCTTAGATTTCTAATGAGACATTATATTTTGATGTATTATATGATTTTGATACTGACATGTGAGTTAATGTAATGAGATGTATATTTTTGAGAGGTATGGATATTTTGTATACACATTATGATGATTTTGTATGAGATATAGATGTGATGCCTTATTTATGGTTTATGGTTAATAGTTTTGATGTTCATGTTGATCATTTATGATTTCATTTTCATATGATTATGTTTATGAGATATTGATGTGGACTCACATAGCTAGGCATGTGATGATATGTCTCTTTAATTTGTGTTCATGAGGATGTTTGATATGGACTGATGTTATTGATGTGGTCATGATGTGATGGTTATGGATGACTATCATAATCCTAACATGATTATGTAATCCTAATGTGATTTTTGATGATTAAGATGATGGTTATGATGTTATGACTATGGAATTTTGTTTTATATATGTGATCATTTTATTTCATTTGGTGAGATGATTATGTTTGGGATATTGATATGATTAGGATTATGAATACTGGTGATGCTTAGGTGGACAAGATTATGATGTGATTATTGTTATGATTTTTAGATGATTGAGATGATAGTGATGATTATGTTCATGCTTAATTTTATTGAGTATATGCTTCTTTAGTTAGATTTAGACATGTGATAGATATGGTTTGCATAATTATGACTATGCGATGGTGATAGTTGACTTGTTTATGGATGTGATGACTATGCTAGTGATGTCTATTTTTGTTTATGATGTGATGATGATATCATGTGATGTGATTATGACTATGGTCATTTTGTTTAAATTAAATTGAAACACATAAAGTAAGTTATATAACAAAACCATAAATGAGAAAGAGAAGATAATTAAGAGATAAATGTCTAAGTGAATATATTAACTGCTATGAGAAGAGAAGAAGAGGGCACAATGCTTCTACTTTGAAAAGGATGAAAAAAAACCAAAGTTAGATTGGATTAAGGAACATAATCCATTTGAATGTTTTGCCTTAACATGAATTAGTTGGTTAAAAAGGTGTCTTGATCACATAATGCCAAGTAAGCTTAAAATCCCTTACTTTATAGAGTGTGTAAAGGGGAAGGAGATGAAAATGGAACCTTCTTAGGAGACTATCTTGCCTCCTCTGTGGGTTAGCAAAGAGTTAGTATAAACAATTCCATGTCATATAAGGTGTAGACTGATCAATGTGAGAAGTCTACTTATGAAAGCCGATTGTGGATATCAAAATTATTTTGCTACTTTTAATGTCTGATAATGGGTATTTTGATATATTATTATTACTTGGGAGGGTTGGGATAGTTTATCGATGTGGGAAGCTTCCAAGAAATTTCTATGCTTTTGAAAAATGCTTTACTCAGCCATCCTTCAAGGGAGTGATCTAAGTTTTGTGTGCTTTATTTAAGGCTTTTGATAGTTGTCCTTCAAGGGAATAGTCTACCTTATATTCAGTAATGTTGATATGTTTTGGTAGCTATCCTTTGAGGGAGTAGTATGCAGATGCTAGAGAGTCACCCATACGAGTTCTTTTGATTCTTCTTATGATGTGGGCTTTGATGTCATAGAATTAATTATATAGGCTCAAAGGGTCACCTTTTTAAAAGTCAAAACAAAAGGCCCAAGAAGGTTGATTAGGTGTAAAATAGGTTTAGGTGACAATGACCATGGGAACCCATCCTAGGAAAGGGGTAGAAAGTACCATGAGAACCATGCCATGGGTAGAGCCATGGTACCACTCATTAAAGATTAGGCTATGGTTGTCACAAATAATCACATGATTCATTTTTAATCAGTTATTCCTAACAGAAGGAGATGAATGTGTTTTGAAAGCAAGGGATGACCTTAAGTTAGACAAAAGGGTGAGTTTGATCCCATTTTAACAAAATAAAGGACATAGATGTAAAGCATTAAGGGGCTCATGATCTGGGTTACCTTTAAGAGAGGACAACTTGTAAGCTCCTGATCCATACTTGTACATGATGATATAAGATCCAAGCCAATTTAAAGAAAACTTTCCTTACTCTCTTTTATCCATATTGGTGACATGTTAATTTTCTTTGAGGATGAGGTCTTTGATATTTAATTCTCACATTTTGAGGTGTTTGTTATAAGCACATTTGATTCATTCTTGATAGACATGAAGATGAGTGAGTACGGTCAAATGATGGTCATAAAGTAGCTCAAGGTGGGCTAAATTTTCTTAATGATAATTATTCTTAGAGATGAGATCTCATAAGGATATGAAAAGAGAGGTAATTTGAACTTTGAGAGGCAAGATAGCCTCTCCTCTAAAAACTAGAGAAAAAGGAGTAGTACCCATAGGGGTTCCAATGCTAGTATGATATGCCCATAAGGTGAAGGGCATGTGTAAATTCCAATCCCAACTAGATGCATTAACCATTTTAGTTAGCATGTTGTTGAGAGTTTTGTTAGAGGAAACCACCTGTTTATTTGCTTGAGGATGATAGGGTGATGAGAAACTTTACTTGATACTAAATGCATCACAAATACCTTAGACTTGCCTTTTTTTTAAGGATTTATAATTGTCAGTGATAATTTTGTGAGGAACACCAAAATGATAGATGATGTGATGGTTGATAAAGTTGACAATCTTTTCAGCTTTAGTTGAGACAAGAGGAATAAATTCTACCTATTTAGTAAAATATTTAGTCATAGTGATGATAGAATGATGTCATTATGAAGAATGGGGGTTAATTTCACCAATAAGGTCCATACCCCATTGTGAGAAGGGCTATAAATTTGTGGATTGTGAAGACTATGGCTAGGTACATGATGTTAATTGGCATGTTATTGACACTTAACACAATTTTTCACATAATCACAACAATCTTGGTTAAGAGTGGCCATAATAACCAAGGTGAAGGATGCATTTAGCAATGGTTAGGCCACTAAAATGTCCCTCACATATCCCATCATGCATTTTATTGATAGCATGAGAGGCCTCATGATTATGTAAGCAGCAAAAGAGGAGACCATCAAAGCTAAATTTATAAAGCATTCCCTCGAGTCTGGTATAACATGATGTACTTTGGATAAATGCTCTTTGAGCATTCTCAGAAAGACTGGAAGGAATGATTGCAGGGTTAAAATAGTTAAGGGTCTATTGATACCAAAGGTCAGGTTGGGTCTCCTCCACATTAAAGATGGTGGTAGAGTCTAGTTTGACATAAGAAGGTTGGGTAAGTTTTTGTATAATGATAGATAGCTTAGAGTCAGAGGGTGTAGATAGGATCTGAGAGGTGAGGGAAGCCATTGTATCGGTAAAAAATTTTATAAATTGTAGGGTGGTTTGGATATGGTAGTGTTCAAATGAGGTTAAGAACACATCAACTAATATTTGTAATATTGTAAAACATCATTCTTGCATTGATAAGAGCCATTGATTTGATTGACCACTAGTTGAGAGTCACTAAAGATGTTGATCATTTTAACTCCCAAGGCTAACGCAGTCTGGAGGCCTATCACTAAAGCTTCGTACTCAGTCATATTGTTGGTACATTCAAAATCTAGATTGAAGGATAAAGGAAGAGGTTCACTGTGAAAGGGGATAAGGATAATTCTGGCTCCCCCACCATGTTGATACTTTGATCCATCAAAGAACATGGTTACTTGATAGGTGAAGTCTGCCTGAGAGACGGTTGTAATAGACTCATCAGGGAAATCAAGAGGAGGAGGTTGATTGTCTGCTAATGGTGCATTGACCAATTGGTCAGTAATGACTTGCCCTTTAATTGACTTTTGTTGAAGAAACTCAAGGTCAAACTCAACTAAAAGCATGATCCATTTTTCCATATGTTGGTTTTGGTATGGCTTAGAGTGAATATACTCGAGTGAATCGATATTGGTTATGACATAGGTTTTGTGGTTGAGAAGGTAATGACAAAGTTCAGTAGCCACAAAAACCAAAGCTAGGTAAAGCTTCTCAATATGGGTATAATGAGTCTCATACTCTATAAGTGAGTAACTAATGTAGTAGATGGATTGCTCTTTCTGTTATTTATCTTGAAGAGTGAGCATTGTCCCTAACGAGTGGTAGGTAAAATAAGTATAAAGGTAAAAGGGTTAATCTTCCTTGGGAGGAATGAGGATATGTGGAGATAAAAGGTACTATTTAAGTGAATCAAAGGCCTTTTGATAGTCATTATTCTACTTAAAAGATATATCCTTCTTCAGAAGGTGATGGAAGGGTTGGCATTAGTTTGAGAGCTGGGAAATAAAGCAATGAATGGATGGGATATTACCTTGCAAGCTATGGAATTTCTTGAGGTGGGTAAGAGGAGGCATGTCAAGGATTGATTTTATTTTGGCTAGATCAACTTTGATTCCTTGAAGGGATATGATGAAGCAAAGGAGCTTTCCTAACAAGACTCTAAAATGCACTTCTTGGGGTTAAGGAAGACATGGTAATAGATGAGTCATTCAAAGATAATCTTAAGGATAGTCAAATGGTCTTTACAACATTTGAATTTCCCAAGAAGGTCATCAACATAGTCTTCTACAATTTTATGGAAAAGGTCATGGAAGATGTAGGTTATAACACATTGGTAGGTTACACCAGTGTTCTTCAGTCCAAAAGGCATGACCTTATAGCAGAAAGTTCCCCATGGGGTGATAAAATTGGTTTTGTATTGATCTTCAAGGTCAATTAGGATCTGATTGTAACTCAAGAATCCATCCATAAGAGATAACATCTCATGGTCAACTATAAGGTCAACTAGCTAGTCAATGCTTGGTAAAGGAAAATCATCTTTTGGGAAAGCAAAGTTAAAGTCATGAAAGTCTATATAAATGTGTAGTCCCCCTATGGATTTGGTGACAAGTATGACATTTAAGACCTACTACGAATAGTCAATGGGTTGAACGAAATTGATGGATAGGAGATCCTAAAGCTCTTCTTTGATGAGAAGGGCTCTTCAAGGGTGAATTTGTCAAAGTTTTTACCTAATAGGCTTGCCATCATGATTGGTGGCTATGTTGAGGGTAGCGATGGTGGGATTGATTCCTAACATGTCATTATAAGACCAAGCAAATGATATGTTGTAGTCTTGCAAGAAGGATGGAAAGTCCTGAAGCTCCTCAAAATTTAGAAATTGTCCAATTTTGATAATGCATAGGTTGTCTGAAGTGCCCAAGTTGATATCTATGGCGAATTCATTCAACATGGTTGAAGTCTCAGGAGGAAGAGATATGTAGATAAAAAAATTAGTGCACCAAGATAGGTGAGAATAGAATTATCATCTTGGCATTGAACAATATTAATGTTAAGAGAGTCATTTATTATCATCTCAAGATGGGTCAAAGGGATGGTTACAATTGCCCCATTTTATTGATAAGTTAGGGATTTGAGTCTAATCATGTTGATGAAAAAAAATTTAGAGGGGCTGATGTTGGAATCTTTAGTTGTCAATGGTGGACTAGATGGTGAGTATTGTATTTACTCATCAATGATGGTAACATGAGGAAGGTTTATTTTCTATTTAGGTCATGTGAAACTGAGGCCATAGTTTTCATGAGGTTTTTAGGTTTTGATTGGAAGAAACTCGGGCAACCCATGTTCATACTAACCCACACCAAATCCCTTCCAAGCACACTTGTAAAGGTATGTTTTGGAAAATTTTGGTTTATCTAGATAGGAAAAACTAGAGGTGAACGGTCAAGGTGAAAAAAATGTGGTAGGAGTGTCAAGAGGTTTATCAAGTCCCCCATAGATAAAATTGGTTTGACAAGTTGAGGATTCAAAATGAAAAATGATTCTAATATTGGGGTTATCACTAGGTTGTTAGTCAAGATTCCCATACTCTTGAGGAGTAATAAAGGTTTTTAGTGTCAAAAGGTGATACTCCCCCAACAAAATACATTGGAAGGTTGATTCCAAAGGATCCATTATGGGGATTTGGGTGAAAGGGATGGAAGAATTGGTGGATGCTTCATTAGTAGAAGATGATGGGGTTTCGTCTTTGACTGATGAAGGCTTGTTGTATGGGGGAAGGATAATGTCATTGGGTTGGTACATCATGTTGAATGATATGAAAGGGCTCAGGTTAGTTTGTATGGTAACAACTTGACTTTCATGCTCAAATTTGACGCACTGATGTATGGTGGATGACACACAACCCATGTAACAAATCTAAGGGCAGCCCAAAAATATGTTGTACTAAAACTCTCCTTCCACTACATATAATAGCTTAAGAAACATGCAAGGTCATAGGCAAATGTGAAGGATAATAGTTTCTAAATTCATGGCCATGATATCATTAAATGATCAGAGAACCATCAAGGTTTTTGACATGATGTTCTTGAGTAATTTCAGTTGGTTATATGCATAGGAGGAGATAATGTTGATATTAGCTCCCGCATCAATCATAACCCACTTTATGTGGGTTTGTTTGATGTACACGATAATGAACTAGGTGTCAAAGAGGAGAGAAAAGGGAATTATAAGGTGATTTTATGACCAAGGAATGCCACTTGTCACTTTCCAAGCCAAAAACAGGGCAGTGTGAAAAAGAAGACAAGACATGTCAAACAGATAGAAAAACCCCTACATCATTTGGGAGAGGAAGCATCATAAAGAAAGTAACACATGTTATTAAAGACCTTATGATACCATTATATAACATCCTTCTTGATTTTAACTCTTCTCATGATTGCTTAAGACTTTTCATTACTTTCTTTTATGCCCCTTCTCTCTCTCCTTATCTCATTTTCTATATACGCTACCTTTGATAGCTTGTAAATAGATCCTCCACCTAAGTATCATGAATACCTACTCAATTTTATGCCTTGGTTAAATAAATACTATTGGTTTTACCTCCTCCTTTGATTTTACTTAGAGTGTATGCATGGATATTTTATCTTGTTAAGTGATTGGCTTGGTCTTCCTTGACATGTCCTATTCTAACACTTATATATAGTTTGGAAGCACTATTTTGTAGGTCATGTGAAGTTTTCAAGTGAAGTGTGAGGGTTGAGTGAGTTTGAATATTCATTAGTGTCATTCTAGACCTCTTGATTAGTTCACCTAGCCTAAAAATCTATCACAACCTCCACATTTAAATTTTGATGTAATAAATTTAGATTGGGAATAGTGTAGGTTCAGATTAGTCTCATGGTCTACATGTGCACATGCAAATGGTTGGTAGTGATCAATTGATTTGGTGTATCACACCCTTAATTTTATCGCATGATATTCTTAACTGTTTTCCTTTTTAAGCTAGTAGTGTAGTGTTGTGAGCTTAACTAATACATCAAGGGGATTTAGCCCTATAATATAGAGGTTTAGTCCACTTCTAAGTCACCCATAACCTAGGACTAATCCAATTGTATATCTCAAGTGAGAGGGATTGAAACACCCTATCAAGGGTGCAAATTTTAGCTATATCAGTTTTGACACACCTAGTAGGATGAGATTAGCAATCAATTGAAGGGTTTTTGGTGTTGCTCTTCAACAAATCAGCCTTTAGAAGCATTTAAATAAACATCAATGGAGAATCTAAATGTATTTGGTGTCAGGAAATCAGAGAACAACAAACATGCTCTGACTCCACTGGTTAGGATCTTGCTCCTCAGATAGAGCACAGTATGATTACCAAATATATAAGCAATTGAATATGCGGAAATAACCAGAAACACAAGTAACTAGAATTCACCAATAGCACAGAATATGAGAGACAATACACTATTTTGTATTAACACTAACAGAAAAGAATACATCAAAGAGCCGCCACACTCTTTCACCTTACAGAGATTCGCCACACCTCAAGTGTACAGTAATTCTTCTCACACACACTCTCCTACACAAAAACGGTCCCAACAACCAACTCACACACAGAATTGGTGTTCACCTCACCAACCAGTCAGTAATAACCCTGCCGATACATCAAGCACTCTATAGCACTTCAAGCTGATCTCTCATGAACCTGCAACCTGCAATTCAAAGACCAAACTTACATGTAGATCACCAATGAGCTTGCAACAACCTGCAACTCATAGATCTTACAACTAGAAGGAACTCTTCCTTTCTATCTCATGCCTTAAACAATACATGCCAATGGGTCTATAAATAGATCCCTAACTCAAACAATAACTAAGACTCTTAATTTAGAAAATTATCCTCACAGCCCAAGACTCTGGCTGGTCTTGACATGCAAACTCATCGTTCACTTAACTAACTGTCCATGAAACGAACACTTCGGGAACACACAGTCGACCGACATCGGTCCCTGCTGGTCTGGTTCTGCCGACGTCGGCCGACTTCTTGCCGTCGCCGGTTGCCTTCTGCACTGGATCCTGCCGACGTCGGTCATGATGCCGACGCCGGTTCCTGTAGAACTCAGCAACCATCTGTTCCTAGTTTGCAAAGGTTGAAGCTTTTAGCTCCACAACCTAACAATCTCCCACTTGGAGATAAATAGCTGCAACCTGTACCTGTACCTGTACACCGTCTAGTTTGTTTCCTTGGCTTTGTATCCCTCCTCAAGATCAATCTTGAAGACCAACCACCACAAAATCCGTGATGAAAAAATCTGTCATCCAAATTACCTGCCACATCCGCATCTACAACCATGTAGAAAAATAACTTGACCCTGCATAGCATGTGCACCTGCTGCTGGTCCCACTGAACTGCCCTTCAGTATTACTCTCCCGGATTGACTCCAAACTTGTGACAACTCCCACTGCTTGGGAAAACTCAGGTTTAGTACATACTATGCACTCAACCTCACTATGTGAATCAAGACACCTGTTCTATGAACTGTCTTACCATCGGTGTGCTAACCGGCTTCACACAATCATCCTAAAACAAAGTCAACAAGACCTCCATGTCTCTAGATCACACTCATGCCAAAGAATCTTGCTGCTCCCAGATTCTCCATGACAAACACCTGAACTAGCTTTACCTTTAGTTCAGAAATACCTGTATATGTAACCCTGCAACAAGCACATCATACAGAAAATAGAATAGTGTAGCTAATACTATTCAACCTGGTAAAGAGAAACACAATGATCAAACCTCCATTGCCCTGCAGCTAATACAAGATCATATACCCTGATCTTCCATCTCACGTATCCATTTCCACTCTTCTTCATCCTCAACATCCATTCGTCTCTCAGTGCTTACTTCCAGCTGGCAACACTACCCAAAACACCTGTTTGGTTCTCCTCCAAGGAATCACATCCTCATCCATGCCAAGCTCCCACTGTTTCCTGGATTTACCTGTTCTGCTTCTTCAATAACTTCCTGGTCTTATGCCATAAGTGAGCAACAAGTAGTGTAAAGAAGGGAAATGACGAATTTAAGAGCTTACTTACACCTTCAGTCCTCCATATGGGCGCTTGAGACTCCATGACAACTAGCTGTCCACCCAAAATTCATCTCAGTAACCGATGCCGGTCACATCTCAGTCTACAGCAGACCGATGTCGGTTCCCTGCGACTGCCTTTCTGCCGACGTCGGTTTCCCCTGGCCGATGCCGGTCTCTGTTTGCCCCGAGTCACCGACGTCGGGCTGCACATAGCCGACGTCGGTCCCTATCTGGACGCCGACGCCGGTTTTCCTGCCGACATCGGTCTCTGTGTTTTTCTTGTGAGACCTGACTTTTTCCCGCGAGCTCTTTTTGGATCAAAACCTTGTCCAAATCATCCTTGCTCTGCTCAGAATTCCTCTGCACCTTATGCTGAACTCTGTCCGTCACTTTCTCCTTGAAAACCAAGGCTTTCCCGTTCTTGTCACTAACATCAGATTCCTCAAGAAACCTCACTTTCTTCTTCTGCATACAGGAACCACGATCCATGCCTTCCAAATCCGAAAGCATATTCTTTGACTCAAGAACCAGCATCTCCTTCTTATCTATGTGACCAAGCCTATCAAGCCACATCTCTGAATCTACAGCTGAAGTAGATAACCCAAAAAGAGAATCAGTAAAACAAGTAGATAGATAAAGCGTACCTACTTTCTTACCTCTAGCTATAACAAGTGTACCCTTGGTAACCTTCCAAGAGTCCACTGTGAGAGTTACTGTGTAACCCTCTTCACCCAAACTTCTAACCGAAATCAGATTTTGCTTCAGAACTGGGACATGCATGACCTCCTTTAACACCCATGTGTCACCTGTCTGCAATTTCAGCTTCACTTTGCCTTTGCCAACAATCTGACAAGACTTACCATCCCCTACACAAATTTCTCCAAAGTCTCCCTGGACATACTCATGAAAAAATTCTCTATGTGGAGATGCATGAAAAGAGGCACCAGAATCTAATACCCAAGATTCTACTTTATCCAAAGAACATACCAGAGCATCCTGTGCAACGTAGCCTGCAACATCTGCTTCTTCTCCATGTTCTTCATGATGATCTTCACCCGATCTGCAATCTCTCTTTAAGTGCCCTTGCTTTCCACATTTCCAACAGGTTATTCTGCCATACCTG
This sequence comes from Torreya grandis, assembly GCA_037957365.1. Lineage (NCBI taxonomy): Eukaryota > Viridiplantae > Streptophyta > Pinopsida > Cupressales > Taxaceae > Torreya > Torreya grandis. The sequence continues at coordinate 1,351,888 of JARHVA010001288.1, read as the reverse complement.
GACTTGGATCTCTTGCCTGTCTTCGACCTTGATCTCCCACGCTCTGTCCTCTCTCTTGGCCTTCCTCTTCCTTCAACACTCAAAGCATTTCCAGATAATTCACCTGTGCTTTTCCTGCGTATCTCTTCATTCAAGATTACACTCACAACATCATCCACTTTTAAGACTTTTGAAGGAGACACAGTATTAGAAACTGCCATTACCAAACCTTCCCAACTTTCAGGTAATGAACACAAGATTAAGAGAGCTCTAAGTTCATCATCAAATACAATATTCACTGAACTTAACTGGTTTACCAAACCATGGAAATCACTAAGATGGCTATGAATAGATCCACCTTCCAACATTTGCAAATTAAATAAATGCTTCATAAGAAATACCTTGTTTGAAGCCGAGGGTTTTTCATATAAATTTGCCAAAGATTTCATCAACTCCACTGTTGTCTTACACTGTGATAAGCTGGAAATCACAGTTGAATCAAGACTCAATCTAACAGATCCCAGAGCCTTCCGATCAAGAACCTCCCATTCTTCATCTTTCATATCCAAGGGTTTGCTAGCAACCCCTCCCAACGGTAAGTACAAATCTTTCTGATATAGATAGTCCTCAATCTGCATCCTCCATAATTGGTAGTTCTTGCCATTAAACTTTTCCATTCGTAGTTGACTGCTTTCTGACATTGCTCAACTCCCACTCAAACAAAAACCCTGTGAGTAACCTGTAATCAAAACACACTACCCAGATCTACACCAATCTGTTAGTATCCCAACCAAAAGCTCTGATACCAATTGTTGGTATCAAGCTCAAGAACCTACAACCAAGGCTCTGATACCACTTGTCAGGAAATCAGAGAACAACAAACATGCTCTGACTCCACTGGTTAGGATCTTGCTCCTCAGATAGAGCACAGTATGATTACCAAATATATAAGCAATTGAATATGCGGAAATAACCAGAAACACAAGTAACTAGAATTCACCAATAGCACAGAATATGAGAGACAATACACTATTTTGTATTAACACTAATAGAAAAGAATACATCAAAGAGCCGCCACACTCTTTCACCTTACAGAGATTCGCCACACCTCAAGTGTACAGTAATTCTTCTCACACACACTCTCCTACACAAAAACGGTCCCAACAACCAACTCACACACAGAACTGGTGTTCACCTCACCAACCAGTCAGTAATAACCCTGCCGGTACATCAAGCACTCTATAGCACTTCAAGCTGATCTCTCATGAACCTACAACCTGCAATTCAAAGACCAAACTTACATGTAGATCACCAATGATCTTGCAACAACCTGCAACTCATAGATCTTACAACTAGAAGGAACTCTTCCTTTCTATCTCATGCCTTAAACAATACATGCCAATGGGTCTATAAATAGATCCCTAACTCAAACAATAACTAAGACTCTTAATTTAGACAATTATCCTCGCAGCCCAAGACTCTGGCTGGTCTTGACATGCAAACTCATCGTTCACTTAACTAACTGTCCGTGAAACGAACACTTCAGGAACACACAGGGGACCGACGTCGGTCCCTGCTGGTCTGGTTCTGCCGACGTCGGCCGACTTCCTGCCATCGCCGGTTGCCTTCTGCACTGGATCCTGCCGACGTCGGTCATGATGCCGACGCCGGTTCCTGTAGAACTCAGCAACCATCTGTTCCTAGTTTGCAAAGGTTGAAGCTTTTAGCTCCACAACCTAACATTTGGATGGTTTTACAAGCCCATGTATAAATTTAAGCAAGTTATCTTTCATTTTCTACCTTTCTTTTGAGGTTTCATGGCTGAGTTTGGTGTTGATTTTTGTTTTACACAAGTTGGCGAGCCATATCAAACTCATGTTGATCTTTCTCAGCAATATGTTGACCCTTATCAATAGCATGTTGATTCTTATCAACCTTGTTGTCAATAATATCACCATCTTTTTCCTCAATATTCATACCAAAATAGTCCCCCTCTTTGGTATCCTTTTCATCCCTTTAATCAGCCTTGTCAAGACCATGTTGACCTTAGTCAACATAGTCATATTTCAATCATTATCTCAAGTTTCAAGAAAACTCTCTTGGGCTATGAAAAGGATATGATAGAGATTAATGCACAAAAAGAGTATGGTAAAAGTGTTCCTAGTTATCTCATTCAGAATGTGAGAGACTCATTATAGATGATAAGGAGAGAGTGGGCACCTATTGAGATAAAAATTTGGCAAAGACTCACTAGTGACATGATGGACATAGGTGGCCTAATTCAATGCATATATGATAAGCTAATAATTCATAAAGGATAACAAGTTCAGTGCTATCAACATCATGTGCCTTCTCCTATACCACCTTAGCCCAATTTTGTGCCACCCCTTCTTCCTCAAAAGACTAAGTTAAGTGAGTTTCAAGGTGTCCTAAGTCCTTCACAAACCCCTTAAGCCTTCCCATCATTGAAATCAATCCAAGAGAACATCCAAAAGAGGAAGAGGTTATTATTGAGAGGCTTGAGGATAAAAATAAAATCAAAATTAGAGAGTTTGATTTCTACTTAGAGGGAAACTAATGAGGCTATCTTGGCATAAAACTCCATTACCCTTCTTCAATAACCCCCTAAAAACTCCCTTAAGATTCCAAGTTGGAATCAAGCGGTAAATTCATGGGATAAACAAAGTGGAACAAGTTTATATTGGGGAATTGAGACCAATGAAGAACCTAAACCTATTAAATCCCCACCCATCCCTCCTTAAGAGCATAAATCCTTCTCATCTTAGAAATCAATTCAAGGAGTCCAAGACAAAAAATAAATCCTTGTTGAGAAGCTTGAAAAACCTAAGACTTTCACATCTTAGAAAATAATTAAAAAGAGCATTCAAATGAAGAAGGAAGTCTTTTTGGAGAAAGTTAAAAGCCAAAACATTTCAAATTTTGAGGGATTCATTGGTGAATGGAGGGAATATGAAGATAATATCATTAATTATGAGAGTTCAAAACTTATTGGTGAGGTTGAACAGCCCCTCCTTGAGGAAGGTAGTCAAATTGTAGTTGTAGATCATTCCCAAGAAGGATATGAAAAGGATACTTTAAGTGTACATGATGAATAAATTATCATTAAAACACCACTTGGTGAACATTGATGCAAATCAATCTTTAGATATGAGAAGGCAAGACTTGATGAGCTGACAATGTTAGAATCACAAGCAAATTTTCAAAGTACCATCAATGACCAGATGGATCAGTCACATTAGCATGTGTTTGATGGTGATGAGCAAGTTCAGGATGACTATATACTAGTGAGTGAGGTGCCAACCAAGTATGAGGAAGTTAATAAGGTAATTTTTTTATTTGAACCTCCTTGTTTTCCTCAAGTTGATGAACCTCTCCCTTGCTACAAAGAGGAATTTAATGTGCTACAAGATGACCTAATTGATCTACAAGCCAATGAAAGGACATTTGAAGACTTGTTTAAGGTGATAGGATTAGGTTTCACTCTTTTGCAGGGAGAGTATAGGCTAATAAAAACATAAGAAGGTAACTTTGGCAAGCAAGTCAATATGCAAGAAAGAATTACTCCTCTAATTATAATATGCCAAGAGGTAGTTCCACTTAGTGATGACTTGTTTGATGTTCTTAAGGAAGGATATCAACCTCTCAATCAGTTTATAGACTTTTTTTTTACTCTTTGGATTTGGAAACTGAGCTCCATTGTTCTCAATCTCTTAAGAATAAAGGCACATTCCTCCTTAAAGCCATCCCTAAAAACATGCCACAAGATCTATCTTAGACTATTCAATTTGATCAAGATCAACCTATGGATGAGATAGAGATAACATTGTTTATGTCAAGCAGCCAAGCTTGGGATAAGTATGACTTTGTTCTTGACTTGCATAGTCAATTTATGAATAAGGGAATGAATTAAGAAGGTATGATCGATATTCATGGAAATTATGAGTATGCCAACATCTTAGAATGTGGGTGTAAGTTCTCACTTCATGAACAATACTTGACTAGACTTCCCTCAATATATGACAATATGATTTCATGGTGCCATGGTGATCTCAAGAGCTTCCCAATTGATATTGGAGGAGGAATATGTGTTAACATTTGTTATGTATAATATATTTCTTATGTTTTATTTTACCTAAGTTCTTTTTAGCACATGTGTGTTGTTTTGTTTTGTCTTGTTGCTTGTTGTGTGTGTTATTCTAGTGTTTGTTTCTATTTTATTATCTTGGTGAGGTAATCAATTGTATTGTATTAATTCAAGAGCTTGCAGTCAAAGGTTAGGGTCTTATATTATTCAATAGTCAAGTTAAAGTGACTTCATTGCCAATGGAAGGACAAGGCTACTATTTTATTAGAATTGCAAGCATTCTACCCTAGTGAATCACTAAATTGTTGACCATTTTTTGACACCCCAAGTCAAAAAGGTCAACCCCTATAGTTTGAAACTTAACTAGCCATGTTATGTCTTGTGATGGCTCGTATTATTATAATGAGAAGGATGTGGTATTTTAGTTCTTGTAATGCCTCATGAAATGCCTTGAAGGGTTTGATAAGCTAATTCACTTGGTTCAATATCCTATCATGAAAATTGCTCATTGTTAAGTGTCTTTGGGAACATTAAGGTAACTTAACAGTTTTTTAAGGTTTTTAGAGAGGTTAAGTTTTATGTTTTGCATTGTCATTTTACCTCTTCAAGGTCATTCAAGATAAATTTTAGTAATCCATGTGTGATCAAGGTCATGTCATTATGGTGAGCCATCAAATGAGGTTTAGTCATGCTTGGGAGGTCATCCAATATGCATTAACTTTATTTACACTTTCCAATGCATTCCAAGGTCTATCAAGTCACTCCTTTAGCCAATATGAAGTATTTTACGTAAATTTATAAATTTCAAGCATCTAAAAAGGATATCTAGCATTAATGTATGTCAGGAATGTCAGTACAAGTCAGATCATGGTCAATTTTTGTAGGTCTAACATATAAAAGAAGATGAACCACTCTGTTGTAATTAGTTTTAGGAACTTGTATAGGCATGAAGAGCCCATCCTCATGTGTAAATGCATGTAGGAGTGTCTCTTCACCTCTTTCAAAGCAATTTCATGCTCAACAAGCTTGTATAGATCCAAAAAGGGTAGCAAATACACCAAAACCTCCATTGAGATCTTGAAAGACTCACAAGGGGTAGTTTCATGAGCTTGGTATGTACAGAGGAGAGAGAGTGGTGACCTAAGATCTTATCTAGAGGTGGAGGCCCTAATGTAATTTAAATCTATGGCATTAGTTATCAGTTTGATCTCTTCTCCTTTAAGAACAATTGCTAAGACTCTAAGGTGCTCTTAAACCCGAGCTAAACCCTTAAGGGTTTGTTTTGGGTAATAAGCATGAAATTTTGAGCCAATTGATGCATATTGAGAATTTTTGAATACCTATAGGATTATACATAACTTTCTCACATCCTTTTCCACCATCATCTAGTGTATGTAAATAAGAATGAGCATCAATTCCTCTATTTTACAAGGTTATAGGCCTATAAAAAGGCTTAGGTAATATTTTTGGCTAATATTGGATGATATATCACTTTATGAAACCCTCAAGAAGCTTCCATAATTTATCTAAATCCTAATTAGATAAAGGAGCAACCTCTAAGTCCATGTATGCATTTAGAGCTTCTTCATGGCCATCATCATGGGATGTTGGGAAACTAGTGAAAGAAACTTTTAAACATAATCATGATGAGTGAGATCCAAATGATCACCAAAATCTAAAACCAATTGAATATAACTTATTCTCAATGCCTTTAGCAGTCAAGAAGGCCAATTGGGCACCTACGAGCTTTCAATAGGTCTAGATGGAAAATGGACTTATTTTTGGTGTTGGATGAGAGCCTAAGAGGTTATAAGTAGGAATGAGAAGAGGATCAAGATCCTTACCCTAAAAATCATCATTAAAAGACTTGAATAGTCTTAAAAACTCACTCTAGTGAGCCTAGTTGTCAAAGGGCTCGAAAAGAACACCTACAGGTTGCTAGCAGCCAATATAAGGATGAGAGCTCATGCAAGTTGATTGGTAAAGCACATTAAAAGGTCAAATAAGAATGTATAAATATCCAAAATGCTTTAAATTTTTCCAAATGGCCTCAAGAGTGAAGAAACCTAAGTTTAAGGGCCAAAAGACACCTACAGACCTAAAACCCTCAGTAAGTCTACTATAGGTAGAGAGGTCAAAATTTTAGTCATAGTGAAACCTAAAAATGGAGAAAATATCATTTAAAGGAATGAGTAGGGGTGATAAAAATATCATGGAGGTGTTTTAAATTAAAGACGTGCATTTTTAATATTGTTGAGACCCAAAAACACTTGTCTTATTCTTGCACATAGTCAACTAACTCAAAAAGTCATCTTTGGATGCTTAGAACTTCATGGAGGAAGTGCATGGTGGCAGATGGTTACAAGAGGTGGTAAGGGGGTATCCTAATCCAAACCCTTGGAATTTTTTCTTTACTCAAGCACACCTATATGAATAATCCTTAAGAGATGAAATCATTCAAAAACCCCTTGTCACTTTGTGAAGAGCTCGAAGAGCATTTTTTTTGCCTAGAATTATACAGAAGAGTTGCATGGGAGTTCAAGATCATAAGGGATGTTAGGGGTCCTTCCCTACTTCCATATTCTATAATTTTTTATTGGATTAGGCCCCTATTATATATGATCCATCTTAAGATGGTAGACACCTAAAACCCTTCTTAAGCCCTTAAAAGAACCCAAGGAGAGAGAAATTGAGCTTAATGACTTCAAGTGGATTTATTTGGTTGTGAGATTATTAAGATGACCTTTATGGGCCTCATGGTCATTTTAATAGGCCATTGGTTAGCATGTGTGAAGGGTATAGTGTATGGAATAAGCCTAAAAACTTAATTACAAGACTATTTGTGAGTGTGCAAGGTGGTGGTGAGCTCTCAAATCACGTAAAGAGGATTTGTAAGCCTAGTTGGAAATTCTATAGTCCTCTAAAAACTCTTTCAATTATCCTAATATGGTACATGGACTATTTAAGTCACTAATTTATGTTTAAAAGATGACTATACCACTATGTTACCCAAAAAGCTTAATTACAGACCTATAGAGTGTTATGAAAAGCTTGATGGCTCTTGGAAACATGGCTAAAAATACTTGTTGATGTTTTTCATTACCTTATTGAATCATTAATAAACCTAATCAAATGACTACCTATAGACCTTGGAAATGATATCATTGTATACCATTGAAGAACCTTGGGATAGAGGTGTGGTGAGAATGATGGGTTTTAAAACAACTAATGAACATGACCACCATTGCAATATTAGTATGGATAATCCTAAATTATATAAAAGGTGTAAAAGAGGAGATCAAAAGGTAGTTCAAGGTTAGTTGATGACAAATTAATGTCACTTGTCACTTTCCAAGCCCAAAGGAGGGTAGTTTGAAGAACACAAGATGTGTCAAGCAAATAGAGAAACCCCTATGCCATTTGGGAGAGGAAGTATCATCAAGAATGAAAAATATGTCATTGAAGACCTTATGAGACTATTTTATAGCCTCCTTGATTGAAACTCTTGTCATGACTACTTAAGACTCATCATTGCTCTCTTATATGCCCCTTCTCTCTCTCCTCTCATTTTCTATATGTGTTACCTTTGATGGCTTGTAAAGGGATTTTCTACCTAAGTATGGTAAAGCCCTGCTCATTTATATGCCTTAGATCAATAAATACTACTAGTTTTACCTCTTTTTGTTACTGTACCTAGTGTGTATGCATGGATAGTTGATCTTGTTAAGTGATTAGCTTGGTCTTCCTTGACATGTTATCCTATTCTAACACCTATATGTAGTTTAGAAGCATTCTTTTTTAGGCCATGTGAAGTATTCAAGTGAATTTTAAGGCTTCAGTGAGTTTTCTTATTCATTAGTATCATTCTAGACCTCTTGATTAGTCTTCCTATCCTAAACATCTATCACAACTTCCACATTGAAATGTTTATGTAAGAGGTTCAAATTGTGAGTAGTGTATGTTTAGATTAGTCTCATGGTCTACATGTGTACATGCAGCTGGTTGGTAGTGATCAATTGATTTGGTGTATTACCCCCTTAGTTTATTTTCTTGCATGATATTCTTCTCCCTTTTCCTTTACAAGCTAGTAGTGTAATATTGTGAGCTTAAATGATACATCAAGGGGAGCTAGTCTTATAATCTAGAGATTCAGTCCATTTGGAGGTCACCCATAACCTAAGACTAATCCCATTATATAGCTCAAGTGAGATATATTTAAATACACCCTCAAGGGTGCAAAATTGAGCTATAATAAGTAACACTATCATTTTCCCATTATGATCTTTCTTCCTCTAGCTAATATGCCTCCCAAATAGTCATTATGCATAATAATGCCTTAATTGATTCATCCATATAGAAGAGTGCATTTTCCACCACATTCTCTTTTCATTTCTTATAGACTATTTCAAAATCATAACCTAACATTTTAGTCACCTAATTTTTTTATTCTTCAAAAGACAATTGTTGCTCCAAAAAAAATTTGAGGCTATCATAATAAGTATTTACCTGAAAGTGATGACCCATCAGATAAGATATTAATTGTTTGAATGCATGAAAAATAACCATCATCTCTTTATCATAGATTTTCTTGAGCCTATTTTTCCCCTTCAATTGGAAACTCTCAAATACAAGTGGTATGCCTTCTTGCATGAGTACAAGACCCATGCCATATCCTGATTCATCACATTCCACTACCTAAGTTTTAGAAAAACTAAGAGTGGCCAAAACTAGAGTGGTGAACATATCCATTTACAACTATTAAAATGCCTTGGTAATTGTATTACTCCATTGGAAGGAGTATTTATTCAATAAATATGTGAGTGGGGTTGCGATGCTACTATAATTTTTTACAAACCTTCGATAGTAAGCAGTTAACCCTAAAAGTTCCTAAAGGTTCTTGAGTGTCTTGGGAACCTACCCCTCCATCATCACTTGGATATTTTTAGGATCAACTTTCACTCCTTCATTTTAAATAATATTACCCAAGTAATCCACCTCTTGGATACCAAAAATACATTTGAAAGGTTTGCATAAAGATGATGTTGTTTCATAACTGATAGTACTTATTTCTCATGCTTCAAATGGGCTTCCCAATTTTTGTTATAAATGTGGATGTCATAAAAAAACACCAAAACAAAAATAGCCTAAAAATAATATTCATCAAACTTTAAAATGTAGATGCTGCATTTGTGAGGCCAAAAGGCATGACCATATACACATAATGGCCTTCATGAGTTTTAAAATTTGTTTTAGGTATGTCATCTACTTAGATTCGAATAGGATGATACCAAAATAAATATATAACTTGGTAAAATAAATTATGCCATGAAATTCATCTAAAAAATCATTAATTACTAGAATAGGAGACTTATCTTTGATGGTGTACTTGTTGAGTTCTTTGTAGTCTAGGCACATCCTCCAAGTGTCATCCTTCTTCCACACCATATCACTAGGGAGGAATATTCACTTTAGTTGTGTCAAATTATTCTTTCCTCCAATATATTATGTACCATCTTTTCAATTTCACTCTTCTAAGCATAGGTATATCTATAGGGTTTGATGTTGGGTGGTGTATTTATAGGAAGTAGTTTGATGTCATGATCATGTGCTTGGCTTGGTGGAAGTCCTTTTGTCATTTCATAAAAAATAATAGAATGGTCATCCAATACCATTTATAAATCAAGATGGGTATAATCCTTGGTTGGTTGAAATTCTATGGAAAACAAGCATGCTATAAATCCTTCAGCACCTTTTCTAAGAATCTTCATCATCTGATGGGAACTAACCAGTTGTGGAGATTTAGCTCATAATACATGTATTTTAAATTACATACCTTATAAATGGAATCACATGAATAGTTCCTATAAATTCATCTCAATAGTGCCCAAAGTGGTGAGCCATTGCACTCTTAGAATAATGTCAGCCCTTACCATGGTAATAACAAACATAGGAGAATCTAATAGGTAGTCTCCCATAGCAAAATTAACACTATGTCAGTTTATAAAATAGTTAACATTACAACCATCTACACTCATGACCTCAAATTTTGGAGCCAAGTAAGTGAAATAATTCAAATGAGCATCCAACTTATTATTAATGAAGTTGTTCATACTCCTAGATCCAATCAACATATACACCTTATGTTTCTTGAGGAAACCCACCATCTCAAGCATTTGAGAATTACTAATACTAGAAAGTGCATTATAGGAAATACTAAGTTGAGAATTGTTAGATTCATCTAAACATGCACCTAAGGCTTCATCATCTTTGCCATCCTCATTGGTGCCTTTAATGTAAAACATCTACTTTTGAGCACATCAATATCCTTTACTCCATTTTCTATCATAGCCAAAACACAAACCTTTTGCACACTTCTCCTCAATTTACTAAGGGGTCCATTAGGTAGGCTAAGGAAATGATGGTGGTGGGAATGTGTGCTCATATGCATTAAGGAAAGGCCTTTGTTTGAGAAGCTCTTTTTCCTCTACCATTTGTGCCCTTGGGATGGCTTTAGATACTGAACTAGGACTACAAATGAGCACCTCTAATTGGATGTTATCCTTGTGGCCACCTATAAATAGGTCAATCAAATTTCCCTTAGTGATGTATACCACAAATAAGGAGAGATTCTAAAATTGGTGAATTTAATCCTTTACAGTCCCTATTTGTCATAGTTTGTCTAGCTAGATGAAGTAGTTTTCTAAGACATTCTTACAATAGTAGAGCTATAGCTCTTCAAAAAATATAGACCAAAAAACTAAGAGACCCTTATTTTTCTTTTAAGTACACAACTATCGATACCAAATGAATTGCTCAGGTTCAAGATATAAAGAGGCCATGAATACATTTTGTGAACATAGAGTAATGTAGATCAAATAAATTTTAAATTTGAGTGATCCATATGAGTGGATCATTACCATCAAACTTGCACATGTCCACTTTTGGCAACATTGGCTTTAGACTAAGATTGGCATTGTGATTTTTTGGAGGAGAATAAAATTGTAGTGGTGGAGGGTTATTTTACAATGGTTGAGCTACAAAGTTATCCAATTGCCAAGTTATTTGCTATAATTGACCATGTAAGTCATTCAGGTCCCATCTCATCCCCGTGATGTCCCCTTTAACTACATGGAGATCATCTTTCCATAGCATGCAATATAAATCTGACTAAAGTTGTTGAACCACCTCTAAAACACTTAGATCAAAAATTGTGGACTCCATTCCATCCTTATGAGAAATTATAGGAGTTTATTTCCCTTTCCCACATTCATGTGTGTTAAAATTAGCCATGTACAAACCCTAGGAGGCAATCAACCCTAAAAAAAGTGTATTGGAAAATGAGACCATTATGATCGCCTCATCACGATGAAGTTAATGACTGCTAACGTGCACAAGGGTGAAAATCTTTAGCCCAAAAATGTATACCAATAGAATACACTATTGTAATTGTCTCACAGAGATAAATCCAATGATTGCTAATTTGCATAAGGTTACAAATTTTCCAAACTTAAAACACTTTGAAAAATGCTACAATGACAAAAAAAATTAAATTCTTCCTAGATCACAAGTTATTTTTTTATTCTTGAGCTCCTAGGAGACACACAACACATATCTAAAAAAATTCCAATGCAAAAACTTGCCCAAATTAAAGCTCTGATACAACTTGTAATGAAATTACTTAGACATTTTCATAGTATAATAATATATCAAATAAATGAGAGTAGAGATAATAGATCCACACAATAATTGATAGAAGAGCATATAACTGAGCCACTTCGAGGGAAAAACCTCCACAATAATGTAATAAGAGTAGAATTCATAATATGATGATAAAAGACTAACCACTACATCCTACATATACTCTACTTAGCCATGGTTATTTTTGGTGTTATAGATTTGCACCCTAGCTTAGAAGGGGATTATTCAGGTCCTCTTACACAAATCTAGTCAAATATGGGATTGATCCTAGGCTATATTATCCTAATAATGGATCAGACCTCTGGAGAAAACCAACTTCCTTTTGGATCTATCACCTATACTAAACCTAAACTAACACATTGCATAGAAAAGGGAGAGATATTTTAACAATAACTTATGAAAGCATGTAAAAGAGGTGATGCACCAATGATTCAATCACTCAAAACTGCACAAGACACACTATAAGATGTATTCAAGACCAAAAAAAATCAGTCCTACATAAATATTTCATAATAAGGCTTTAATCAATCATCAAACTAGCATAAGAGGGCATATATCCACTTTCAAACTAAACAACAAACAATAAATTACACTTTTAATGACCTATGAAAGCTACTAAGTACTTCATGAAGGTGAGAAAACTCAGACATAAACAACGAACATACATTCACTTAACCGTAGTATATGAATTCATAAGACACACTATCTAGCTTTAAAAATGATGGAATTTAGTCTTTATTGCATCAAAAGGTGTTACAGTAGAAATTTTGACAGAGTTTAGTCATACCAAAAAAGAGGGATCCATTTCAAGGATTGGAAGTCTATATTTATAGAAAAGGTAAAGAGAGAGAGAGAGAGAGAGAGAGATAATTGTGCATTGAAAGAGTCCCAACCACTTTTGATGGTTTAGCATCAATTTGAGGAAGTTGACTCATGACCTTATTAATAAGGAACAAATTTTGTAAAAGAATTGAATGCTCATTGTCCTTATCCATCCACCTGGTGTCCTTGAAACTCCATGCCATCTTTACTTGATCTACTTATGAGGACCAAATCTTAATATCTTGGAACTGATAGAGCCATGTGTTAGGAACCCGTGGAAGCACAATTGATTACCATATACAAGCAACTTAAGATGCAGAATTAACCAGAAGTAACAAGTAACTAGAAACTAGAAATAACACAGAATATGAGAGACAATACACAACTTGTATTAATACTCATCCAAAAAATAATACAATATAGAAGATGCCACTTCTTCTTCACACCTCTCAGAGGCTTCCCACACCTCAAGTGTACAGTACTTCTTTCCTCAAAGCTCTCTCTCTTATGGTCCCAACACACAACTCAAACATAGAGTTGGTTTTCACCTCCAACCAGTCAGTATCCACTACTGCCAGTACACCAGTGCTCCACGCACTCCACAAGTGCTCCATGCACTCCAAGTACAAAATTGTACTTCAAGTAGATCTCTCAAGAACTGCAACACCCTGCAACCCAAATGATCTTACTTATGGAAGGAACTGCCTTGCCTTCCTCTCTTGCTCTATAACCGAGTACACACCATAATCCAAGTAGATCCCTCCTGATCCTGCTCCCTGTTGTGTTGCTGTCACCTTGATTCTGCTGCCACCTGCAGATCAACCTGGTTTGCACACCTACAAACCTTGCACACACATACACCTATAGATCAATTATCTTACTTACCCATGTAGATCTCCAAACATGGCCTTACACACCTGCCGACCAAGATCCTACACACCTAAAGAACCCTTCTGATTCTCCAAAACTAGCACCCACACTTGGCACTGCTGTGGAACTAGGAGGAACACCCTTGCTCACTTCACACACAGAAGGAGCTAACTTTGCTCAACTCAAACTAGAACACTTTTCAATACAACCTATGAGTCTCTTAAATAGATCTCATGCAAACAATAATTAGACACCTAATTACAATAATTAGATCCATAGCTCAAGACTAAAATTAGCCTCCTTCATGCAAACACCCGGTTCGTTCACTAACTGTCTGTGAACTGGCAGTTTTGAAACACACAGGCGACTGACGTTGGTCCCTGTCAGGCTAGAGATGACTAACATCGGCCGATACCTGACCGATGTCGATTGCCTTTCCCACTGTATATGACTGATGTCGGTTGATCAGACTGACATTGATTTCCCTATAACTTAGCAACCTCTCAACAACCTCCTTCATGTCTGCAACAGTGAAGCTTTTAGCTCCACAACCTAACACCATGTTTGGTCTTATTATAGAAGTTGGTTTATCAAGGGTATGGTCATGTCTAAGTACGAGATGCTCCATTAATTACAAATATCTACCCCTCTTTGGGAAATAAACTCAGGTCTATTATAGACAAAAACCATTGAAAATATTAGTTTTCTCATGGTCTTAATGTCAATAGATGAAACTTTCTAGGTGTTTGATCTTGATTTATCAATGAGTTGCCACCCTTTTGGCCTGTGTTAGGTATAAAAGACATATTTTATTTCTATGGAGCTCTGTTGGTAATGTTTGGTCCCCCTGGTTCAACCTGGCTCATACTCAAACATTGATCCCTTTATTTTTAACCTTGTTTAGGTTGAAGAATGCCCCATTGTCTTATGTCATAATTTTCCTAGCTCACCTTTGTTAAATTAGTTATAAAAAACTCACTCAACTTGTTAACATTTTAACCCATCTTACATCATTGATCTTGATATGTATGAATGAACGCTAATCATTTGATCATTTGCCAGTCTAGTGTGTTTGTGCCAATTGTCATTCACATATTTGCCTTTGAAATTCACTGACACCTCTGACCCTCTGCTCATCATTAAATTTGAATCCATGATTGAACTTAAGCCATTAGATCTATCTAGACCCATTTTCTTGTCAATCACCACTCCCTATTGGATCTTCTTTTGATTAAACATTGATCATTGATCTCAAATTTTGAAAATAAATGGCCACTTCATGAGGCTTAAATTTGACATCTGTGTGCCTATATTTGATGTTTTCATGAATGTATTTGACGTCCACATGACCATCTACAAGATTTTTGAAATCAAATGGCTATTTATCATATCCTTAATTTAGCATCTGTGTACCCATCAATTTATGTCTATGGGAATGTCAATGATGTCTGTGAGTCTGTTAATCTTTGAACCCAAATGGATGAATATTGATCTTTACTTTGACATTTGTGTGAATGTCTCCAAGACATTTGAAATCCAATGGCTATTTGTCATGGATTTAATTTTGAAGTATGTGCGAATGTATTTGATATCTTTGAGACCGTCATTGCATATTTAAAAACCAACGGTCATTTTCGATGCTTGAATTTGACACTTGCACACCCAACATCTCTCTAATAGATTAAATTTTCCAAAACAATACAATTTCTTTTGGATTTTTATTTTAGCCACTATTCCTAAAATAAATAAGTCTTTAGGACTTTTGATACGAGAAATTTGTTTAAAAGAATCAAGTTTATAGGGTTCTTGTCTTGGATAATTTATCTGAAAGAAATCAATACTTGGCTTTTTTGTATCAGACATTTTATTTAAAAGAATTGGTCCTCAGGGAAATTATTGTGAAATAATTTTTTCAAAAGAAATAATTTTGCCTCAAACATTTTTTTCTAAAAGAAATAATTTTGCCTCAAACATTTTTTCTAAAAGAAACATGCCTTCAGGACTTTTATCTTAGATAATCTATCTGAGATAAATCCCAACACTTAGCCAAATAAAATCTTGAAATAATTAATACATATCCAAATAAAAATTGAAATACTTTGGCTAAAAGAACTTGTACTTAGCTTTTAAGCCAAAATTTAAAATTGTGTAAGAAACTGTAGTTGATCTTTTAAATGCTCAGATGAACTTTTTAAGCTTGTTCAACCTATCCTTGACTTTTGATCTACTTGGTTTCACCATTAAACCTATTCAATAACCTTTTCCTTACTCTACAAACTTGTCCCTCAAAAATTGACAAAACTAGACTTCAAGTAAACCTGTCCGTCAAGAAAATCTTTTCAAACCTTGATCTATACTAGATCTTTAGGACACTGCACTACATTCATGCAAGTTTGATATGTAGGCTAAAAATTGGCTAACATCTCTGGTGACTCATTTGGGTAGCATGCATGATATACTTGAGAACTTAGACATTTACATGATACATGGACCATTTATAGATAATATATTTGTTTCATGACTGCAACAAACCTCTTAACTAGAAATACAAAAGAATTTCACCAAAATCAGGGAGGAAATAAAAGAAAATAGGGAAACTAACTTAGCAAAAAAAATCTACAAATAATGCACTTATTTGGGATAAAACAAAAATAAACTAATGTGTCAGAAAATAACACTTGGAGGAAAATAAATAAACTATGTATAAGGAACTTAACTTCCTCAATTATAGTGTTTCAAATGTATCCCATTGGCTGGGATGGGAAGCTCCTCACCATCCATTTTTGAAAGCTAGAAAGCATTGTGGGTTTTACAGTAGGAAATTGTATATGGATCACTCCAAAGAGAGTCAAACTTTGTATACCTTCCTATCTTAGCTCTATCCTCATCCCACTTGAGGACCAAATCTCCTTCTTGAAAACTTCTTCAAGAAGTTCCTTTGTCAAAATATCTCTTTACCATTGCTTGATAGGCCTCCATATCCAACATGAATTGATGCCTTGTCTCTTCTAGCTCCATGAGCTAAACATATTTGATTTCCACTAGTTCATTCTCTAAAATCTCAAGTTGATGCATTAGTTCCAAAATAAGGAATTCAAAAGAAATAGGCATTCTTACTTCCTTACCATATACTAGCTTGTATGAAGAATTGACTATTGACCTTTTATAAGTGATCTTGTCAGCTCACAAAGCTGACTTCAATTTGAGATGACATGACCTCTAATTATCTTCAACAATCCTCCTAATGATCTTCAACAAATTCTTGTTAGTGGACTCAGCTTGGCCATTGCCTTGTGGGTAATAGTTTGATGGGGTACTCAGAAAAAAATATGTTGAAGTACCCATTGGCTGATCTTAGACCCCATAAAAGCCATAGAATTATCAAAAATAATAGTTGAAGAGACTCCAAATTCAGTAATCAAATATTCATCAAAGTCTAGAACATTGGTTTCATTGGCTTCTTTCAATGTTATTTATTCTATCCATCTAGTAAAATAATCTGTGGCAGTTAGGATCTAATTATGTCCTGAGCTTGAAGTGGGGTTACTGAGACCAATAAATTCTAATCCCCATTTGACAAAGGGTTGATTCACTAAAATTTGTTGGAGAGGTAAGGCTTCAAGCTTAACTTTCCCAATAAACATAGCACATTGTTTGCATTTCCTAGTCCATGCATGATAGTCACCGAATATACTTAGCCAGTAATACCCACCTCTCATGATCTTGTGAGATATGATCCTTGCTGAATAATGCTCTCCACCATGTTCATCATGGAATTGCTCAAGTAGTCTTTGTGTTTTACTTCACTCTATGCACCTTAGTAACATGTCATTGATATCCTTTTTGAATAAAACACTATCTATAAGAAGAAAATGAATTGAATGCAATCTAAAATATCTCCTCTTTGAAGGGGTTAGATGAGAAGGATAAACACCATATTTTAAGTATCTTACCATAGTTTGGAACCAATTGGGAGGTGAGGTGTGATCATTTACAACTTCTTCATCATTTGACACCATAACCACCTCATTAGCCTCTTGCAAGTCTTGGGCTAGATGTTCACAAAGTCCTTTATCTCTTATCAACTTCGTGACCTTGATCTCAACATCATATTCCATGACTTTGGTTATACAACTAGCTCTTTTGTCATTTATATCCTTGTTCAAGAGGAAATTCTTGACACTTGGATGTGCAACCATCAAATATATCTTATTATTGGAAAATAAGTACCTAAACTTCTTAAGAGACCTTATAATTGAGAGTACATGCTTCTCAAAAAAAGAGTACCTTGTTTCATACTCTTCAAAGTCTTAACTGAAGAAGGCTATTGGGTACTCTAAATTATCCTTATTCTTCTACATGAGAATACCTAAAGTAGTGTTAATATTAGCATAGGTGTACAAGAAGAAATTCTTTATGAAATCAAGGTTTAGGGGTGTAGGAGCATTAGCTATAGATTTATTTATCTCTACAAAGCTTCATACTCCTTTAGATGGGCTAAAAATCTGGTTCTTACTTAGCATACTTGTAAGTGGCTTAGCTAAAGTAGCAAACTCTAAAATATATCTTTTTATGAAATTGATCTTGCCTAAAAACTTTTGAAAGGATTTCTTGTGTTTAGTAAAGGAGAGTGAAAGAATTGGATTTATATTATCATGATCTATACTCATACCATGCTTTGAAATCACATGTCCAATAAGCTTGCCTTCATGAACTAAAAAAACACATTTTTGGGGATTTAGAAATATCCCAAACTATCTACATTTTTCAAATACTTACTCGAGGTGAATCATGGGCTCAACTACACTATCAGAGAATATTGTTATATCATCCAAATAAACAAGTATGAACTTATTAAGGAGACCTTAGAATACCATATCCATGGATTTCTAAAAAGTTTCTCCAGCATTAGATAAACCAAATGGCATCTTCCTATATGCAAATGTCCCCCACCTTGTAGTGAAGGTTGTTTTGAATTGGTCTTCTTCTTTGACCAAAATATGATTATAACCACTATACTCATCTAACAAGGAGAACCTTTTTAAACCTATAACTAACTATAAAATTTGCTCTATTGATGGCAATTGATGGACTTTAAGGTAAGCCTTGTTCAAGTTACAAAAGTCAACACATAATATAATTTCACCACTCTTTTTTTGTACTAGAACAAAATTTGATACCCAATTTGAGTGCTTAATTGGAAATATTATAACTGACTCAATGAGCTTATGAAGCTCAGCTCTCATCAAAGGTTCAAGTTTTGGGTTAATAGGCCTTTGTAGTTGTCTAACTAGCCTAATCTCATCCTATAACTCAATGGTATGTTGACCTCAACTTGGATAAAATCCTTTAAGGTCATTGTACTTCCATGTAAAGACATCTACAAAACTTAAACATAACTTAATAAAAGTTTCCTTTTCTGAAGATGTGCAAACTTTGCTCAACTTTAAGCTCTTACCAGTTACAATATCCACAATTGTATAGTGTTCTTCCTTAGTTGATAAAGAAAACTTTTATTTTATCAATTCATCATCTTTGTTGAATATGTTTTCAAGGGTGACCAACCCTTTAGGCAACTTATTTGTCTTCAACTGTATAATCTGCTCACCATACTGATATGAGAACTTGTATTGGTTCCTTGAAGAAAACTCAGCTTCTTCTTGCAAGAACCTAAAAATATAACTATCATCTTCAAATACTTACCAATTGTCATGGTTGTCTATGATATAAGGCCTTACGATCACCTTGATGTGTGATTGAACCTTTTAATTTTTTATGTCATATGGGATATTGAATTGTGACCCAATGGCAGCCAAACTATCTGCATATTTGTTCTTATTTCTTGTTATGACACAAATATTGAAATCTTGAAAGTATTTAAGTCCCATACTCTATCTTATAGAACCTAAGCAATGGATTTTTTTATATATTTATACCTTTTACTTAGTGAACTTCTAATTCAATATCAACAAAAACTTGTAAGGTACTGACCTTCATCTTTTTTTCCCATTACAAACCATGCACTAATGCTTCATATTCAACAATGTTATTGGAACAACCAAATTGAAAATTGAGAGAAGAGAAATAAATTTGATTGGATAGAGAAATTAACATCATTCTAGCCCTAGCACCATGTTTGTTCTTGGATCCATCAAAATATAGTTTCCACAAGCCATCACTAGGCTGATCATCCTTCATCAAAGTTAGAATTGGTGTATCATTTTCATGAAGGCAATAGGCACAAATTAATTCTTCTTAAATTAACTTTTAGGAATCATTTTCATGAAAATTATATGCCCACTCATCAAGGAAAATATCTGGAACTTCATCTAAAGGTGACTCAGTTTACACCTCACTATTTTTTAGTACCTTATCTAAGATACCACAATTAGTATTCACCATACTTGGCATATATGGCTCCAAATGAATTCTTGTGATAGGTTCAAAATGTATTATTACCTCGGTGCCATACCTAATCCTAAACATTAAATATGTCCAATTAGTTGACAAATATCCTCCAATATTTGAATTAAAGTCCCTTTATAGAGACATGGCAAAATAGGGAGGTAAATCTACTACTACTACATCTTGTTGAATGCTAACATTGGGGAAAGAATGTAATGTCAACTTTAGATCCTTAATTATGCCTATTTTCTTTGTTGGTGATCCATCTAATTGCAATACTCCTCTAGTATTCAGCTCATAGACAAGACCCAACTTGTCTATAATTTGCTTGGGTATGATAGTGTTACTAGCTCCACTATCTACCATACAATTATGGACTAAGAAGTCACTAAATATTAAATAAAGATAAAAGGGAGGAGTTTTGTTTATCTTGACATTGGTTTTATTATGCATGTATTGATCAAGTTGCTTGATAGGCTAATCTAAATTGGCCAAGATGGTTCCTTGTTTCTCAATTGGTTCTTTAGACACCTTGAGATCTAATAGCTATTGAATGATCATGTCCTTTTACCCTAAAATATCAAGGGAATCCAACATGTTGATGCTAAAATTTGATTTCTTAGTTTGATCTATTATGCTGAAAGAGGCTCCACTAACCTTTGGCTATAACTTTTGAACCACTAGTTAGTCTCTAATTAGAGGCATTTGGGGAACCTTCCCTACCTCTGTATTCAATTTATTCTATGATATAGGGACAACATGTTGATCCTTGACACTTTTGGGAATAATGTTAGGAATACTAGAAGTATTGCTCACGTCTTGAGCTTCCTTAACTACTCTTCTTTTAGCTCTATTCAGAGCTAAAACTTGACCATTTGTGTTACTAGTTTTACCAACTTGATTGAATGCAGTATGATCATCCAATTTCCAATTCACATTGATGGCATCAAGTTTCCTTAGAACTTATTTAGCCTCTCCTTAGGATGCCATATTCATGTTTTGATACTGACCACTTTGAAGAGAGAACTCTTCCTGTGTCATTTATGGCAAGTAATATCCTATGATAGTAAGGCTTGGTTTTGAGTGTCACTTGTATAAAATGGCTGCCAACTTGAATCTTGCATTAATTTGTTTTGAGGAAAAATAGCTTTTGAACTGGAAGGTACATTAGGATCAAGGGCTACATATGGCTTAGTTTGGGTTATGGCTCCTTAGTTTTGGTAATTCTACCTATTGTCCTTAAAACCTTAACAAGGAGGTCTTTTATTATTGAAGGATTGATAAGTGTTCTGGTTTCACCATTGATAAGGCTTACCTTGGTATTATTGTCTATTGAATTAAACAATCTCATTCCCAAAAGCTTGTAGCATACTTTTCAGATCTCTGATCTCACTAAGTTGAATAGAAGGGGATACAACTTGGGCTTTTAGAGATGGAACATGAGTTATTGATGGGATTTGAGGAAATTAAGGAGGAATAGGTTGTAACTCTAGGAATATGGAGTAAGTTTACCATCTTGTATAAAGCTATTTTCTACACTTATTACAAGTTCATAAGCATTTGGTAAGGTATTACCACCTATGGATTGTATCATGACACTAATATTAGAATTAAGGGCCTTTAAATAATACAAAAATGCATAATCTAGAGATGGTTTGACCAATGTAGGGATCCTAGTCCATATCTTTTGTAATCTAAGCCATGGAACAAGTTTACTAGCTTATATCAAGCTATTTTTTGTTCTTATTACAACTTCATAAGCATTTTGCAAGGTATTACCACCCATGGACTGTATCATGACACTAATATCAGAATTGAGGGCCTTTAAATAGTATAAATATGCATACTCTAGATATGGTCTAACTAATGCAGGGATCCTAGTCCATATCTTTTGGAATCTAAGGTTAAAATTAAACATGAACTCATGAGGGTACCTTTGTATGGTAGTTAGTTTTTCAACCAAAGATAAATGATCAAACTTGTCTTCAAATTTCCTAACTAAGGTTGCACTTAACTCATCCCAAATGGTAATGGATGTCAAAGGAAGATTCATATACCATTTCAATGCTTTTCCCTTAAAGGAAGCAACAAGTAGTCTGCTAGGCATATTATCTTGAACAACATTATGAACAAATCAAAGATTGGAAACATCTTGAATATGCTCAATAACAATAATTTTATCCTATTATCCTAAGAAGAAAGGGATACTCTTTAAGGTAGACACATGGAAGTCATCATATTGGGCCAAATTCAAGGGACTACCCTTATTGAATGGAACAAACACTTGATTCATGATCACCATTTGGGCAAAAGGGATCTAGCTTATGGGGATAATAGCTTGAACTAGAATAATAAGATGACTAGGGGGTGAAAATTTATTCTAAGGATAGGGTCTTATACTATTGAATCTTGATTTTTTGTAAAAATTATAAGGTAGTTCAATGAATTCAAAAGGAATACCTTTACTTGATGACCTTATTGTAACCTTTGGCATGAAAGCATTATCTAGATGATGTTATAAAATATGTAGCTTAAAGGATCTTCAAATTTTGATGATTGTAGATGTCACCTCCTTTTGCAATTTCTTCTTCTCAATCTTCAAACTTTAATTACACAAAGGAAACTGAGTCCCATTAGGCGTACCAAAACTGTTAGTGTTCTAAATTTGCACCCTAGCTAAAAAGGGGATTGTTTAGGTCTTCTTACTCAAATCTAGTCCAACATGGGACTGATCCTAGGTTTTGGGTATCCTAATAATGGATCAGACCTCTGGAGAAGGCTGGATTCCTTTTAGATCTATCACCTATACTAAACCTAAACTATCACTTTGCTTAGAAAGGGAGAGAGATTTTAATAATAACTTATGAAAGCATGTAAAAGAGGTGATGTACCAATGATTCAATCACTCAACTCACACAAGACACACTATAGGATGTATTCAAGACCAAAGAAAATTAGTCCCACATAAACATTTCATAATAAGGCATTGATCAAATATCAAACTAGCATGAGAGGGTAGATATCCACTTTCAAGCTAAACAAAAATTGTAAATTGCACTTATAATGACCTATGAAAGATACTAAGCACTTCATGAAGGTGAGAAAACTTAGACATAGACAAGGAACATACATTGACTTAACTACAGTACATGAATTCATAAGACACACTTCAACCTATCTTGCAAAATGATGAAATTTAGTCTTTATTACATCAAAAAGTGTTACAGTAAAAAAATGGTAGAGTTTTGTCACACCAAAAAAGAGGGATTTATTTTAAGGCTTTGAAGCCTATATTTATAGAGAAGGGGGGGGGAGAGAGAGAGAGAGAGAGAGAGAGAGAGAGAGAGATATCTGTGCATTGAAAGATACCAAACCACTTTCGATGGATTAGCACCAACTTGAGGACATTGACTTATGACCTTATTAATAAGGAACAAATTATGTAAAATAATTGAATGCTCATTGTCCTTATCCATCCACCTGGTGTCCTTCTTGGAACTCCATGCCATCTTTATTTGAACTACTTATGAGGACCAAATTTTCATATCTTAAAACTGACAGTGTCATGCTTGGTCTCACTGTAGGTGGCACTTTGTCGAGGGTATGGTCATGTCTAAAGATGAGATACTCCTTAGTTAATTACAAATATATTCCCCTCTTTGGTAAATAAACATAGGTCTATTATATACCAAAACTAATGAAAATATTAGTTTTCCCATAGTTTTAATGTTGCCAGATGAAACTTTCCAAGTGTTTGATCTTGATTTGTCAATGAGCTGCCACCCATTTGGTTTGTGCTAGGACTAAAAGACCTATTTTATTTCTATAGAGCTCTATTGGTAATATTAGGAGCTCTATTGGTAATTTTTGGTCTCATTATTTCAATCTAGCTCATGCTCGAGCATTGGTCCCTTAATTTTTTTACCTTGTTTAGGTCGAAGAATGCCCTATCAACTTCTGTCAAAAGTTTCCTAGCTCACCTTTGTTTGATTGGTAATAAAAAATTAACTCAACCTATTGAAATTTTAACCCATCTCACACCATTTATCTTGATCTATATGAATTAACATTAATCATTTGATCCTCTACCAATCTAGTGTGTTTGTGCTAATTATCATTCATGCATTTGCCTTTGAGATCTATTGACCCCTTTGACCCTCCACTCACTGTTAGATCTGAATCTATGATTGAATATGAGCCATTATATCTTCATGGACCCACTATATTTTTAGTCACTACTCACCATTAGATCTTCTTTTGATTAAATTTTGATCTTTGATCTTGAATTTTGAAAATAAATAGCTACTTTACAAGGCTTCACTTTGACATATTTGTGCCTATATTTGATGTCCACATGACCATCTACAATATTTTTGATATTAAATGGATATTTTTGGTAGCCTTAATTTGATGTCTATGTGCCCATCATTTGATGTTTACAAGAACATTAATGACATCTACAAGACCATCCATCTTTGAACCCAAATGGATGAATATTGAGCTTTATTTTGATGCTTATGTGAATGTCTCCAAGACATTTGAAATCCAATGGATATTTATCATGGCTCAAATTTTGACATCTACATGAATGCATTTGATGTTTACAAGCCTATCACTGTATATTTGAAAACCAATGATCATTTTTTGTGCTTGAATTTGACACTTGTGTACCCGTCATCTCTCTGTTGGATCAACTTTGCCAAAACAATACAATTTCTTTAGTTTTTTTTAATTTCAACCACTTTTATTGAACTAAATAAGTCTTCCATACTTTGTTTCAGGTAATTTTTTCAAAATAATGAAGTCTATGAGGTTCCTATCTTAGACAATTTATCTGAAAGAAATCAATACTTGGCTTTTTTGCATTGGACATTTTGTCCAAAAGAATTGGTCCTTGGGGAAATTATTGTGGAACAATTTTCTTGAAAGAAATAGTTTTGCCTCAAACATTTTTTTTGAAAGAAACATGCCTTTGGGACTTTTGTCTTGAATAATTTGTCTGAGAAAAATCCCAACACTTAGCCAAATAAAATCCTGAAATAATTAATACTTAGCCAAATAAAAAATGTAATACTTTGGTTGAAAGAATTTGTACTTAGCTTTTAAGCCTGAATTTAAACTTGTATAATAAACTGTTGTTGATCTTTTGAATGTTCAGATGAAATTTTGAAGCTTGTTCAACCTATTCCTAACTTTTGATCTACTTGGTTTCACCATGAAACCTATTCAAGAACCTTCTCCTTGCTCTACAGACCTGTCCCTCAAAAATTGACAAAAATAAACTTTAACTAAACCTATCCATCTAGAAAATATGTTCAAACCTTGATCCATACTAGATCTTCAAGATAATGCATTACATCCAGGCAAGTTTGATATGAATTCCAAAAATTGGATAACAGTTATTCCATAGGCCAACCATATTAAGAACATCGAGAAATGTAATAAGATAATATGAAGGTATATAAGCCACAAGTCAGCCACACATATCCCAAGATGCACTATGGGTTATGGGTGTACATAGTACATGCAATTGAATCATTGAGATCTAGAGAAAGAGAAGTAATTTTGTTGTTTTCATTTGAGTGATCCAAAGAAGGGATAAGATTTTCAAGATTAGCGTCACTTTGACAAGAAGGCAAACACTCAATTTTTTCAACGTTTTCATTATTAGAAATAAGAGAACTAGGTTCCACATACCCAAGAAAGATAGCATCACACTCAGAACCATATGAAAGAATACTATGATCATTACCATGTTCATCTAGACTTAAATTTTCATCATTAATTATTTCATTGTCATAATTATAAGAAAAAAAAGGGTTGTTATCCTATTTTTTATATGCCATAAGATCTTCATATGCAATACATTAGTCATCAAGAATATTAAACCAACGATCCAAAAAATAGGGCTTCTTAGGGCTTGTAGTAGAATTAAACATGGTAAGGGAGGCTAAAAATTTGGTTACAACCACAAATAGGAGAAGAACAATGCCCAGGGAAAAAATAGAAGAAAACATTACTTAAGCTATGCCCATGTAATAAATTAGATCTAGAAAATACAAATGATTTTTTGTTTAAATAGAAACCCTAAATGTAATTTAAGGTTTGGTTAATGTTGGGTTAACCAAATGTTTAACTCTAAAATCTAGATTAAAAGGGATCTAGGGTTAAAGGTGTAAGAGATAGCCTAGGGCATAAGGATGGTAGACTATCTCTAGAATAGGCCAATTATTTGTGAAATTTAGATTGGACATATATTAAATTTATTATGCTAAGATGTTAAAGATAGAAAGTACAACTATGTTAGATATCACAATAATAATGAAAATAAGATATTTAGTTTATTTTGATGCTAATATAGATCTCAATCTATAACATGCAAAAATTGGACTAGATTTCAATTCTAGAACAATCACTTGACTCTAAAAATATGCCTCTATATTTATGGACACTTACATCGACTTGGGATAATTATGTCAACACCACTATCTGACTTAGATGTAGGTGTTCAATAATGAATACCTACTGAAATTAGATATCACCGCCTAGATGCTTTTGGGTTTTATGATGCCTTCACTCTTATGCATTCAGATCTAGATCATGGACTATTTTTCTTTGTCAAATGAGAAAATCCTAGTTCTTCATCTTCATATTGGCTATGAGAAAAATGGGTTAGTGGGAACATGGTGTCGAGCTACCCCAAATACCCCTCTATCAATGATCACTAACTACATAGCCAATACTTTGAAGATAGCCCCAAACTTATGTAGTTCTTTCCTACATTTTAGCTTGTGTGTGAATCATGTAGTATGTGATAAGTAAGTACGATAGTGACCTAACTTGTACCTTGGAAAATATGGCTCATGTAATGTTTATTCAATACTTTAGACCTATATATATGTTACCCTTATGACTAGTATGGAAATAAGATAAAAGAGGGAAGCTTTGCTTACTTAATTACTTGATTGAATGCTTTTGGTAAGTTGTCTTATGATTTTGTAGGTTTGTGTTAGGTGTTTCCAAGTGAGGAATGAATGGGGGTTGATAGTGTATTTATACCAGTCCCTTTATAGAATATCTAGTATTAAAGCACTTTGACCAACCATAGGAATACATTTCATTTACAAATTGGATGACTTTAGGGCACTAAACATTTGTGTTGAGGTAGGACACTTGCATCAATAAAAGCACCTGATTGGGACACAAGTGTTTGGGCAGTTGAAAAATATGCACAAGTTCAAAACTTGCCACAATGGAAGATAAGCAGGTTTATAACATTATGAGCAAGATAGAAGGATTAGATCATCAAAATAACATTGGTAGGACTAAGAGATAAGTAATTAGGCACATAGAGATAGTGTATATGAGCCTTTTGCCAATGGGAAAAGTCTAGAATTTGAAGTTACATCCATGATATGTATTTTCCAAGTGTATAAGATTGAGGTTCAATATTAATATAAATCATAAATAGTGTCTACATTTATATAAATTTATCAACATTTTTTTTTAATATTAAAAAAATTATTGGTGTCCTAGTCATGAAAACATGCCCCTTATCATTTATACTTATTTTATGTGTTTTGACACACCCCCTATAATTAATTTTAAATAATTTTTCACAACTAAAGACATCTAACAAGGGATGAAGAGGTTACAAATATATAAGCACTAAGATATATATTGTCTATAAATAAAATATCTAAAATGGGGAAAAAATGATTCCATCATCACACTTCAAAAACATATTTAATGGGATTATTCATAATGGCTTCTTGATAGAGTGGACAACTAGCCTAACCATACCTTTTTGAAAATAAGGGATCTTAATAACCCCTCAAATTAATGAACCATTATTGTTAATCTCCTCTCCATAAAATTATTTGGGAATATAGAATCAATAAATAAGCTGAAGGAAAAGGAAATAAATCAAAAGGTCAATTAAATTTTAAACCAAAACATTCAATAATAGACTTGCGCATCATACTAAGACATTTAGTTTAGAAAGTTTGGGATTAAAAAGGTAAACTCACTATTGTTTCATAGATTTTGTTGGGTGAATATTTAGTCACTAGCTAACTGATGGGAAACATAGTTAAACTCACTATTGTTTCATAGATTTTGTTGGGTGAATATTTTGTCACCAGATAATTGATGGGCAAAATAGGTCTCTTCAACCACAGCATAGGGAGATCAATCGACCAGATGTGTAGGTTTACCGCATCAAAAGGGGACAAATCTCTCCTCTCATCAAGGGGAGGTTCCCTTATAACTATAAGGAGCTATATACTATATATATAAGCATAAAATAACACTTAGGGGTAGGACAATACCATCCATCTCTCTTTTTTCAAAGATGATGTTCACAAACATAGGAGAAATCTAGGTTGGAAACACTTAAGGCACTTCTCTTCTTTTAGAAGTGGTCTTGCAACAAACAGCTGGAGTTCTTTCAGGTAGGTTACAATTAACTGGTAACAAGGGGTGTAGTAACTAGCAGACTGAGGTGTAGCACAAAGTCTCCACCTCGACTGCCCAAGAGTGAAATACGAAGGACAATGAGGGCAAAAAGTCATCCCAAGGTCCTTTATAAAAAATTATAAAATAGACAGACACATTAAAGGCAATTGTAGTAGCACAAAGTCTCCCATAGTTGGCTTTAGGACACCTCCCTAGTTACTTCCACTAGTTTTGCTTATTTCCTTAAAATGGACAAGAACACATTCAAAAAACAAACATAAGAATAATCCCCTAAATGACACAAGCTATAATAGCACAAAGTCTGAAAGTCACCTACTTTCTCTTTCAAACAAAGAAATATGATCAACAATCTGAGCTCAAAGTCTCAGAATCACCTTTCAATTTTGATAGAGTTTTGCTTCTATAATGGAGAGATCTCACTTGCATAAAGTAAGAGAATACAATATATAGTAGCCAAGAAAGGCTTGGCAATTTTTTCTCATGAAACGGCCCATGTTGTATTCAATGCCTTAAATGCATTTTTAGTTTAGTCAAAGAGGGCCATGCTGAAACAAGGCATTTGCCTTAACTATGGTGTGCTGATTCATTTCAAATTTCTTCTCCTTAGCATGGGTTGTCTAGTCCTTTCCCTGTTGTCTGCGTAATTGTCCACTTCACCTTTACTCTAAAGGAGAAAAATATGCCACACTTTTAATGTTTTCAATCTTAAATATCTACTTGGTAGACTATTTTACCTACTGGAATAACTCCTGCACAGATATTTCTAGTCTTTCCCTCTTTCCTATTGCAATTTGAGCTCTCGAGCTATCTTTTCCCTTTTTTGTTGGCTCTTTTGGCTACTTCTTCAGCTGGTCACTAAGTTTGTTTTCAAGTTTCACACCATATTTGAAAATCAATGGATATTTCATTAGCTTAAATTTGACATCAATGAGGATGTCAAAGGTTCACTGTTTCAACGGTTTAGGTGGCCTCCTTGGTTCCTTGGTTCATGTCACTTCTTTGGTTCATCCATCTGAACCATCTCTTTGGACTTGCCTCTAGAATCTTCCACTTCCTTCCTTTGCTCGGAGCTTTCATTCTACTATTGAACTCATTGAACCTGTGAACCATTTTCTTTCAAGGTTCAATAGTTCATCTTCTTCCTTAGAAGCCTTGGTTTTCTCTAAGTCTCTTGAGTCCGTAGAAACAAGCCTATAGAGTTCATAGAAATGGACCTGCGGAGTTCATAGAAATGAGTCCATAGAAACAAGTCCATAGAAATGAAGCCTGCATAGTCCATAGAAATGAAGCCTACAGAGTCTATAGAATTGTTCCTATAGAGTCCATAGAAATGAAGCCTACAGAGTCCATAGAATCATTCCTACAGAGTCTGTAGAAATCACCCTATGGGCCTTTGATCATTCCTTTAGCTTTATATCTTTGGAAACTCCCAAAGGGAAGGTGTCCCTTCGGGCTTTGAGAAAGGTCCATTTCTTGGTCACTAAGAGCACCCCTCCCCACAAGGGTATTTTCCCTTCAAGGTCATTCGAACGGTCTTTCGAGTGGTCTCTTCAATTCCTTTAGATAAAATGTCTGAAGGAATTCCTTCAGACATTTTGTCTGAAGGAAATCTTCCTTGGCCTTAGTCACTTTTCGTCAGGATTTTTCTTTTAAGCAAATTCCTTCAGACAAAAGTCCAAAGGAATTCCTTTAGACTTTTTGTTTGAAAGAATTCACTATCTTTTACCTTGCACAATTCTGAAGGAATTCCCACTTTTTTGCCTTGTTCATTTTTCCAAAGAAAATCTCTTTGTCTGCTTTTGCTCACTGCCCTCCACAAGGGCACTTGGCTTTGGTTCACTGCCCTCTATAAGGGCACTTAGATTTGGTTCACTACCCTCTGCAAGGGCACTTGGATTTGGTTCACTACCCTCCGTAAGGGCACTTGGATTTGGTTCACTGCCCTCCACAAGGGCACTTGGCTTTTGGGCTGCGGGAGACTCCTTTGAACTGTTTGACTAAACTGACCGATTGAACCAACTTTGGTTCAATGGTTCATTCCTTCATTCTACTCGTTCAATTGACTACTTGAACCAACCATGTTGAACCAACCACATTGAACCAAACACGTTGAACCTTTTTGGTTCAAGGTTCAATAGTTCAATGGTTCAATCTTCCTTCTTTTAGCTAAGTCTTTTGAATCCATTGAACTTGTTGAAGTGGTTGAACTTTGAACTTTTGCTGAAGCGCTTAACTCTTTAAGCTCACCGATGTCATTGAACTTTTGAACCCATTGAACCTTAAACCCGTTGAACCATTTTGGTTTAATTTTCAATGGTTCAATGGTTCATTCCTTTGTTTGAAGCTCATTGATGGACCTTTTTATTGAACCTCGGTGTTGAACCGAGCTAGAAAATGCCTAAGTGTTGGGAACTTGTTCCTCAGAGAGAGCTCACCTGTTAAAGCTATTAAACTTATTGAACTTACTAATCCCTTCACTGAAAAACCTTGAATAATGAAGAATTTGAATGCTCAGAATAACTTTTGAGAAGGGAAGAAATAATTTTGGCCTACAGGGCCAAAATAGTTCATATGTTGTCCCAAAAATGAGTGACAGATTTTTGGAACAACAACTGGCTCCAGTTAGGGAACTTCTTTCAGTTGAAAACTTGAAACAACTGAGGGGAGTAGAAACTAGAATTTCAAGTGCCTTCAAGTATGCCATTGGGCTACGGAGTCATGCTACCAAAAAGAAAGGCACCAAAAATGAAAATGAAAAGCACAAAATAGAACTAAAGACTATAAAAATATACATATGTACAAATGATCTTATCTAATACTTCAAGAATTGAAGTGCTTCAGATGCTACCCATTATGAGGTAGAGAAAAGGGTGTGCCATCCTTATACTTCAATAGGAAACTATTTTCACCATTGAGCTACTGGATAGTAAATGGGCCTCTCCAAAGGGAATCAAATTTCCCATGCATTCCCTTTGGTTTTCTCCTTTTGTCCCATAACAGAACTTGATCTCCAATATGAAAATTATGGGTTTTTTCTTTCTAGTCGAAGAGCGTCTTCACCAGACTTTGATGTGTAGCAATTCGGTCCACCACCATAGTTTGCTACTCATCCAATTTATTCAAGCACATGATCCTTTTGTCAATGGATCTTTCATATGTCCGATCTTTGATTGCCTTAGCCAATTTCAATGCTATAAATTTTAGGGTGATTGGTATCTCTACATTAAGACCATACAGAAGTTAAAAAGGTGACATACCTATCACCCTCTTGGGTGTAATTCTATCTACCCATAAAGCATCAACTAATGCTTTATGCCATGTTCATTAGTTGACATCCACCAGCTTCCTAATGATGATCACCAGGTTCTTGTTCCTTGATTTAGCTTGGCCATTTCCTTGTGAAAAATAATCAGAAGAGTGGGAGAGGGTAATCCCATAGTAAAAATAGAACTGAGTAATCTCTTGGGAATAGAAACAAGCTATGTTGTCTGTGATAATCTTAGTTGGGACCCCAAACCTGGAAATGATGTTCTCCTTGAAGAAATTGCACACTACTTCTAAAGTAGCATGTTTGGTTGAAATAGCTTCCACCCACTTGGTGAAGTAATCTGTGGCTGTGAGGACATAATCATGTCCAGCACTTGAAGATGGGTTTACAACACTAATGAAATTGATTCCCCATTACTAAAATGGCTCTTCTATCACCACTGGCTTAAGAGGTAGAACAGCTAACTTGGGTCTTCCAACAAATTGTTAGCATAGCTCACAGCTTCGTACCCATTTATATGCATCCTAAAATAGAGTAGGCCAATAATACCTAGCTCACAAAATCTTGTGGGCAGTCACAAGTGTAGAAAAATATCCTCCATAGGCCAAATTATGGAAGGACTTTAAAAGTTGGTTCTGTTGTTCCTTATCCATGCAGTGAAGGAACACTCCATCAAGGCTCCACTTATACAGTCCATTGTCCCATAGGACAAAATTGGCAGCTTTCAATCTAACAACCATTCTTTCTTTACAAGACAGGTGGGCAGGGCACTCACCATACATAAGGAAATAAGCAATACTTGAATACCACTCATTCGTGGTGGAGACAAAGAGGACTATTGGTGTGTCTTCCACTTCTGGTTCTTCATGCTCTATTTCTTCTAGTTTGTTGTTAGTAATTAGTTGGCATAGGCCCCTTCCTCACACAAGCTTCATGGGTTTGATGACCAGATCAAAATCTTGGATTTTAGCAATCCAATTGCCTCTTTTCATTCCAAACTCTTGCTGAGTTAATATGGATTTGATTGTGGTGTCAGGAACCAAGGCAATAGTGTGTGAATTCAGGATGTAAAAGCGAAAGTGCTTCACTACCTTTACCACTGCATAAGCATTCTTTTCTGTGTTTGAATACTTTAGCTCATGAGCTTTGAGAGGATAGCTCATGAAGGATATGGGACATTCCATACCTTCTTTGTTATGTTAAACCAGAATTACTAAAAGTGTGTGCTCAGAAGCATAACTATATACTGTGAAATCCTTGGAATAATCTGGAAAAACAAGAATTGGGGTGTGGGCAATAGCAGTCTTGATATCTTGATATGCCAATTTGCCTTCTTCAATCTAGCTGAAGGTGGCCTTTCCCTTTATCATGTTCACAATGTGGCAAGTCTTCTCAGTGAACTCAAGGATGAACCTTCATAAAAAATTCACCTTTCCAAAAAAAGAGTGAACTATAGTCTTACTTGTGGGCAAGGTAAGTTCCTAGATGGATTTGACTCTTTTTGAGTCAATCTTTATGCCTTCTTTAGATACAATGTGTTTGATAAGCTTCCCTTCTATCACTCCAAAGACAAACTTCTTGGGATTAAGAGAAATGCTATTCTGGCAGTAGCATTCCAGCACTTGTTTTAAATGGTGTACATGATCATGACGATGCTTGGAAAAGACTATTAAATCATCCAGGTATACTACAATGAACTTACCCATTTCATCTTTAAAATCAAGGTCCATTGCTCTCTAAAAAGTGGCACCAGCATTTATCAGGCCAAATAGCATTCTTCAATAGGCAAAGTTGCCCCAAGGTGTGGTGAAGGCAGTCTTGTGCTAGTTTGCTTCACCAACTTCAACTTGATTGTACCCTGAGAAGCCGTCTAGCATTGATAACATCTTTGAACTAGTCACTGTCTGAAAGACTTGATCCATAATGGGTAGAGGATAGTTATCCTTTAAGGATGACTGATTTAAATTCTTGAAATTCACACAAAGGTGAATTTCACCATTCTTCTTCCTCATAGGGAATATGTTTGCAATCCATGTGGAGTGATGGATTAGGAAAATTATCCTAGCATTCAGCATTTTCTATATTTCAGACAGAATAGTACCTAATATCTTTGGATTGTACTATCTAGATTTTTGCTTTTAAGGCACTGAATCACTTTTGAGAGGAATGTCATGGAAATTTTCTTTAGGCCAGAGCAACTTCAGATCATCATAAGAGTATGCTAGGACATCCATGTATTGGTAAAGTAGAGCAGTGAAAATGGACCTCTCTTCTTGAGTGCAACATTTCTTAATGTTCACTAGCTTGGGATTTTTTGTAGTACCTAGATTTATTTGATCAAGCTCCTAGGAGGAGCTTGAATCTGTTTATTGTTGTTTGATGAACCTGTCATGTTTGTCAAATAGCTTCTCAAGGGAAACTAGGCCTTTTGGGATTTTATTTCCTTTAAGTTTTAGGAATTCTTCACCTGTGTCTGCACTTGATTTAGGGGCTGGTTCAAGCTTCTGAGGCTCACTGCCTTTGAAATGAAGCTGTTTAAAGCTGCTTTTTTATTCCAAGAAGGTAATGATTTGGTTGTCACCATTGAACACTTGCTAATGATTGGCATTTTCAGGCACACTTGGTTGAAAGACCAGTTCAATAGTGCACTTGTCTCCCTTAAAATTAGGGTGAGGAACTAAGAGAGTTGTTGAAACAGCCAGTACATCAGCTCAATCATTGAATTCCCTCGATATGGAAGAGATGTTGAAAGTATTAGATATTTCAATTTGATTGGCATAATCTCTCATTTTTGGTTTGATACAGGTTCCTCACCTAAAAAAACACCATCTCAACATCTCTTTTGACATGGAGTTTGATGCCTCTATCTTGAGTGACCTTCAATCCAAGCAGTAGTGATTCATACTCAACTATGTTGTTGGTGTTGCTGAACTGCAACTTGTACAAAGAAGGAAAAATATCTCTTTGAGGAGATATCAACACAATCCTAGCCCCTAAAATGGTAGAGGAGTAGTTGCCATCAAATTCTAGGATCCATACCTCATTAGACACTGATTTTTCCTTAGATTCTTCTTTGTTTGGAGGGGAAGATTCTTCTACATTTGCACTGCACTCCACCAATCCTTCTATTGTTCCATCTAAACCAATTTTCAAGTTGACACATTCATAAATTTTATCAAGTGCCTCATGGACTTTCTCCATGGATAAAAATTAGTTGCCCATGCTTGAAGACTCAAACAGAATTTGAGCTTCAAGCACTGATGTTTGAGTGACCACATATTTTATTTCCTTCTTAGGGAGCAATCTCTGCATAACACCTTTAACTGGGATCCTTACCTCAGATAGGTCCATGCTCAATTCACCTCTAACATCCTTACAAAAATTTCACCTGAGAAGGATGTCATATGAGGCTGGGACATTAGCCACTAGGATAGTCATCTTGATTCTCTTGTCAGGGAATGCTACAAATACAAATTGGTTGTCCTTGATTTGTTCCAACAGTGGCACTTGTTTATTCTCCATGAAGAAACATCTCCCAAATGTCTTGGTCAGTGTGAGACCAAGGGATTTAGCTACTTTGGCAGGCATGACATTGTCAAATGCACCTGAGTCTATGATGTAATTATTCAGCTGATGTCTATTTATTAGCAGGGAGACATAAAATGGTTCAGTCCTTCTGGGAGTAGTAGGAGGAGTAATGACAAGATTGTTTGGGGTGGACATGTTCCTTGGGGGATCATGAGTTACCTTTCTAACCTCTTGTCTTGTAGGGATGCTTTGGTTCTTCACACATTGAACCAATTTATCCAACTGCTCAACGTTGGATTGTAGGAATTCAAATTTAGACATTTGAATCTTGGTTTTCTTGATATGTTCAACTATGTCAAATGTCTAAAATGAATTATGAATAGGGGAAGGGAATTCATCCTTCTAATTTTTGGGAGGGGGAGGACTGATCTGTGAAATTAAAGTGGAAGGTGAAGGCATGTTTTGGGTACTTACTTTTTTGGCAATCACTGGGTCCTTTAGTTGGAAAGGTAGAGAAGTTCCTCGTTTGGCAATTGAAATTGTAGGCTGAGCTTGCTCCTCTATTTTTTCTTTATCAGCTTGTTGGGCTGACTAATTCTTGGACCAAGTGAACATAGTGTATGATCCCTCAACTACTTTACCTTCACTTCTGGGTTCACCCTGGTAATTCAAGAAACCAATGTTAGAGTCACTAACTAATTCTTCTTCCTCTGTGAAGAGATTAGCATCATATTCTAGGTTCAACTCAGGCTGGAAGGAGAAATTTGATTCTACTTCAAGATATCTGACTACTGAATTTGTTGGAGGTGCTTCAATGGCAAGGTTCCCCCATGGAGGAGGAAGATGATTTGGCTGCCCTTGATTCCTGGCAGCATTGCCTTGATATGACTGATTGGGGAATGTCCTCCTTGGTACATCTCTGTATGAAGGAGAAAATGACATCCCTTATGCCTATTTCTTTCTAAGAGCCAGCAACTCATTTGCCAACTTTTGCATCATTGGATCAATAGTGCCTATAGATAGATATTCAGAGGATGAAGAAGGTCTATCTCTGATTAGATCTCTCCTTATCTTTCCTGCCAAAATATGGTCATCTTCCACCTTAGTAGCCAAGTATAGAGTAGTAGCAAGGTCTATGTGGCCATCCCATCTTAGTAAAAAACTCACTTTAGGCAGCTGAGAATTGATGAATAAACATTTGAGATTCTCAACTATTGGCTGAGTAATTATAAGAATTCGGTTCCTCAACTTGTCAAACTTTGCTATGAAATCCCTCATAGGTTCATGAGGTTCTTTCTTCATCTATGTGAGCTAGGCCAGTAAGACATGCACATCT
The DNA here is from genome assembly GCA_037957365.1 of Torreya grandis. Classification (NCBI taxonomy): domain Eukaryota; kingdom Viridiplantae; phylum Streptophyta; class Pinopsida; order Cupressales; family Taxaceae; genus Torreya; species Torreya grandis. Next base: position 1,315,399 of record JARHVA010001288.1, on the reverse strand, counting down.
TCTACATGCTTGAACCTGGCTTCAAATTTAGCTTTAAGAGTGTCCCAGTCAGTCAATGATCAAGCCTGCAGATGGTAGAACTAGTTTGTAGTAGCACCTTGTAATGTTTCCACAAACAGCCTGACTACCACATCCTCAAAGTCCACACCTATCATGCCACAAGATATGTTGAAGGCTACAATATGTTCATCAGGATAAACTCTCCCATCAACAAAGAACTTGGGGAAATTCTTCTTTGAACTACGTGGTAGCTCATGTAGAGGTGGAGTAAGATTGAGTGGACCAAAAGAGTTACCCCAGGGGCCTTGAACCACCATGATTTGATTATGAAAAAGGGGAATAACAAATTTGGGTGGAGTATGTATAGGCAAAGCTCTACTAAGAGCAGAAAAGGAAGCTTTGCCTTGTGTTGGTGACCTGGTATGGGTAGGAGGAACACTCTTAGATAATTGAACTTGAAGTTGGGGAGGGAACAAATTAAAATTTCCTTGCTACACCAACTCAAAAATAGGGTCAACAACACCTTGGGTTCTCTAGCTTCTTGTATAGTGTGGAGTTGCCAGATTGTAGAATAAAAATGGAAAAGAACTGGTCTTGCTTCAGCTTGAAGCTTGAGGCTTCAAACTACTTGTTCTTTCCCAGCAAAGTCACCAAAAAAAAATTGTTGGCATGGAGCTAGAGGAAAGTGGTAAGGCTTTAATGATAATGGGTAAGATGTAGACTAGAGTCACCACATTATATAATGGATAAGGGTAGGAACTGCTCGTCATTCCCCAGTGGAATTGCTAAAAAACTATTGGGTGAATATTTTGTCACTAGCTAACTGATGGGAAAAATAGGTCTCTTCAACCATAGCATAGGGAGATCAGTCAGCCAGATGTGTAGGTTTACCACATCAAAAGGGGACAGATCTCTCCTCTCATCAAGGGGAGGTTCTCTTATAACTATGAGGAGCTATATACTATATATATAAGAAAAAAATAACACTCAAGGGTAGGATAATACCATCCATCTCTATTTTTTCAGAGATGATGTTCACAGACAAAGGAGAAATCTAGGATAGAAACACTGAAGGCACTTCTCTTCTTTTAGAAGTGGTCTTGCAGCAAACAGCTAGAGTTATTTCAGGTAGGTAATAAGTAACTGGTAACAAGGGGTGTAGTAACCAACAGACTGAGGTGTAGCACAAAGTCTCCACCTTGACTACCTAAGAGTGAAATACAAAGGATAATGAGGGCACAAAGTCATCCCAAGGTACTTTACACAGAAATAAAAAATAGACAAACACACTAAAGGCAATTTTAACATCATAAAGTCTCCCACAGTTGGCTTCAAGACACCTCCCTAGTTACTTCCACTAGTTCTGCTTATTTCCTTAAAATGGACAAGAACACATTCAAGAAACAGACATAAGAACAATCCCCTAAATGACACAAGCTATAACAACACAAAATTTGAAAGTCACCTACTTTCTCATTCAAACAAAGAAATATGATCAACAATCTGAGATCAAAGTCTCAATAATCGCCTTTCAATTTTGGCAGAGTTTTGCTTTTATAATGGAGAGATCTCACTTGCATAAAGTAAGAGAATACAATATATAGTAGCCAAGAAAGGCTTGGCACTTTTCTCATGGAATGACCCATGCTGCATTCAATGCGTTGAATGTATTTTCAATTTAGTCAAAGAGGGCCATGTTGGAATAGGGCATCTACCTTAACTATGGCATGTTGATTCATCTCAAATGTCTTCTCCTTAGCATGGGTTATTTGGTCCTTTCCCTATTGTCTACATAGTTTTCCACTTCATCTTTACTCCAAGGGAGAAAAAAAGGCCATGTTTTTAATGTTTACAAGCTTAAATATCTACTTGGTGGACTGTTTCACCTACTGAAATAACTCCTGTGTAGATATTTTTGGTCTTTCCCTCTTTCCTATTGCAATTTGAGCTCTCGAGCTATCTTTTCCCTATTTTACTGGCTCTTTCGGCTCCTTCTTCAGCTGGTCACTGAGTTTATTTTCAAGTTCCATGCCATATTTGAAAATCAACAGATATTTCATTAGCTTGAATTTGATGTCCACGAGGATGTCAAAGGTTCATTGTTTCAACGGTTCAGGTGGCCTCCTTGGTTCCTTAGATCACGTCACTTCTTTGGTTCATCCATTTGAACCATCTCTTTGGACTCGCCTCTGGAATCTTCTACTTCCTTCCTTTGCTCAGAGCTTTCTTTGTATTGTTGAACCTGTGAACCATTTTAGTTCAAGGTTCAATGGTTCATCTTCTTCCTTAGAAGCCTTGGTTTTCTCTAAGTCCCTCGAGTCCGTAGAAATAGGCCTACAAAGTTCATAGAAATGGACTTGCAGAGTCCATAAAAATGATTCCATAGAAACGAGTCCATAGAAATGAGTCCATATAAATGAGTCCATAGAAATGAAGCCTACAGAGTCCATAGAATCATTCTTGCAGAGTCCATAGAAATGAAGCTTGTAGATTCTGTAGAATCATTCTTGCATAGTTTGTAGAAATCACCCTGCAGGCCTTTGATCATTCCTTCAGCTTTATATCTTTAGAACCTCCCGAAGGGAAGGTGTCCCTTCGGGCTTTGAGAAAGGTCCATTTCTTGGTCGCTAAGAGCCCCCCCATAAGGGTACCTGCCCTTCGGGGTCCTTCAGGTGGTCTTCATATTCAATTCCTTCAGACAAAATGCCTGAAGGAATTCCTTCAGACATTTTGTCTGAAGGAAATCTTCCCTGGCCTTAGTCACTTTTCATTGGGCTTTTTATTTTAGGAAAATTCCTTTGAACTTTTTGTCTGAAAGATTTCACTTTGTCTTTTACCTTGCACAAATTTGAAGGAATTCCCCCTTTTTTGCCTTGTTCATTTTTTTGAAGAAAATCTCTTTATCCACTTTTACTCACTGCCCTCCACAAGGGCACTTGGCTTTGGTTCACTGCCCTCCACAAGGGCACTTGGCTTTGGTTCACTACCCTCCGCAAGGGAACTTGGCTTTGGTTCACTGCCCTCCATAAGGGCACTTGGATTTTGGGCTACAGGGGACTCCTTTGAACCATTTTATTGAACCGACTGATTGAAACAACTTTGGCTCAATGGTTCATTCCTTCATTCTGCTCATTTAATTGACTGCTTGAACCAACCGCGTTGAACCAAACACATTGAACCTTTTTAGTTCAAGGTTCAACGGTTCAACAGTTCAATATTCCTTCTTTTAGCTAAGTCTTTTGAAGCTGTTGAACTTGTTGAAGTAGTTGAACTTTGAACTTTTGCCGAAGCGCTTAACTCTTTAAGCTCGCCGATGTCATTGAACCTTTGAACCCATTGAACCTTGAACCCATTGAACCATTTTAGTTTAAGGTTCAATGGTTCAATGGTTCATTCCTTTGTTTTAAGCTCTCCAATGGACCTTTTGGTTGAACCTTGGTGTTAAACCAAGCTGGAAAATGCCTAAGTGTTGGGAACTTGTTCCTCAGAGAGAGCTCACCTGTTGAAGCTATTAAACTTGTTGAACCTGCTAATCCCTTAACTGAAAAATATTGAATAATGAAGAATTTTAATGCTCAGAATAATTTTTGAGAAGGGAAGAAATAATTTTGGCCTACAGGGCCAAAATAGTTCATATGTTGTCCCAAAAATGAGTGACAAATTTTAGGAACAACAGATTTCAAGATATCTTTTGATACAGTGTTAAGGAACTAATTATGGAGTAGAATAGAAGAATCAAATGTCCTAGTGTAATATAAAGCAATAATCCACATACTATATGAATAATTAATAGCTAAAATTAAAATGAAAGAATGATTGTCTAAATTCTTTAGGAATGATATAAGATTTAAACAAGGCCTCCCTTTATCTCCCATATTGTTTGGATGTGACAAGCTAAAAGAATTGATATAAAGGTATAGGGGTGGAGGAGTTTGTTTTACCAAACATGTGGTGAAACTCATCTTATATGTTGATGATCTAATTTTATTTTCTACAACAATCTAAGGTTTGAAATACCACCTTTAGTCTCTAGAGCATTTCCATAAAGAAGTAGGAATGTAGGTTAGCACTGATAAAACCAAGATACTAGCCTTTTCTCTAAAAAGGAAAAAACATAACAATTTAACTTCATATTCGAAAGGCCCTACTTGTGGCGGTATCGTAATACAAGTAACTTAACCTATACTTCATTACAAACTCATTTTGGGACACATATAAAATTAAAATAATACAATGTGGTTGGAAAGCTCTATACTTTCTACAAAATAGGTACAATAATGCATAGTCATGGGATTAGAAAACCACCCATGTATTATCTGGGTTACTTGTCACCCTAGTGGTCGTATATGGGTATGAGATATATGGAAATTACATTTAATGTTTAAAATAGAGGCAAATATGAAGGATCTAGAAGTGTTTAATTACAAACAATTTTAAAATCAAGGGCTTAGTTATGTGAGGCCCCTTTTTTCATAGTGTTAGTTTTGTTGGACATTTATCATTATACACATGTCCTATTGTGATGTTATCATTATATTACTGAGACATGAGATACTTGATGTTGTGATGATTATATGATTATTACACTATTGAGATAGTAGGTTCTACACTCTCGATGTTGTTTAATTTCACATACTTGAGTGTGATTCAGATGTTAGTGATTTATTATTTCAATTGTTTATTGAGATGTATATTATATTACCACACTAGTAGAGATAGTGCTTATTTAACATGTGATTGATTATATGGATTCTTGTATGTCTAACATGTGTACATTACCCCATGATGATTATATATATAATATTATTCTTGTAATGCTTTTATGTATACAATGAATGTTTTTACATGTTACTTGAGATTGTTTCAAATTCAATTACTTTGGCTTTATGTATGCAACAATGTTCATGATTTCAGGTGGCCAAGAGAGGGACCTTGGACTATGTTGATCATGGATGTTATCATTCACTAGATGTGTTATGTCCTAGTTGACACATAACTATTTCTTTTTGTTATTATGTTCTAAGAACTTAGTTTGATTTCTAGATATTATAGATTAAATAACACTATTCATGCCTTATTTACCCATATATTAGTTATTTTTTGAACTTTCTATAAGGTTATAAGGTTGAAAAGGGAGCCAACTTGTTGCCACAACTTGAAATACTCGAATGGAATTGAAAATCCAATTTTTGAGGGTAACATAAAGTGATTTTATGATATTTTGTGTTTAATTTAAAGCCAATTAACCAACAAGAATGTATGTGACTCCTTATATGAGCCAAATAATACTTTTAGGACAATCCATGTTCCCATTTATGGCATAGGGAAGTGAGGTACTTATAAGGGTGTGCAAGTATTATTTGCCTACAAGGGTGTATAAGGTGAGTTAATGCATAAAATACTTTTTTGAGAGACAAAGGCATGTGAAAGTACAAGTATCACCTTTGAATTGGCCAAGGATTGAGGGATTTCTCTATAATTAGGTGGAAATTTTCTCTTTTTCACAATATTTTTTTATCATTATTTTCATTTTAGAGAGAGGAGTTTGAGCTTTAGGAGGAGAAACAATCTTAGAATAGAGAAGGATTATTTGTAGCAATACACTCTTAGTAGGAATGATTGCTTAGGAAAAAGTGGATGAACCAAGGTAGGCTTCCTCTTGAAAGTATTTTATCATTTATTTATAAAAATTCTTCTTACATTCTTGTTAAGAGTTTTCAAAATTTTGTATGGCTATTTGGCTTGCCCCTTTTTATGGTTTATTTACTAGTTGGGCTTATGGCCACCATGTTTGTTTTTATCCCTTTTTAGGCATGGAGATGAAAAATCCCTCCTCTTTTTCATATTGTTTTTATAATCATTTTATTGACTTGAAAGTATAGTACTATGTTGCCTAAACATGTTTAGCTTATAGGTTTGATACATGCCTTCATTTGTTAGGGTTTGGACATGAGAACTATGTCCCAAAGTTCTCCTACATGGCTCTATTGCATTAGGTTTGGGAAATAGAAAAACTAACATTTTCCAAAGTCCTCCCATGACAAGGGAGAAAGGTGGGGTATCCCAAAGTCTTCATTATCTCACCCTATTGAGTGGAAAGAAGCAATACTCATCCATATTGAGTGATTTGTGAACCTTGTTTAATATTGTAACCTTTGTGACTGCCATGTGTTATAAAATGCTTGATATTTTTATTTATAAATGGATCTCATATTATTTTTTGGGTGTTAGTGTGAGACTTGCTTGTAAATAAGTATGATAGGTCAATCCTTCTAGCCATGCTTGTCATTTCTCCATTAACCACACATCACCTTAACTTACCCTCGATTAGTAATATGCATGATTAGAGTTGGGAGTCCTTGGCTCGAGGGTGTCTAGAGAAGTCACCTAATGATGGAAATAAGATGGGAGGCAAGCCCCTCCTTGCCTTAGCCTCATTTTTACACATGGAGTTTGCATGGATTCTTCTTCTATCTTTTGTGGCCTTGTAATGTAAATGATGAAAAAAGGATTTTGGCTGGTTTTTATGCCATTCATTGTAATAATTATTGTTATTCATGTAAACGGAAAGAAAAAAATAAGATGTAATGAGTAGGATCTTTCATGCTTTCATTATTATTAAGTGTTATTTAAATTAAACAAGAAATGAAATGATTATTTTTATGCTTGAGATAAAGTTGTTAAAATTATAAGGTAAATATTATTCTATGTTATTTTATGGTTATCAAAAATAAAATGATGATCTTATTCCAAATTTTCATATTAAAATGATTTCTTATAGCCCAATAAGGGTTATAAGCACGTAGGTATTTTTTTATGTAATTTTAAAGGTCCCAATTTCTTCTAATTTTAATTTTATTATAAAATGCATAATCAGGATCCTAATATAATTTATGGTTTAATTTTATGACATGCGGTTTAATTTCTATGAAATTTCAAAGATAAATTACTAGAATGGCTTATTTTTCCTTTATAATTCACTTCATCTTTGTGTAATTTTTGTGCACATAAAATGCAATAAAATAGTGCTTAAAATATTTTTATATGAAAAATTACAAATTTTAGGATTAGTTTCCTTTTGTTTCACAATTTTATGCCCTATGGTTTGTTCGCTGTGATTTTTTGAAGTTTAAGTGTTTGTAGGGCAGTTCTTAAATTAACATGCCCTTTTTGAAGGGCATTTTACCCTATTTTGTAAGGAAACCAACTATATAAGTTGGTGGTCATCCATTTGACTGCATGATACAAGGACATGCTTTAAAGGGCCATCACATTTGTTATGGTAGTTACTATCATGTCTTATTACTGAGGTTGGTGTTTTCAATTAAGGCTAACCACATGGCTATTAAACCACATGGTGAGCCCCACCATAAACTTAATGCAACAGGGGTGATCAACAAGGGTTGACTACTGCCCAAAGTTGACCCCATAGTTTTAAACAAAATAAATAATTATTATTTTTATTATTTATGTTAAGGAAAGGATGAACTTATCAAAATTTTACTTCATGTAATTAATCAAATAGTCAAACCATACAGAGAAAGATATAACAAACACATAATATATTATAATATTTCCTAATACATTTTCCTTTGACACAATATATTTATATAAGAAAACATCCTATAATCTAAGAGATTCTTCTTACATATAATATCTCTTATATTCATGAATTGGTTGAACAACTCCACTCATGTACAATAATATAATAATAAACTCATAATATACATTATTGTTACATAATAATAATAATAATGTTACAAAGTATGTTATTGTATTTACCCATACGATAACTTACAAATAATAAGTATTATTTACCCTATGGTAAATAACCTAACAATGTAAATAGTATTTTTACCTAATGTAAATATTATACCCCAACATTCTCCACCTTAGTTTTTACACGGTAAAATATATCATATTCTATGATTGTAGCATGCCACCTCTGTGTGCTCATGATATTCTCATTGATGGTTTTCCCCAGCTATGACCAACCACCTTACCCAATTAGTTTTTCAGGTGTACCAATAACCTTTCATAATTGGTTTTCCAGGGTTACTAAAAACCTTACACAATTGGTTTTCCAAGTTCATCGAAAACCTCACACATTTGGTTTTTTAGGTTCACCAAAAACCTTACATAATTGGTTTTATAGGTTCACCAAAAACCTTACACAAATAGTTTTTCACAGGTTTATAAATAACCTTTACATCATGATTGTTATAATATATTTTGATCAATACTCTACAACATCTCTAAAAAGGGGTTACATGGGGAATACTCACAAGTGAACAATAATACACATTTATTCTTATTTTCACACCACACTAAAAAATTAAAAAATTGAAATCCACACCACACAACTAAAACAAATGTCATCATACCAGCAGTGTAGCCCTATCGTTGATGATTGATGAGAGGTCATTATTTTACCTCCTTCCTCTTTTGCCTTCGACCTCCTTCAAGTGAAGTTGTTTAATCAGTCGATGAAGACATGAAACATAACTATTTCCACATTGGGTGTGTTTGTATCACTCCCCCCTTTAATGTGAAATAATAAATAGGATGTCGAGGTAGCCTAAAAATGCATCCTTGTACAATTTTGAATTTTAACTTTTTGAAAATATGACACAACAGAATTTTTGACAATTAAAAAATTTTAAGGAAACTAATTTTTACAAAAAGACTCAATTTTTGACTCATTTTTTATACGAATCTTTTTTATTAAAAAAACCTATTGGCGTACTTTTGACTCTTTTTTACAAAACTAAAAAACAAACATAATATTTTAATCCAATTAAATATTGGATTTAAACCAAAAATACCTCTAAATTATCGTAATGGAAAATACAAGACTTAAAAAAATAAAAAATAAATATCGACTTATTAGCAAACCACACCCAAAAAATAAAGAATGTATTATTGCCCAAAAAATACATATGGAAAAAGACTTACACACACAAAAATTATTGCATGTTAGAGATTTGACAAAGCTTTTGATAGTGAGATAAAAATGGAGAAATTGTCTATAGAATTGGGCACACAAATCATAATCTGGAAGTTTCACATCAGATACGATAGAAGGCAACATATAACACAAATCTAAACCAATTTGAGCACAGTATAAAAGATGTTATGAAAAATGTATTTCAAACATTTAAAAACATTAAAATGCTTATGATTGAAATGCCTCTTAATAAAATCTATAAAAACATTAAGGCCTTCGTATTATTTAGTCAGACTTCTCTGATGTATGGTGATGTGGTTTTTATACGTAGAAACAATCTTTGTATGATGATCTCTATTTTAATCACTAGCTTCTCTTCTTCAACTGTGTAATTATTGTTTGAAATAACTACTAGTTGTCCTCTAATAAATCTATCAAGGTGAATCAATCAAATAAAAAACTCATGAATTGACTTTGTTTCATTCTTTAATAAAATGACCCCCAATTTTTTTCTTGAGCATCACTTTATTCAGAGTGTAAGTAGAGTTTATGAACATAGTTGACTATGCACGGTTGGGATTTGTATAATGTACCCATAACTAGAGTTATACATGTATGATTCCCACCATACACCATTTCCAATATTCGAGAAATCAAAACATATAATGTTACATTTAAAATCAAAGACTCATGATGCAAAAGAATCATTGCACACAATTAAGGTCTTAACCATAATTGGATCAACCAAGACAAAGCATGCCCACATCATTCTATAAGAATGTATAAGCTTCCAAAGATGTCTTTCTCATTAAAATTCATACATATAATAGATATACAATGGTACTATCCTATATGAATCTTTATACCAATATCTCATAATTTAAGGATAATTGCACCATGTTTAATCGTATACTCATGCCTTAATCAATTCAAGGAAATTCAACTTGTAAATTCTACATGCATGGCACCAATTGAGCTTGTAATCACCAACTTTCCAAATCCTTCTTAGGATAAACATGCATGGCTGCAATATCAAGTCATTTACCATGACTTAAAGAAATAGTTAAATATATAACCATTCCAAGTAGATGTTATAGGATCATCAAGAAAAAATGATAACTTTCAAAAATCTTGTTGTAGGAGGAGCATTAAGTTACTATAGGATAATTTTATCCCTTAATACTCAATAAAAAAAAATACTTCATATATGCATTTTGAAAATTAAATTGAGGAGAATAAAACCTAGAAATCATTTTTGATAAAACTCTATGAGTTAGGAACAACAACTCCATCAAATTTAGGTTTATACAAAAAAATATAGTGTATTTTATTACATTTCAAGAAGATTTCTAAAATAATAATACATAGGAAGAGTAAATTTTAAACATGCTACAACAAGAAAATATCACTAAAACAAGGTAATAACAGTGCCAACATATCATGCAACTCTATAATGAAAGAGCAGCCACCAAATGATCATCATACCACCTGACCCATCTTATGAGCCATCCAATTGATGGCCCTCACCACCCCAACCATCAGCTAGGTGGTGGAATCAGGCATTCAAGCTTTTGGTAAAATTATGAGCAAGATACTTCAGCCATCAATGTGCAATTTATAATAGTCACATAATATTATCAAACAAATGAACCATAACATCATGCACCAACAATGCCAGTAATAATACATCAAAAAATTTATAAGTAACACTTGCATAATGGCTTCCCAAATCTATCAAACATCTAACATAGGATGAATAATCAAGATCTATAATTTTTCTTTTTATTAACCAAGAGCAAGTAGTAGTCCATTCACATTTTGACTCAAACAAGCAAAACGAAAGAGGTAAAATAAAATAAAATAGCTCTCTTGCACAAATGCCTCTAAATCCATCAAAATCTAGGCATAATAAGCCAAAATAAAAATAAGTAAGCTTGGCTAAGGTGTCATATTTTCACAGGCTGCCATTAAAGACTAACAGGGTCAAATAAAATAGCAATGATAAAAACCCAACAACTGAAAAATAATTACAACAGAAAAGAAGCATCCATTTGGCCATTAAATAAAAACCACATAGAAAATAAAACACCCAACATGCCATTTTAATGCATCACTTTCCATCAATGAATAAAATATAAATAATAATTAGGGTTTTAATATTTTTCCCTAAAAGCATTTTAATAATAAATCTAATTTCTTTTTAACTTTGTACATTAGTTAAAAGTTTAACTCACATCCAAGTATGAAGAATTAATCCAACTCTGTACAGCCATAAAAAGATCAAACTCTAGGAAGAAATAATAATGCATCACTTACTTAGCACAAATCTGCCCTGTGAAGAAGTAAAATAATCTTCTCCTTGATTACCCTTCACAAAAAAATGAAACTCTTGCCTAGCTCTATCCATCTCTCCCATGACTTGCTCTCTTTTTCTCCCTTCTACCTAGGCACAAATTTTTCAAAACCATTAAAGCCTGTTGAGATGAAACATGAGCTTGCATTATTCTCCATGGCCACCATTTTCCCTCTAGGGATCTACCTCTAAAAACCAACATAGCAAAAAGACATTTCTTCCCAAGTAAAATAATCGATTACCCTTTTTGAGTGAAGATTCAACCCCTAAAAGCCATCATTTGCCTTAAATATTAAACTTTTAATTTATATTTTTGTTTTTTCTTCTTTTTATTTTGTTATGTATAAATAGATATACTTTAATTTTAACTTTATTTTAATTTTAATTCATGACCAAAGACCACAACCCCTTTATGGTCATCATGTCCTAACACTAATTTATTTAATAAATAACATTAAGTATGGGTTACTTCTTGTCCACATATTTATTAAATCAAGGTCATCATGGAGTCTTGCTCCATTATAATGCATGGTATTAACGTTCTCGAGGCCTCTTGGTGATAAAACCAAGACAAGAAGACTTAGATTAAATAAATTTAATTATAATATGATCCATGATGGGCAACAAGTTAACAGGCCCAAAATGATAATTAGAGTATTTAAGCCCTTTAATGATCCGAATAAAGAAAATAATAGCTGAGACAAAAATATAGCTCAACACCAAGCCAACACACACAAGTCACCAAACAAAACTAATAATAATAACTAAAAGTGGACACAACCATAATCAAATGAGATAAAAAGATGAAAATATCAATCAAGATTAAATAAATAAAACAAGATAAAAATAGAGACATAAGGCATGCTACAACTGCTCAAAGACTAGATGGCTCATTACCATTATATTTCTTATCTAGTGTTGATGTTACCTAGCTACTCATTGCCTCCACCATTATTACCTCGACTGCCAAAATCCACCGCCAACCTAGCTCATGCACCTATGAGCCCTATAGCCACTAAAATATGACATCAATAGTATATGCTCTACATGAAAATATATATATATATATATATATATATATATATATATATATATATATCTGAACTGTATAATCATCATGATATAAAACTATATTGATGTCATCATTAATAAGCAAGATCCAAGTATATTGTTGCAGGATCAAAGTATGTTGTTGCAAGATTGTTGCTACAAGATAAAAGTATGTTGCTACAGGGTAACACAATGTCATTGCAAGATAACAATATGTCATTGTAGGATAATGATATGTCACTACAGGATAACATCAATCAGCATCTAATGTAAGCATCAAATGATTAACACTCAACAATATGCTAATACATATAATAATGTCTATAAATAAAGAGTCAAAGACAGGTTATGACATTTAATTGTGTGTAAAACTTGCTCAAATTTATAACATAATCTGGTATGTGATAAAATATTTCATAAATATGGATCATTGCATACAATCTACAAATATTATCAGGGAACTACTAAGCATGTGAACTCGATCGAGACAATTTTATTCACAAGGTGAAATTTGAGACTAGATGGTAGGAGACCTGGTGCACAAAGCCAAATCATAAAACTCACAACATAGACATAAAATGGCAAATGCAAGAGTCTGATATATATTCAAAATACAATAATAGTCAAGCAAATCATATATGTTTTTCTTAGATACTGCATCTTAATACCCATAATATTGCCTTCATAAATCTATTCTAACATAGCTCAATAAAATTCCAGGACTCTCATTATTCACAAGACCATTATTATTACCACTCCAATACCACTGTTAGGTAAAGAATGAGTTTATCAGAGATTTACTTCATGTAATTACTCAAACAACCAAACCATATAGAGAAAGATATAATGAACACATAATATATTATAATATTTCCTAATACATTATTTTTTGACATAATACATTTATACAGGAAAACATCATATAATCTAGGAGATTCTTCTTACCTATAATATCTCCCAATCTCCTATATTTTTGAGTTGGTTGAACAACTCCAATCACGTACAATAATATAATAACAAACTCCTAATATACATTATTGTTACTAACTATATTACCGTATTTACTCATACGGTAACTTACAACCCATAAGTATTATTTATCCTACAATAAATAACCTAACAATGTAAATAGTATTTTACCTAATGTAAATATTAAACCCCAATAATTTAATATTAAGTTTTATTAAACTATATGTTATCCTAAAGGTCATTCATGTGTATTACCATTTGAAACCAGATTAATTCACCAAGAGTTAAACTATTTGGTGACATTGATTGTGGTAAATTAGAGATTGAGAGGTGGGGTAACCCAAAAGGGATCCCCATCCCTCCTCCCTTAATTTTTTATTATTTTTTGTATGAAATAAGTTTCATGACAAAAATGACATCATTTCAAGATATTCTTCTTTTGTCCCAGGGAGGTCATTTTAGACATTTTTGATGTTTGTGGGCTCCTAAAAGCCCCAGGATGTGTGAACCCAAAAGGGAACCCTCATTTTTTTCCCTCCCCTCCTATGTAAACTAAAAATAACATTCTAAATTTGAAAATAAAATTTACTTCATTCTTAAATCTTACAGGTAGACATTAATGGTTGTTATGGAGCTTGAAGCTCCCAAAGATGACTTTAGAAACCATAGGAGCCTAAAACTAGCTAGAGACTTTTCGTGAAGATGGTTACTTAAAAAATCAACCAAAGCATGCATGTATAGAAATAAAATTGAAAAAATACCAAAATATTGGAGACTCCATTAATGACATTCATTTGAGGTTGAGGAAGGAGAAGAGGGATAACTATGGATAAGTCATCCTCAAAAACAACTTTCTTCTTTTCCAATATTTGAGTTTATAATATAATGATTGATTTCAAACCTTTATTGCCCTCCATAAGGATTTATAGGGTTTCCTCACCTTTGACCTAATATGATAGTTAAGATTTAAAAGATCTAACTACTGATATGGAGTGTTTCATCCTCAAAGAGCTACATTGATTAGAAATTTGAACATGTATATCATCCAACTCAGTAAAACACCAACTATCAAATATGAGTAATCTACAAAATGCCAAGACCTAAAAAATGCTACCTTCTATTGTATGGGCTTAAAAAAATGTTTATAATCTAAAGTACCTTTTAAGTACATATTTGATTTCCTCTTAAAAAAATAGATAAGTTCAAAAAAAATAGCATGTCATTGCGAGGTCATATGTAAAAGTTATGGCATTTAAAAGCTGGAAAACTTTCTTTTTAGTTGGTACCAGGAGCTAGACTGATTACCTCAAGAGTTATAACTGATGGCCTCTAGAGCCTGACTGTTCATCTTTAGAGCTCAACTATTAACCTCTGAAGCCATATGAATACAAATGTTGAAAACATTTGGGTTCACTTTGGTGGTCTAGTTGAGTTTCTTGACAGTTTCTAAGGATGGGAAATAATAAATACATGTCTTGGCAAGGCAAAGAGAAATTAGACAATTCAAAGGATATATCAGAAGATTAAAAAATAATAAATCCAAAGATATCCATACAAGATGGAGGACTACATATTTGAGATACTTGAGTTCAATAGTTGATGACTACATCGCTGAGATAATTGAGTTTGATAGTTTTCCCTTTCTTGAGAGATGAGTCTTCAACTGAATAATGTAGATATCATGAGTATGGGAGCCATGATATTAGTTTTCCTTATAAGCCCAAGAAAGCACAAATCTTGTAAATTATAAAACACAGTGGAGATGAGGAAGCATGACTTCACTCTTGGTGGATTTTTCTCATATTGATTTTCTCCAGGGTATGTCTTGTGTTATTTTTCTTTGTGGTTGATGTGTTTGTTTCTTTTACTTACATGTTTACATTCATTGCAACTAGGCTAATGCAACAAACATTTAAGAGAGCTCAAGACTTAGCCCTAAAGGTTAAAGAACTTCACATTTGTTATTACACTTCTCTACAAGCATTTCAATTGTAATTATACATGGAGTAATAACATGATTAGAGTGTTGAGGAATATATATAATGTATGTAGCATGCAGAGATTGCTTGTGAAGGGTTGCATGTTCTTTTATATGTTGTATATGATAGTAATAAGAGTTGTAATACATATTAAAACAACATTTTAGGTGTATTTTCATGGCATAAAATTTAAGAAAAATACTATAACTTGAAAGGGTATGTGTTGGTGAAACTTAGAATGAAATATCCACCTAGTTTACATATCATAAGCAAGGACACTTTTGAGGTCATATGAAGAGTATGTGTATTCCTTGCCAAGCACTTTTCTATAAAATAAGCCAACTTGAAATTAGATTCAAGTTGTAACTTCTAGTGTGAACTGAACCCTGTGATTGGTTAGAATTACTTGGGATCCTCCTTAAACCCCGTTGAGAGTTTGGATGCACCTTTAAAACTTGTGGTTTCTTGAACCCACCTCTTGTTAGTTGAGCATACATTGTAGACCTTGGGGGTATGAAGCCCACTAGGTTCATTTAGATAGTTTGTCATTATCCTATTTTGATACAGTTATTTCACTTATTGATTATGGTTTTGGTTATGAACTATTAGGACGAGATTGTTTAATTTTTACTATTGTGATATAGTTATGTGATCTATGATTTGATCCATTATGATGTTTTAATTTATGAGTGATCAATTGGATATTATGAGATAATTTTCATTATGTAATTTCATCATAGCATTGAATATTTCATGCTTAATGAATTATTGATTCATTATTCAATTCAATTATATTATTGCATTTAATGTTGTTATTGTATTTATTGATCTTATATAGTATGGATATTGTTGATGGTCTGTTATGACTGTAGGTACCATATATGAGCTATGTTGGATGTGACTCTGAATAGTCATATGAGGATAGGAAAGTGAATGAAAAGAAACAGTAAATTTAAAATTAAAAAAATCATGCTTGACTTATTGCAATGAGTTTATATTTTTGGATTCATATGCATATTGAAATGAAATAAGTCTTGCGTCAGTTTTGACTCCTTGCTTGTTGATTGCTTTTCTCAGTTTTTTATTTTGATTCTTAAGCTTGATTTAATACTTGTTGGCATTACTAAGAATGATTCAAGTCTTTTAACTTGTGTTGGTCTATGAGTGGCCTTTAATTATTGTCATAGTCTTATTTTAAATTTGATTTAACATCATTAATCTTTTATTGTTGACATTATAACATTAGTTATTGACATAGAGGGATTTTTTATGTGGGACTCTTATTGCATTTTTTGTTTAATTATACCAAGTAGTATCTTGGCTTTGATTAGGTGACTGGGGGCCACAACACACCTTAGGGCATGGAATTAGTTTGAGGTGTTTGTTTGGTTGTTTAAATTTATTTAATGACATTAACTTGCCATTCGATGCAAATGAGACAAGAGACTTCTAACCCTATTAGGGTTATTGATTAGTCATTTTTGCATTGTCATTTGGAAGACTTGCACTTGGGGAAATTTTGTTAGATTTTGTGCATGGTAACCAAAGGAAATAGAGAGGTAGTTAGATACATGAGTTTTCTTTAGAGTTTGAACTGTAATATTTTGTTTGCCTTATCGGCCATGTAATGGGTATTTACGTAGTTTTTTTGGTGGTTTGATTTGGTTAAATGGCTTGATTGGATTTGCATTCAAGAGTGTTAAAAAAGCTTGGAAGTTTGTGAAAAAGCTCATCATTATTTTGCATTCTCTTGATTGCCATCCAAGTAAGTATTGCATTTCAAATTCTGTGTTGTTTTATGGTTCAACTTTTCTAGTTTTGAACTGGGTTTGGGATGAAAATGAATGTAGTCTTTTATTTATTTTATGGCTTGCTAAAATATTAATTGTAAAAGCTTGTAATGTTGAAATAAACCCTATAGGGTTTGTTTTGGGTTGGTTTGTGTTTGTTTTGAAAATAAAAATAAAAATAAAAGCCATTACAATCTCGACTGTAACAAACAATATAGATTCTGTTGGTGTCAAGTTTGAAATGATATAGGATTTGTATGCATTTTTTTGGTTATTTATGTAAAGTCTTTTCCTATATTCAAAAGGTTGGTAAGCAATGGACATGAATAGATAGAAATTAGTTTGTTTGTTTTGGAACTCTAATCTCTATTTTTGAGTTTCTAATTCTAGGTTGTTTTTTAGTAGAACAAACTTATGCATTGTTTATAAGTCATGACCTTAGAATAATATAATGAAATACTTGAGTTGGAGGCGGGGTTCAAATACCATATGGTTTTTTCTTAAAACATTATTTCTTTGTTATTTTAATGTGTTCAATCCAAAATTTGTACGACCAAGATGTTTGACTTGGTCATTATGAGGTTTTTGACTTATATGGTAAGCCTGCTTTGGTCCTTCAATTTGATTACTATTCATGATTGTTTGACTTCGGGTTAGAGATTAGTTTGATGATTAGAATACATCATCAACTTCAAATGGTTGAATTTAAATCATTTGTATGGATGGATTCTATTGTTATTATCATTACTAGTTATTGATAATAACCTTAGGATATTTTTATCATAGTCTTCATTTGACGTTGTTGGTCAACATCAAGCTAACACTTTAGGATTTTGAGGTTGTTTTTCTTTGAATAATGTGGTTGACCTTTTTTACACTAGCTAGGTGAATGTGTTATTTTGCATGAGAACTTGAGTGGAGTTTTGATGACATATTTACACTGTTGTATGTTTTTTATTAGGTAAGGCGGTAAACCAGGGGCTGAACCCTTCATCGAGCAAAAAAGACAAGAAGGCAATCAAACAAAATATGCCTTCAGAGAGACGACAGCACTAGTCAAGAAACAACAGACACAGAAACAAAACACAAGAAATAGAAAGACCAGAGTCAGAGAGGACTATCCTTACATAACCATTGATTTGAGAAGATAATTAAGTTTCTCAGTATTCTCTGCATTGTCAACATACCCAGTATTACCCACCTCTTTCAGCATAGACATGTTCAAGAGAATTGTATTCTGGAGTCCCTTGGTGAAATTCTACTCTAGCCTCTGAATACGATCCTTTAGGGCCCCAATTTCATATTTCCAATCAATCTCATTCTCTATTTCCTTATCAGCTTCCTTGACATACATTTTCCCCTTATTGTCAACAGTTTCCATATTGTCATCACCATGCTCCTTAGTAACTTTAAAATCCCTAGTCTCCTGCTTCCCTCCAGTGTCCTCAAAAATTTCTTGGATTTCTAGCTCATTAGACTCTTCCTCCTGGTTTGCTTCCTCTGAAGCACTTTCTGAATAATCAATCAGTCTGGCCTTTAGGGTGGGTTTACCAGCAATCTGCCTTGACCTTTTAACTCCAGAGGAGAAGCCTTCCTTATTGATTTTGGAAGACTTATAAGATTTACCACCTTGGCCCCCCGTGGCCCTATCGAGATTTTTTTGGGTCCCCTCTGTGGTCTCTCTAATATTCTCTTCCTCCTCATCAACCTTTCTCTTCTTACCCTTCTTGCTCACAAAGGAGCTGGGGGTGTCAACATGGGTCTCTTCTGGGGTGGAGAAAGAAACATCTTTTGTTTTGGTAGGAGCAGGGGAAAAATAGGACTCATCAATAACATCGCCAAACACCGGATCAGAAGGAATGTCTCCGTTATCAATTCTGATAGTCTTGGATGGCTCAAGGGCTCAGTGAAAGTTGTATAAGTAGAAAATTAGTCCCTGGTGTAGGGGAATAGGGTTCATATCCAGCTTCTTACCCATTTTTTCTCTCACCCTGAGGATAGAGTGTTCTAAAGAGGAGAGCATGTAAAAAGGGAAACTAATAATAGCATTACACCTAAAGTGATTTAATAGAGGGAGGTGGTAATTGTAGAACCTAGTAAATTGACCTTCGAGCATGAATTACTTCATCAAAATGAAGCACACTCCGTCCCATGGCTCTGGTAGTTTAGCATGCTTGAATCCTCCTTGATATGGGATGAGTTCTTCTCCCTCTCCCAGAAATAGTTTGTGGCTTGCAAGATCCATAATTTTTGTTTTCCTTTGAAGTTTTATGCCCTGCATGGTCATTCTCATGGCCATAGCAATCACCTTTTTGGAGATTTCAAAACTGATTTTGCCCACTGTGACCCACCTATTTAACCAAGATCTCACAAATTGCTCAGACAATTTTTCATTGAACCCATTAAGCCTTTCTAGATATGGATTGATTCCCCCTTCTTTACAATAATGCCAAACCAATGGATTATCCTTGAATTTGTAGTAGGAGACTGGTTCTATTTGAATACGGTCTCCTCCCATTTTGTATTTGCAAACCCAAACTGTGGAGTTCCTAAATTCAGCCTTCAGCTTTGAAATGGTTGCTAACCCTTGTTTTCGTTTATGCATAATGAAGATGTGATGGCTCATTATTCAAAATACCCTGTAGAGATGACGTTGTCTACTCCCATGCTTGGAAATTATTTCCCATTAATTTTCATAATGAGACTTGCGTGCCTCAACCTCATGATACAATGAATCATGAATGATTATCAAACAAGTACCAAAGTTATCAAGTTCTAAAATCCACGATGGCCCTCTCCAAATGGACCACCTCTGAGAGTTATCCTTGTCGTAAATGCACGTCATCCTTGACAAGTCATCTCCTTTTGAATAATATCCCTAATGTTTAAGGGAATATGAACACCTTATCACCACACCCTCCAACCTAAAAATTACTGACCAAGATTGGCACAAGCATCAGCAACCCTATTTCCCTCTCTGTAAATATGGGAAATCTCTACTCCAGAGAACCTCTGCAAAAGAAATTAAATATATGTAATGATGTATTTTAACTTAATTCCCACATTTGATGTTTTATTAACTGCATCTATGACTATTTTAGAGTCTCCTTGTATACTCAAGTTCTTTATTCCAAGGGATATAACCAACTTTAACCCCCATAATAGAGCCATTGCTTTAGCATAGTTATTGCTATGGCATCCTATTCCACCAGCATAGACAGTAGTCATCCATCCTTTATCATTCCTTATAATTCCTCTTCCACTAGCTTTACCATCCGATTTGGATGCCCCATCAAAGTTGAGTTTCATCCAGTTAGGCTTTGGGGGGATCCATTTAGTATTTAATCTTTGTAGAATTTTGCAGTTATTATACCTAGGGATCTGGTTTAACACCTTCCATTTGGCTGCAATTTGGTTTTCAATTTGAGATAGGGGTTTCTCTACAGCACGAATATGGGTTGTTGTGACACTTTCCATAATGGTCTTAACAAAGGAGTGAAACACCTGAGATGCATTTCTAGCAGTGTCCTTGAAAATTTTGTGGTTGCGTTCTTTCCATAAAATCCATCTCAAACATGCTAGAGTTTGCTTCCATAATTCCATAAGCTAAGGATGTGTGAAGGTTGGATTCCAACTGAGGATTACTTCTTTAAGGTCAGAATTATAGACCCATTCAATACCAAAGTTAATAAGTAGTGTGCCCCATAATTCCCAGGAAAAATTATAGTGGATGAAGAGGTGTGAAACTGATTCCTCTTTTGAACCACACAAAAAAATCTGTTAACTAGGGTAAACCCTCTCTTTTGAAGGTTATCTTGTGTTAGGATTTTGTTATGAGCAGAAGCCCACTAGAACATGTTAATTTTCATAAAATCTAGCTCAAACATGGTAGATTTTGCTTCCATAATTCCATAAGCCAAGGATGTGTGAAGGTTGGATTCTAGCTGAGGATTACTTCTTTAAGGTCAAAATTATAGATCCATTCAATACCAAAGTTATTGAGTATTATGCCCCCATAATTCCCAGGCAAAATCACAGTGGATGAAGAGGTGTGAAACTGATTCCTCTTTTGAACCACACAAAAAACATCTGTTAACCAATGTAAACCCTCTCTTTTGAATGTTATCATGTGTTAGGATTTTGTTATGAGTAGCAGCCCACCAGAACATGTTAATTTTTGGAATAAGTTTATAATTCCAAACCTTTTTCCATACATCTTTATTCTCAGCTTTAGGAATGAGCAGATGGTAAGCAGATTTGACAGAGAATGATCCATTTTTATCTGGCCACCAATACTGTTCATCTTCACGGGGGAAGAGAGGGATTCTGATCTCCTAAATGTACTACTAGATCTCCTACACTCTAGAGAAAAGCTCAGGCCGGTGATCACAGCAGTCCAATATATTTTTCCAGCTCTGTATCCCATTGTTATTTTCCATATAATCACTGACTCTATCTCCAAAAAATTGAGTAGCCAAGTCAGCAATCTCTCCATAGTTTTCTTGTGTGATGAGAGCCTTGTCCTTTAACCAGATATCATCCCATAATTTAATATGCCAGCCATTTCCAAGTTTCCATCTAATTCCTTGCTTAAGAAGGCTTTTGCTTTTTAGCATTTTATTCCATATCATAGATCCCTGGGGTAATCCCATCTGTTGAAGAAAGTTGGAATCCTCAATGCTATGCATGTATTTGGCATACATTATTTCCCCCAATCATTATTTTTATGGATCATGTTCCAACTAATTTTTGAGAGAAGGGCTTTGTTCATGTTCTTGATAGACCTAATATTGAGTCCACCATGAGATTTTGAAAGACACACTTTTTCCCATCTGACTAAAGACATTCTCTATTTGTCTTCCACCCACGTCCATAAAAATTTTCTTTGGATCTATTCCAGTTTATCAACATAATACGCAAGAATTTTAAAAAGAGGCAGGAAGTATGTAGGAATACCTTGTAGTGAGGCCCGAAGAAGTTGCAGTTTACCAGCACTGCTGAGGAGTGTCCCTTTCCAACCAGGAAGTTTCCTCTACATTCTTTCCAAAATTCCATTCCAAAAACTAGGAGATACCTCTTTGACTGTGAGTGGGAGACCCAAGTAGGTAGTTGGTAGGGCAACTTCAGCACATTCTAATATATCAATGATTATATGTCTAAGGTCATTAGGAGTGTTGAAGAAATACACATTACTTTTTTGGAAATTTATCCTTTATCCAGACTCTATGGCATAATTATTTAAGATATTCTTCTATCTTCTAGCTTCAATCATTGATGAGATGCTAAATAAGATGGTATCATCCACAAATTGTTGCACCACCATAGGATGAAGGGAGGAGGCAGGTTTGATGCCCACTAGCTTTTTTGAGGCTATATCAGCTTGTATGTATCTTCCCAGTGCCTCTACCATAATGATGAATAAGTATGGGGAGAGAGGGTCTCCCTGATGAATTCCTCTCGAAGATGAGAAAAACCCTTTAGGTACACCATTTACCACCATCAAGAATTTTGTAGAAGAGACAGTGTTCCATATCAAGCGAGACATTTTATCATTAAACCCAAATTTTTTGATCACTTGGAACAGAAAAGTCCATGAAACTCTATCATATGCTTTAGAAATATCTAGCTTGAGAGCCATACTAGGGATTCTGCTCTTATCCATGGAGTGAATAGTCTCATGTGTGGTGATCACAGCATCAAGAATCTGACTGCCCAGGATGAAACCTTTTTGTGCAAGAGAAATAATTTTGTCTAGTAAAGGTTGAATCCTCATAACCAGCACTTTAGTACATAACTTATAAATAGTGTTGC
>JARHVA010001288.1:1247500-1287500 GCA_037957365.1 Torreya grandis | reverse complement strand
GAATCTCTAATGAAGTCATTGTTAATTTATAGACTTTGTCTAGTTCTTATGTTGGCTATGACATAGTTATCGAACTCATTTGGTCTTTTTGTGCTAAACTATGATTAAGTATTTGCACTGTAGTTGTTCATCTTGATATTATTAAAAAAAAGCATGGTTGTTACAGAGTTGTAGGATTATTTGAGAGCCAACATTAGAGAAAGTGGGGTTGAAATGGCCGTGTAGTGATCGTACAACCACTTATGCATTGCCATCTATGTTGTTTAGGAATGCAAGTTTATTTGGACGTATTGTGCATCTCATGCCATGAAGATGGTTAGCCAATAGATAATGTAATTATGTCAAATGTGCATTATACATTCTAAAAAATGTATTTTTTGGCTTATTTTTGTGGGCTTTTAGGCATGCAAAATTTTGGACATGACAAGTTCTCCACAAAATTTTCCTTGTAGAAACATACACTTTCCCTTTAACTGCAAAAATTATGATTAGGTTATTATGCTACTGTTAGGGTGTGGAGCTAAAAGCTTCACCAAGGAGCACACTTTAGCAGTTTCAGGTCTACACAGACACCGACGTCGGTCAGGAGCGACCGACGTCGGTCAGTAGCAGTTAGAGGAACGCCAACGTCGGCAGATGATCGGCCGACGATGGTCACATGCAGATTGGCAGGAACTGACGTCGGTTACCTATGTGTCCAGAAAGCAATTTCCGAGGACAGAAGCGAGTGTTTGCATGATGAGTTTGAGTTGTAGTCTTAAGTTCACGTTTCTATTATTAGCAAGATTGTTTTTAGAGCCCTTGTTCAAGAGGCTTAACTATTTGTTGTAAGTGCATGCTCAAGTTTCCTAATTTTATATGTAGGAAAGATCTTCTTAGCTTAGAGTGTGAGTATGAGTAGAACATTGTGAATGTTTGAAGGACAGTACAGAGTTGTAATCAATCCAGGTTGTTGGAATTGGTTGTGCTTGAGAGAGAGAGAGATCTTGAGGAATAGTGATCTAGTGAGAGATCTTGTGTGCATCTGAGAGAGGTGTGGAAGAAAGAAGTTTCTTCAATTGTATTCCTTTTGTAAAGAGTTTTAATACAAGTTTTCAGGGTGGTTTCTTGTATCTCTTGTTCTGTGCTATTTATCATTCTAGTTGCTTATCTATCTGATTTATTTTCGTGTTTATTGCTTTCACAAGTGTAATCCATTGTTGGTTGATCCCCAACAAGTGGTATCAGAGCTCAGATTCACTAACAGGTGGTTCAGATCTGTGTAGTGTGTTTGGATTACAAGTTGCTCACAGGGGTTTCTGCAGGGATTTCTATTTGAGTGGGAGAAGCAATGGTAGAAGAAAGTAAATTGAGAATGGAAAAGTTTAATGGCAAGAACTATCAACATTGGAGAATGCAGATAGAGGACTATCTATATCAGAAAGATCTTTACTTACCATTAGGTGGGATTGCAAAGAAGCCCAAGGACATGGAGGATGAAGAATGAGAAGTTCTTGACAGAAAGGCTTTGGGGTCTATAAGACTGAGTCTTGCATCCACTGTGATATCTAATTTATCATAGGCAAAAACAATGGTGGAGTTAATGACTACGTTAGCAAATTTGTATGAAAAACCCTCAGCTTCTAATAAGGTATATCTTATGAAGCAGTTATTTAATTTGCATATGCAAGAAGGTGGATCTGTTTCTAATCACCTGAATGATTTCCATGGAATTGTCAATCAGTTAAGTTCAGTCAATATTGTATTTGATGATGAAATAAAAGCTCTTTTAATATTATGTTCTTTGCCTGAAAGCTGGCATGGCTTGGTAATGGCAGTTTCTAATACTGCATCTGCTTCAAATATTTTAAAAGTAGAGGATGTTGTTAGTGTTATCTTGAATGAGGAAATTCGCAGGAAAAGCACAAAAGAGACATCTGGGAACGCTTTAAATCTCGAGAGCAGGGGAAGGCAAAAAGAAAGGAGCAAGAGGAGATCAAGATCTAAGTCTAAGGGAAGAGGCAGATCCAAATCTAGAAATGGCAGAAGGCCACAATGTTGGAACTGTGGAAAGTTGGGGCACATAAGCAAAGATTGTTGGTCAAAGCCTAAGGAGGAGAATCAGCACGAAGGAAAGGAAGAGGCAAAGGTTGCGGGTATTGCACAAGATGCTCTAATTTTCTCTCTGCATAATAATATAGAATCTTGGGTATTAGATTCTGGTGCATCTTTCCATGCTACCCCTAACAGAGAGTATTTCAGTGACTATATCCATGGAGATTTTGGAATAGTGTACTTAGGGGATGATGAGCCTTGTAAGATTATTGGCAAAGGTAAAGTGCAGCTGAAGATGCAGAATGGCAACACATGGGTGTTGAGAGATGTGATGCATGTTCCTAGCTTGAAGAGAAATTTGATTTCTGCAGGTAAGTTAGGAGATGAGGGTTGTACAGTAACTCTCACAGCAAATTCTTGGAAGGTGACCAAGCGTGCACTTGTTATGGCCAGAGGTAAGAGAGAAGGTACTCTCTATTTGTGTAATTGTGTTACTAACAAATCTCCTTCTGTATTATCTACTTTAGATGTGGATGCTAAATTGTGGCACCTAAGGCTTGGCCACATGAGTGAGAAGGGGATGTCAATTCTTAAGTCTAAAGGTATGCTTTCAGATTTGAAAAGTATGGATCTAGAATTTTGTGAGCATTGTGTGTTTGGAAAATAGAAAAGGGTTAGTTTTCTCAAGACTGGGTCTACTAAGAAAAGGCATAAGTTGCAGCTTGTTCACACAGATGTGTGGGGACCAGCTCAGGTAGCCTCTATTGGAGGATCGTGGTACTATGTTACATTCATAGATGATGCCACAAAAAAGGTATGGATCTACTGTATTAAAAAGAAATATGATGTTTTTGAGACTTTTAAGATTTGGAAAGCCATGGTTGAGAATGAAACAGGCAGAAGATTGAAGTGCTTGAGATCTGACAATGGCGGTGAGTTCTGCAGTCTTAAGTTTAACTAGTATTGTTACACTCATGGAATTCGAAGGCAAAGGATGGTTCCAAGGACACCTCAGCAGAATGGTATTGCTGAAAGGATGAACAGAACAATCATGGAGCGTGCAAGATGTATGAGATTGCATGCTGGGTTGCCCTTAGAGTTTTGGGTAGAAGCTGTTGACACCGCAGTGTACCTGATTAACAGAGGACCCTCTACAGCTCTGGATGGTGGAATTCCAGAAGAGGCATGGACAAGTAAAAAGGTAGATCTCTCATATCTCAAAGTTTTTGGTTGTGAAGCCTTTGTGCATGTAGATAAGGAAAATAGAAAGAAGCTTGATGCTAAGTCTATGAGGTGCACGTTAATTGGCTATGGCTCAGATGATTTTGGTTTCAAATTTTGGAATCTAGGAACTAACAAGGTAATTAGGAGCCGTGATGTTATTTTCAATGAAAGAGTGATGTACAGTGATCAGATAAGGAAGCTGAATCAATCTGGGCAGAGCAATGGAGAATTGGATGAAGTTATGGTCCAAAATGAGCTCGCGGGAAAAAGAAATAATCACTTACAGAAAAACACAGAGACCGATGTCGACAGGTTTGGAACCAACGTCGGCAGTACAGAAATCGATGTCGGTCATACAGAGACCGACGTCGGCAGAACAGGCATCGACGTCGGTCAGAAAGAACTGGCGTCGGCCAGTAACAGGTCTACAGGTGGCCGAGGTCGGTCACTGTCAGAAAATTTGGGTGGACAGCGTGTTGAGAACGAGTCCAAGACACCCATCAGCAGGTCAGAAAGGGTAAGTAAGCCTCCAATTAAATATTCTCCTTCCTTATATTATTTATTGCTAACTGATGGTGGAGAACCAGAGAGTTTTGAAAAAGCATTACAGGTGGAGTCCAGGAGTAAGTGGGAGCGTGGCATGGTTGATGAGATGGAGTCCTTGAGAGAGAACCAAACATGGGATTTGGTTGAGTTGCCAGCTGGTAAGAGAACACTGAAGAACAGATGGACCTACAGGTTGAAGGAAGGTGAGGATGGACAGATGAGATATAAGGCCAAATTGGTTGTGAAAGGATTTGCACAAAAACCAGGTATTGACTTTGGTGAGATTTTTTCTCCTGTTGTTAAGATGACTTCTATAAGGGTTGTATTGTCTTTGGTTGCTTTTGAGGATTTGCATCTTGAGCAGCTAGATGTTAAGACAGTGTTTCTTCATGGAGATTTGGATGAGGAAATATACATGGAACAGCCAGAAGGATTTGAGGTCAAGGGTAAGGAGAAGTTAGTGTGCAGATTGAAGAAAAGCTTGTATGGCCTCAAGCAAGCTCCTAGACAATGGTATTTGAAATTTGACAGGTTTATGACTGAGCATGGCTACAGTAGGTGTCAATCTGACCATTGTGTATATTTTAAGAGATTTGATAACGGTAGATATATTATTATATTGTTGTATGTAGATGATATGCTGGTTGCAGGATCACACATGCAGGATATCTCTGAGCTTAAGGTGAAATTAGCTCAAATGTTTGCTATGAAAGATTTGGGAGCAGCTAAGAAAATCCTTGGCATGAGCATTAAGAGAGACAGGAAAAATCACAGGTTGATATTGTCTCAAGAAGATTATGTGGACAAGGTGTTGAAACGGTTCAATATGCAGGATGCTAAACCGGTAAGCACACCTTTGGCTGGACATTTTAAGTTGAGCAAAGAACAATGTCCTAATTCACATGATGAGGTAGAGTACATGAGTAAGGTTCCATATTCTTCCGCGGTAGGAAGTTTGATGTATGCAATGGTGTGTACTAGACCGGATATTGCCCAAGCAGTGGGAGTTGTAAGCAAGTATATGGCCAATCCAGGTAAGGAACATTGGAAAGCAGTTCAGTGGATCCTTAGATATCTGAGAGGAACCAGCAGTAGACACTTGTGCTATGGAGGTTCAGATACTTCTCTACATGGTTATGTAGATTCAGATATGGCAGGTGATTTGGATGGCAGGAGGAGCACCACAGGTTATGTTTTTACTGTAGGTGGAACGGCGGTTAGCTGGATATCTAAGTTGCAGAAGGTTGTTGCCTTGTCAACTACAGAAGCAGAGTATATTGCAGCCACAGAAGCTAGCAAGGAGATGATATGGATGACACGGTTCATGGAAGAGCTTGGAAGGGAGCATGGGAGTTGCAGATTGTATAGTGACAGTCAGAGTGCAATCCATTTGGCTAAGAACTCAGCTTTTCATTCAAGAACCAAGCACATACAGCTAAGGTACCACTTCATATGGCAGGTATTGGAAGATGGTGAGTTGAAGCTGGAGAAGATCCATACAGATAGGAATCCTGCTGATATGTTAACCAAGCCAGTTACAAAGGAGAAGTTGAATCTTCATTCAACTTCTGTTGGTCTTCATGATTGAGTTGAAGATGGAGGAGCTAGAAGATGTTGCTGTACAGGTACTGGTGTAGTTGTTTATCTCCAAGTGGGAGATTGTTAGGGTGTGGAGCTAAAAGCTTCACCAAGGAGCACACTTTAGCAGTTTCGGGTCTACACAGACACCGGCGTCGGTCAGGAGCGATCGACGTCGATCAGTAGCAGTTAGAGGAATGCCGACGTCGGCAGATGATCGGCCGACGATGGTCACATGCAGACTGGCAGGAACCGACGTCGGTTACCTGTGTGTCCAGAAAGCGATTTCTGAGGACAGAAGCGAGTGTTTACATGATGAGTTTGAGTTGTAGTCTTAAATTCGCGTTTCTATTATTAGCAAGATTGTTTTTAGAGCCCTTGTTCAAGAGGCTTAACTGTTTGTTGTAAGTGCATGCTCAAGTTTCCTAATTCTATATGTAGGAAAGATCTTCTTAGCTTAGAGTGTGAGTATGAGTAGAACATTGTGAATGTTTGAAGGACAGTACAGAGTTGTAATCAATCCAGGTTGTTGGAATTGGTTGTGCTTGAGAGAGAGAGCTCTTGAGGAATAGTGATCTAGTGAAAAATCTTGTGTGCATCTGAGAGAGGTGTGGAAGAAAGAAGTTTCTTCAATTGTATTCCTTTTGTAAAGAGTTTTAATACAAGTTTTCAGGGTGGTTTCTTGTATCTCTTGTTCTGTGCTATTTATCATTCTAGTTGCTTATCTATCTGATTTATTTCCGCGTTTATTGCTTTCACAAGTGTAATCCATTGTTGGTTGATCCCCAACAGCTACTTGAAAAATTAGGAAACATGGAGAATGACAAGTCACATAAAGTACTAGAGGAATAAGAGTTGCATAAGAGAAAGAATATACATATGAAGCAAAACCACAAATGGATGGGTAGATAGGATATTGACATAAATGAATGCATACAATCTAATAAATAAATAAAAAGTTTTGTGAACGAGAAGTTTACAAATTATGTGGAGAAAGAAACAAAGAAAAAGACAACACTACCTTACAAAATTAAACTAAAACTATGAACATAGAGAAAAAGCATACGTAGACGTTGAAATCAACTAAATGAAGAATATAATAGCTTAGATAAGAACCACTAACTATAAATTTAGATACAAGACATATAGATGGATGGCCCCTAAGGAAGAATGTAAACAAAGGATATGTTTATTTTGCACCAAAAGGACAATAGACATCTCTAAATCACTTTATCCTAAAATACCCAACGTACAATAATATCTAAATTAGGGATACAAAAACATTGAGAATAGTTATCACGTGAGATCTATTTAAAAACACTGAGAATAAAAGATGAGGCAAACTACTAACTCGAATTATACATCATTAAAAATCTTTTGTAAAAAAAGAACCCCATAAAACATTGAATGTTGTAAACGTAAGCAAAACCATTTAATTTAATTTAATTTCGTTCCCTTCCCCTCATTGGAGCTGGAATGGAACACAAAGACGAAGGTACCGCCGACCCCGACGTTCAAACAACTTAATCTCCATCGGACGTGGGAGGCCGACCATTCTCGTTGGCAATAACCCGAAAATTTCGAGGGTTTCTGATTAACTCGGCCAACTTGGGAAATTGACGAATCTGCGATCACAGAGTAGTGTTGTGTTTGTGATTGGTTGGATGAAGGTGGAGGGGTGCTTAGCGGGTGAGTGGGGTGCATGTGACCGTGGAGGGTGGGCTACCTGTATTGTGCTTACTTTCTTCCTGCTTCGCTTCTGCATTCGTCTTGCTCTCCACAACTTAACGCCCACGAACCGACCTAGTCACAATGAGATCAAAACGCAGCCTTTGAATCATTCGCAACCCTCCAACGTCAGGTCAGTTGACTCATAATGAACTGCATTTGATATTTGAGTACGAAACAGGTGCATTTGTGTAATGGCTAAAATGTGGATTCATTTTTTTTTCTCCGGCGGTTAAACTGTTAATTTAGCTATTTATGATGTCAAATCCCATGGAATTTGAAGAAAGCAAGATTATAAATATTTATTTTATGCGTTTATGGGCAAATTTTCTCAAGTTGAATTCCCATTTATAGATGATAGTGTGATTATTCTGTAGAAACATTAAATGGGTAAGGGTAAGAATATATTTTTATTACCTCCAACCACTGAGCAAAAGAGCACTATTTATTTCAATTGTAAATTTGTTGCATTCTAACTGTCATCAAGTATAAATATTATCTATTATATGTCAATGGCATCCATTGTCAAACATCTCAATCAACCTTCTAGCTCTAGTCATGTAGTTGCACAATCAAGGATCACACAATCCCACTAGTTGGATCAAAGAGGCCAAAGTTGACTTTCACTCATCCCACAAGTGAAATCATCTTATTTAATGAGGAATATCCTATTCATAGACTAGTCATCTCTGATTGGTTCATATATGGAAAAATGTAGAAGATTCCAACTTTGCCTCACTCTTGGGCCTTGACCCAAACTATTAACATTGATGTGCATGATAACATCAAGCCTTAGATAAAAGATTTGATGAAAGAGGAAGAAGAAATAAGGCTAGTGACCACTATAGGGTTAGAAATCAAACAAATGGATGCTCCAAGAGCATCAAGAAACACAAGGATAGAGGTCCTAGAACCTCCAAAATACATAGAGTCATCTACTATTATATAGTTCAATCTAGAGATAATTGGATTAAAGAGAGTCACAACAAGAAAATCCATGGTGAGGACTGAAGAAAATCACATTCTAAAAGGTTGAACCTTTTACTGGCTTAACTCCAATTCAAGGGTAGTATCCTAGTGTACTACCCATCCATGAAGAGGATATTAAGATCCTATCAGAGGCTCACTCAGCCCAAGTCAGAGTAGGCATCAGGGGAATGAAACAAAGGAGTCATAATTTGGAGAAGGAAAAGGAGAACTTAGAGACCTAGGATTTATTATCAGTGCCTAAGGCTATAATAAATATGTTTGAAGCATCATTTTTTGATATTTTTTATTCCTTAAAATCAATGAGGCTAAGGCAAGATGCATCGAGCTAGTAAAATGAGGTAGGCAAAGGATTGATGATAAAATGGTAGGATTCAAAGGCCAAAATAAGAGATTTTATCAACATAATAATTAGGAATAGAATTCCTAAGTTCAAAACCATTAGCCTAGCCCACCTAAATGCTATATTAGGGATAGTGGTGGATAAGACCTAAAGCTTAAGTGCTTGGTCAGTAGGCTTGGATAGACTCCTAAGGAATGATAAAGAGTTGATTACTTGGATTAATTAGCTCCTTGGTACCATGTTAGCTAATCTTTCAAAGACTACAACCCTGATAATTATTGATGATGAAGAGTATAAGAATAGATTCACTCTAGTGATGCAAGAAGTAAAGGGTAAAAGCCAAGGCCAATCAGGCAATGACAATAGCATAATTTTGGGCATGATCTTTACTGCTAAAGAAAATATTACATAAACCAAGAGTATTAAAGAATCTATGACAAGGGATGATAGATATTTTGAGGACTTAGCTAACCAAAAAGATGTCTACCTCTTCAAGCCAGTTGTAGATTTGGAACTTGTCAAGGAACAACATCAAAGAACTATGGAGCTTCTACAAGAGCAATAAGGAGACCCTTCGGTAATGGGCCCATCAATTATTTTAATATTCTTATTTATAAAAGCATTGTAATATTTAAAATAGGAATATTCTTTTGTAAAGGTATATGCTAGTTTTTTAGCATATTTGCCTCTAGGTTAGTTTAGTTTTGAAAAGCAAGTGTATTCTAGAACTTTTTGAAAAAGGATAGTTATCCTTATCTTTTGTACATTTGTATCTTATAACTAACTGGTATACTACTTGATCTTTCTATAAAAAGTAGTATTACCTTTTTGTAAAAAGGGAGAGTTTTGAGCAAATTTGTATTATTTGAACAATTAATACTATCAAGGAATTTTGTGAAGATTATCCAAATTTGATGTCTCAATTGTTAATGTGGCTTTCTCTCAATTATTGGTTCTAAAGCTTGAATTTGAATGGTTTCATAAATTATAAATTTACATTTGTGATACAAGGTTGCTAATTTGTGCTTATGCTAGATTAGTTGAAGGATCTTGATTTTGCTTCATTTCATTTGTTCTATATTTAGAAGTGTTAATGATATTTGGATTTGGTAACAAATATTTAAATTAAAATCCAATTCTTACTTGTATAATTTCATATTATCGTTAGAAATTTGCCTAGAGTATGGTGAGATCTGAGCTTACGCTATTTTGATTCATGTACTGGTTAAATATAGGTTCGGTTATAATTGAAAATTTGTCATGATATTTGAGTCAAATCAGCAATCACTTGTTTTCTTTCTGCCTTACCCTTCTCTTTTGCTTCTTTTTTTAACTAGATCACTCTAGTTTAAAATTCATTATAAATATCTATTTATATTAATCTATAGTTTAAAATTTGATCATAATTCACTATTATTAGAATATATATTTACAATTTACAAAGAATTGGTCCATAATGGCTCCCAACCATCAAGTAATATAAATTTTGTGGAACAGATAAACATTGTTTTATCACTATTTCACCATAGGTAACATAAGTTGCCAAAACCTACAACTCATGCTCTAAATTCCCAAAATTATAAAATGAGAAGTGTTATTGAATGCTCAAGATATTTATGGTACACATAGAGGCATCAAAAAATCTTTGTTGGCACTAGGAGGGCCCATCTTTGTAAATGGGTTGAATCTTTGCTTATCTTAGTGTGTTTTGATCTAAGATTGATTTTATCTTTACACTTTTGAGTAATTATTTGCTTAGAAGTGTAAATATAATTTATCTTTATGGTATCTAACTTATCTTTATGCTTCCTTAGAAAAAGATCAAAGTTCTTTGAAGTTTGGTGCTTAGTTTTGGTAAATATAGCTTAAGATTTGAAACCCTATAGTATTTGAGGTTAGAATAGATTATTTTGATTAAAGATTGGCATATATTTCATAGATATGAGTTTATTTGAGCTTAGACTTATAAAGATAGATCATATTTGCATAATTGGACACATCTTTGAGCTAACTTAGTTGAAGATTTATGTCTTTTATTATTCTTTACACAATCTTTCCAAAATGAGCTTAATTTGCAGGTTTAATCCTTTTTATTTATAAATATTAAATTGATACATCATATTTCAAATAGGATCTTCAATCTTCAAGATGGAATTGCCAAGGATTCAAACAAGATCACATTCAGAGACAAGGGAGCCTTTATTTGAACTTGAAGTCCATAAGAAAACTAGGTAAGATATAGGTAGGCATAGACATTATAAATCTTTGCCAACCTCACCTCTTCAAGGTACCTTTGCCTTTGAATGTCATCTAGGTATGGCTTGGTTGGGAGACTCTTTAGTCAACATGGTAGGTGTGGTACATTATCTCCCACATAACCTTAAAAATTACTTGCCAACATTTAGTCCAACTAGTATTATGACTACTAAAGAGCACATTAAATATTTTAAAGCTAATTCAAGGTTGTTAAATATTGTGCATATGTAAAATGCAAATTATTCCCCTTTAATTTTATATATGTTGTATATGAATTGTTTCTCAATTTGCCTAACAATTATATTACTAGCTAGGATGGTTTCACTAATTTTTTCATAGATAATTTTGGTAAAATTGTTAGTCCATATGTCATATACCACCATTTCACCACCATCAAGAGGGATGAAAGCGAGTCCATAAGGTACTTTAATGGCAGATTCTATAAAATGTATAGTAGGACCATAAAACCTTATAAACCCGATGATGTTTTAGCTCTAGAAATCTACAAAGATGTAGTAGATCCCATGACCTCTATATTTTTGAAAAGATATATTCCAACTGTAACTTCATTAGTTAGGGCTTATTTTGAGACAGTGATCTTCAATGATCAAATATAGCCCCAGGGATAAATGGCCTACTCTATCCAAAATATCAACCCATATATTCCCATTTTGAACATCTTCTCTAACAACAACTAGAATGTTCCAACCATGAATCAACTCTCAAATCTCAATCAATTGCCTTTAAGTCATACTGCTCCCAATCAAAACCTATGATTCTTAAGTCATCTTGCCACTAATGGTTTCAATGGAAATTATCAAAGATATTTAGTACCATCTACTGGTACTAACAATAACCAAGTGCACAATTTTAAAACTCCCAAGATTGAGAATGAATCTATCTTGAAAATGGTCTAAAATTTGAGCACTATTTTTTTACAGATGTAAAAACAAGTTGGTAATATTGGAGAGAGATTTGGCAGGAACTTATAATTCCAAAGGTTTAATAGGCCAAATAATAGGTTTCAGAATGATAGTTTCTATAAGAATAAGAATAATGAGCGATCTTCTAAAAAGAGGACTATGGACATTAATCTTACTGATATTACTTGACCTTATTATTGTAGAGTGCATTATACATCCAAGCATGGAAAGATTGATTATATAGAGTTTTTTAAGGCTTTTGAAGCTTTCCAAGAAGAGTTGGATACATTTGAAGTGGTCCCTAATAAGGATGTTGGTTTAGGTACTTCAGGGTCTAAGCCTATTGATCAAACTTTCATGGTGGAGACCTTTGATTTCCCATTTCAATAGGTCAATAAACCTAATGATTTCCCTAAGGAAATCTAGGCCTTCCAACAATTATTGAAGAAGACTTATCCTTTAGGAATAGAGAGTAAAGGTAGACTACCTCAACACCTTCAAATAATTTTAGAACTCCTCCAAACACTTTTTCAAGCAATGATCCAGAGCCACCCAAAGGGATTACCTCTAAGCATAATATTGATGTTCCTAGTTCTTCAAATAAAATTGGTTATAATATTGTTGAAGACATGAAGAAGATATCTAACATCACATTGCATGAATTGATGTACATTATAGAACATATGGACATCTTTCTAGAATCATTGTCAAAAAAATCCAACAAAACACCCAAGATTGACAATGCTAATATGGTTATACATAAAGTTGAGGTAGAATCTCCTCTTTTCCTACTGACAGTAAGTATGCAATTATTTGTTGGATTCTAGTTCATCTACCAATATCATGCCAGAAAGTATTTATAAACAACTTGGCTTGACTCCTATTAAGTCTGATAGGGTTGTTACTCAATTAGATAAATCTAGAGTCAAGGTGATTGGAAAACTTTTAAATGTCATATGTAGTTGGCCTCTGAGCCTAGAGTGTAGCGGTTTATTGATATCCAAGTTGTTAACATTCTTTATGTGTATGGAATCTTATTAAGTAAGGAATGGACCAAAGCTTTAAATGGATACATGTCCATGGATTGTTCACATTTATGGTTGCCTTGGAAGGGAGTCCCAAACCCGATCAGGGTTGAAAGAGAGCTGAGCATGAATCACATGATCATTGAGTACAATGTTGTGAATCAAAGGGTTAACATAATTGACTCAGACTTAGGGATTTTTACTCTAGAGACTGCAAAGGTATGTGATCCTAATATTACTCATGTTATTCCTGGGCTATGAAAGCTAAATTTTGATGGTGTTAGGTGTAAGGTTAGATTTGGGGTTGGTATTAACCTTACTGACCCTGCCAACAAGAAATACCATGCATATTATAGGCTCCAATTCCCTTGTACTAAAAATATTACTAAATATGAGGCCCTTATCCTATGTTTCAATTTTCTATAAAAAATAAGGTCAAATAACTACTAGTCTATGGTGACTCGAAACTATTGGTCAACCAAGTGAGAAGCAAATATCAATGCAAAATCTCATACCTTAAGAGGTATAAGTTTAGGATCTAGGATTTAATTGAGTCTTTTGATGCATTTATAATTGTCTCCATCCCCAAAAAAATAACCAAGCTACTGATGAGTTGGCATTTGCTATAGCCAATCTCGTGCCCAACCAAGACTCCCCCAACTTTAGCATTGAGTTGATGCCTTATCCTTTGATCCTTGATAATGTAAATCATTTTCAATTATTTAATAATGATCAAAACATCTTATATTTCATGACTAATTTTGGAGCATTAAAGGTTCACATCATTGATAAGACTAATGAAAATACACTTAGGGAGGACAAATTTGATGGTAAAGTCATTCAGTTGAATGACAATAAAATTCCTAAAGGCATGATTATCTTAGAGAGACAATTTGACTAGGACAAACTAATTGAGGTTTCTAAGATTCCCAAGGTAAGTGGGAAGGACTACAATAAAATGGATCTTGGCCCTCAAGATCAACCCCAGCTAGTTAATGTGGGAAAGGCCTACACTAATATTGAGAATAAGAAGGTCAAAGATTTGCTAACCAGGTATAAGGATGTTATAGCTTGGTCTTATGAGGACTTAAAGATCTTTGATCTAAGGGTAATCACCCATATTATACCCCTTAAATAAATTTGTAAGCCCTTTAGACAAAGGTAAAGACCTATGAACCCGATCCTAGAACCAATGATATTTAAAGAGGTCAAGAGATTACTAGATGCTAGAATTGCGTTTCCCATTAGGCATTCTACCTGGGTGGCCAATTTGGTGCCAATCAATAAGAAGAATGGTGAGATTAGGCTATGCATTAACTTTAGGAATTTAAACAAAGCATTTAAAAATGATAACTATCCTCTTCCCTCTCTAGACCAGGTGATACAAGTTGTTTTAGGTTCAAGTATGATGTCTTTCCTTGATGGTTTTTCAAGTTATAATTAGGTGTTGGTTTATAGGGAAAATATGATGAAAATATCCTTCACAACAAAATGTGGGACCTTTGCTTACAAAATAATGCCTTTTAGATTAATCAATGTAGGAGCTACTTTTCAAAGGGCCATGGACCATGCCTTTCAAGGTCTGATTGGTAAGTGTATCATTATATATATGGATGATCTAACCTTTTTTTCTAAAAATAGGGAAGATCACTTTATTCATTTACAAAAAGTCTTTGAGAGATCCAGAAGGCATGGAATCTCCTTAAACCCCAAGAAAATCATCTTTTATGTTACTAAAGGTAAATTTTTAGGTCATGTCATAACTAAAGATGGGATCTCTATAGATCCTAGAAGGGTGGAGGCTATATCTAGGATAGAGCCTCCAAATAGTAGGAAAGATCTAAAATCATTTTTTCATAAGATAAAATTTGTAAGAAAGTTAATGTTTGGCTTTGTAGAGATTGTCAATCCATTAAATGACATGCTAAATAAGGATGCCAAAGTCTCATAGAATGAAGAAACCAAGAATGCATTCAATGACATCAAGGAATCAATAAGCCAAGCTCCAATCTTGATATGTCCTGACTTTTCAAAGGAATTCTATCTCTATTCTTTTGTATCTAACCATACTGTGGCTGCAGTTTTAACTCAAAAAGTTGAAGGGTGTGATCCCCCAATAGCTTTCATGAGTACTAACTTTAAGAACACTGAATTGAACTATTCATTCATTGATAAACAAGCATATGCATTAGTTAAGGTAGTAAAGAAATATAGGCATTATATCCGTAGAAACAAAGTGCATGTTATTCTACCTAGCCCTAATACAAAGCTTATGTTGAGCTAGAATGAACTTGGAGAACATAGAGGGAAATGGATGTCAATTTTGCAAGAGTATGACATAGAAATGAAAATGTCAAAATTGGTAAGGTGCCAAGGCTTGATCCAAATGATTGCTAATACAAGCCCCAAGTTAAGTATTATTCAAGCTGATCAATAGAACTTTCAAGCTAGTGAGTGGTATGATTCCATTATCTATTTAATAATTAATTATACATGTCTTGTAGGACTGACAAGGGAGCAAAATTAGGCTTTGAGGCTCAAATCAGCCCATTATTTGATCAAAGATGGGTTTTTATACAAAAAAATTTTTGAGGGAGTCTACTTAAGGTGTGTCTCAAAAGAGGAAGCTGCCCAAATCATGAGCACCTTCCATGAGAAGTTTGGAAATGGAAACCCAACTAGGAAGACTACAACCCCCAAGATTCTCAGATCTAGCTACTATTAGCCAAATATTTTTAAGGATGCTCAAAGTATGTGAGGGAATGTCACTCCTTTCAAAACTTTAGCACCAAGGATCCTAAGACAACAATGCCTTTACAACTAGTTATGGTTGATAAACCCTTTGCATAATGGGGGTTGGACTTTATAGGGGTAATTAACCCTAATTCATTTGGAGGTCACAAATTCATCCTAAATGCCATTGATTATTGCATAAGGTAGGCTAAATTTGTAGCCATAAAACAATGCAAGACTAAAGAAGTGATCAATTTCTTAGAGGAAAACATTTTTACGATATTTGGAACTCTAGTCTCTTTAGTGTGTGATAATGGATCTGCATTTACATCCATAGAGATGACTAAATGGGTGCATGATAATGGCATTTGTCTAAAATTTTCATCCAACCATTATCCCCAAGGAAATGGAGTGTTTGAGTCTTCCAACAAGAACTTAATGAAGGCAATCAAAAAGTTTACCATAGATAAGCCTAGGAGTTGGCATAAACTTCTCAAGTATGAACTATAGGCAGAAAGGATAAGGATGAAGACAACCTTAAAGGCATCACCTTTTTTGTTGGTGTATGGCTAAGAAACTATCTTCCTTATAACTCTCAAGTTGCCTACATATAAATTCATGCAAGAATATATAGAAGAAATCCAGGAGCTTTCAGAGTCAAGATTGCTAGAGAGCATTTAGATAGATGATGCAATTGAGAAATCCTTTGCTGATTTTAGAAAACACCAGACCATAGTAAAGAGGTGGTTTGCCAATAGATCAAAGATTAAGGTGTTTATATAAGGGGACCTAGTTCTCCTTTGGGAAAAAGCATCTGAACCTAAAGGCAAGCATGAAAACTTCACACCTTTGTGAATTTGCCCATATTAGATTGTAGACACATTGGGAAATAATACCTTCAAGCTCAAGGATCTACAAGGAGAAGAGTTCACACTTCCCACCAATGGGTAGTATCTCAAGCATTATTTCTCTACTACTCCCCCTAGGGTCTTTATGGAGTAAACTATAAGATGGTTAAACTTAGTTAGGTAGGTTACTTAGTTTCTTTCAACTCTTTCTTTCCTGTCCCTTGTTTTTATATAAACACACACACACACACACACACACACACACACACACACACACACACACACACACACACACACACACACACACATGTTTTTTTTTCTTGCTTTGTTGCTTTTATTGTGTATTTGCTTTTCTTGCCTTATTCCTTGTTTCCAATAAGTCCTTTTGGATAGCCTTGAGCTCAAAGTTTGTTTTAACTTGCTTGAAATTCCAAGTTTAGGAATGTGCGTATGAACCCAATACATATGATGAACATGGTTCTGAAATACAATCCTAATGCTATTATTTGAAGAAATGGTAAAGACTAATTGAAGAGTCCAACTATTCCATGAGAACTTGAACATTGTCTTGACCTAAATTTGGTTTTAATAAGATATGCACTTATAGGAGGAAAGCTTAAACTATTTAAACATATTCATGCTTACAATTAACAAGCATCCTTACCTAGGACAATGGTTTCAGCCATCGATTATTATTTGAGGATCAAACACCTGACCAAATCCTTAAACTTGGATACCCTAGTTTCCAACCTTACTAAAAGCATAAAAGATCTAAAAAATACAAAAAAATAAGAATTCAATGCAAAATAAAAAGATTTTAATTATAGGAGATTTTGGTAATCTTTGCTAGGGCTATGGATGCCTAGCTGGTAATACAGCAAGGCCATGAGTGGAAATAAAGGCATCTCTATCAGGGCTATGGATGATTGGCTGATAGCAAAGCAATGCCCAAGCCTTTCCTGAACTAGAATCATGGATCTTAATGAATATATAAATATTCTCCAAGTTAGTTTTAATTAGTAAGGATATGAAACCTGGATGATGTCTCCTAATTCCCATGGAAAATAGTAAGTGGAATCAAAGTGCACACACAACATGGCTATGTCTTAATGTTTAATCCTAATTCTACAAGTGTAAGGTTTGTTTCAACCATAAAATGATATAAATAATAGTATTGATTATGTGGAGTGGATTAATTAGTTGTTTTTCTAAACTAGAGTCTCTAAGTTATAACATATTGTAATGTTTCCCCTAGAAGTCACCATTTATTGAGGTTAATATGCCCCATTTTTTAAAATTAGGACCTTTGAGATATTTTGAAGCTTAACCCTAAAAGCTTGGCATGTTTTGATCTTTATTTAAAATTTGAAGATCATCCACTTTAATGAGGTTGGTTCACTAGTTTATGGTTTTGCTTTAAGCTTGCCTAATGTTTCTAATAAATGGTCTTCATGTCTTTTAGTTACAGGTTTCATGGAACCCTTGATGGTGGATTCATGTCCCAAAACCCTGGCATAAATGCTTGGTTCAAATTTAAATTTGAATTTTGTGGGAGAAAATTGGTGAGAACATTTTAAATCTATTATGGACTCAAGCCCAAATTTTATGTTAAGGCTTGGTTGTGTTTTTTGACACAACCAGACCTTGGCCTAAAATTATGCCTTGATCCCTTTTATTTTCCCTCCTATGTTTTCTATATCTCTAACATGGTTCAATGTTATGATTGGCAGGGTCCTCTTTATTTTCTAACATGGTCTAATTTTATGATAAGGGTCCCTTTTAATTTTCCTAGCAAGATCCCTTTATATTTTCTAGTGAGGTCACTTTATTACTTAGCCTAAAGTTTTAATGTTAAGGCCTCATTCATGTTTATCAACATGAATGAGACTTTAACCTAAATGATTTAGCCTAAATTTTTATTTCCACCTTGAGCCCTAACTTAATTTTCATGCATCTTTTAGGATCTAATGATTTTCGCTTCCTCATTCCTTTTGATCTAATAGAGTGAGGAAAATCTCAACAAACTGAGCATTTAATCCTTTATACCAATCATGTTCAAGCTTCCAGATCACAATCAATGGCTTGCACTTCATCATGGACCAAAGATCATATGGAGTGAAGAAATTATTGAAAAATCAAAGCGTTGAAAAGTTTTTGGAGTTTCCATGTGGTAATCCTACATTTTAAGATTAAAATCCAACGGTCCCACATGTCAAAAGGGACCAATCATGACCAAGCTCCTAGATCACAATCGGATGGCTCTCGTTTCATCACAACTTTTGATCAGATGATGAAAATTGATTCTAAGATCTCAATAAGCCCCATGGAGCCTCCACATAGTATTCTCATATTAGATCACAACAATTTGATGAGCTTAAAATTGATGTCCTCACAAACATCATTTGACACCCATGAGGTCATTATTGACATTTGAGTGACCATCAATTTTAATCCCATCAAACCTAAAAGACTTCATGAGCTTAAATTTGATATCCTCATGAACATCATATGAACATCCAAAAGGCTTATTTTGACATCTACAAGGGCATCAAAATTAAGAATGTCTAACCTTTTTCTTAGACCAAAGGGGGCATGTTTTATATCATTCAAGGGGTCAATTTTCTTTAAAACTTAGCATAAAATGCTTTAACCTAAATCCATTCATGTTCATTAATATAAAATAAACTTAGTCTTAAATATTTTGGCCTAAGTTCTTCTATCTCTATACACTAATTAAATATCATGCACCTTGTAGGATACAACGATCCATACTTCATCATAGTAAATGATCTAATGATGTAAAATCACTAATAAATTTTCAATAGAGCTCTAAGAGCCTATAGGGTTGACACATGGTGAAAGAATGTCTAATATGTAAGTGACAAAGGTACCAAAGCTCAAGAAGCCCATAGAGATGCTAGGTGTCATAAACATGGGGCTCAAGACCAAAAAAAACCAATCACAAGGGACTGGATCACAATCAATGGCCTGCACTGATCTAAGGATCTTGATCCAATTGTGCAAAACAAAAGGTATTTTTTAAATGTCAATGGCTAGCGCTTCAAAGGCATTTATGAAAAACACCACAAAAAGTTCTAAATGGATTCCAAATAAACACCATGCAAGCACAAAGTGATAAAATAGGAAATCTTATGTGCTTAATAGTTCAAATGCATAAAGGTAGAGAACTAAATCATATTTGAAGCATGTATGAGTCAAACTCTAAATGAGTTACTGCCACTAAAGCCTCGAAACCCTAAAACTTGCATAAAGGGACCTTAAGTGGACTCAGGTTGATTATAGTGAATTTAAAAGAAGTTTAATTATGTTTGAGCATGAAAGAGCTAACCTAGAGACCATTTGTAATCTAATTGAGAATAATTTTAAAGGTTTTGGAAGCCATGGAAACTTGTAGGTAGCAATATAGGGATGAGATAGAGTTGTATTTGTCTATGGATAATGAAAAAAGGGTATTCAAGGATATAAACCTAGACATTATTACACTAAACATAGGCAATAATAATTAGTTTGAGCTCTTCTGGACCAATAAGGAGATGTAGGCCATCACTAGGGAGGAACAAAAGATTACTATTATGATCAGGAGGTACTATGACTTAGTTGTATTCCAAATTTATAGTCTTCACCATGAAACTACCAAACCAGAGGTAATCCATTGTATCCACATCCTTGCTCCCATTACCATGGATTGTAGGATTGAGCAGGATTGGATTATCTATGAAAAGACCTTTAAAAGAGTAGCTTTCATTTCCCCATTATCCTTTGAAAGTTACTATAAACTCATAAAACCCTAAGTGGATTTACCCACTATTAAATAATAGATTGGCAAGAATGATCTTGACACCATCCTTAGGCCATTGTTGCTCTAAGGGAGCCATGTGATCTGAGACCTTGCTGTCAACATCCTAGTTGCCCAATTTAGAGAGGAGATTAGGATAATAATGACCCTATATAATAGAATCTATGGAGCCCCCTCAACTACATTTGTCAACAATAATTGGGTATCTTATGTCTACTTTATGGTAGAAAAGGTGCTCACTCCAATTAGGGAGATGATCAACATATACCTAGAAAGGTAATTCATAGCCATTAGGAAGAAGACCAACACATAATTTTCCATGATGTCCTATTTGTTGGATGTCTTACTAGCCTCCACCTAGATCCCTTATGTCAAAAACTGGTCACCTGATGGAAAATTTATAGTCTTTCACCACTATTCGAAGATACACATATTCAAGTATAGGCATAACATGTAATTCATTTGTGATTGTGTCTACCCAAATTTAGTAGAAGCCATTACAAGGATTCTCATGCCCAAGGTAAGCCTTCTAACCAAGAAATATGTGGAGCTTATGGGAGACCTCTAGTTGTATCTAGATTGTATAGTGATCAAGATTGACAAGATTTTGAACCAACCCTATAGATTACCTATCCATGTGCCAATCAAGCTGGTAGAGTAGGAGATTGCATACCAAATTCTTAATGGTGTGAATAGAGTATGCAAAGATAAGAGGAAGGGTCTCCTCCATCCCTTTCTTATAACCATTAGAAGAACTATGCTACAAAATTAGGATCAAGTGAGTATTGTGGTCAAGCATAAGGACTCTTTCAGATTGTAGCTTGATGAGCTGAAGATATGGGACCCAAAAAGCATAGTCTCCACACACTTGAAATCTAGGCAATTACCCAAACCAGTGTATGTGCACTAACTCAGTGTCCATAACATCATTTATATCAAAGCAAACACTTTTGAAGAAATATTGACTGGACTCAAGGGACATAACATTAAACTTGAGCATAGACTATCTAGTGATGAAAATCCACCAGGTGACATATGGAAAATGGCACCTATGTAATACCACTTGTTACCTAGACCTTCAAGGCCCCCTCTAGAATAACCCCAAGTAGAGAGGCAACAACCCAAATCATAGATAACATAGGGTCCTGGTAAAGAAAATTTGGAAGAGAGACCTGAT
Source organism: Torreya grandis (assembly GCA_037957365.1). Classification (NCBI taxonomy): domain Eukaryota; kingdom Viridiplantae; phylum Streptophyta; class Pinopsida; order Cupressales; family Taxaceae; genus Torreya; species Torreya grandis. The sequence continues at coordinate 1,266,281 of JARHVA010001288.1, read as the reverse complement.
GAGGGCCCATCATTCGTAGTCCCTCTTAACATATCTACATCTCTAATGGAATACTTGGACATGATTACCTTGGGACTTGATGAAATAGTGGAGGATTCTCTCAAGGTCCTTGCTGAGGCATATGGAACTAATGAAGAAGAGGAACATGTTGAGGAGGCACAAGCTCAGGCAGAGGAGGCTGAGAAAGATAAAGGAAAAGAGGTTGCTTTGGATTTAGTTCCAATAGCTCCTCCATAAAAAAGAAAAGTAGAATTAGCCTTGGTCATATTTGGATCAAAGAGGCCAAAGTTGAATTTCACTCATCCCACAAGTGAAATCAACTTATTCAGTGAAGAATACCCTATTCATGGACCATCATCCCTGATTGGTTCATATATGGAAAAATGTAGAATATTCCCACTTTGTCTCACTCTTGGGCCTTGACCCAAACTATTAACATTGATGTGCATGATGACATCAAGCCTTGGACAAAGGCTTTGATGAAAGAGGAAGAAGAAATAAGTCTAATAACCACTATAGGGTTAGAAAGAAAATAAATGGATGCTCTAGGAGCATCAAGCAGCAGAAGGATAGAGGTCCTAGAACCTTTGAAATACATAGAGTTATCTATTATTGTGTAGTTCAATCCAAAGACAACTAGATTAGAGAGAGTCACAATAAGAAAAGCCATGGTGGGGATTAGAGAATTTCAAATTCCAAATAGTTAAACCTTTTACTGGCTTAACTCCAGTTGGAGGGCAACAACCTAGTGAATTACCCATCCATGAAGAGGATATTGAGAGCCTATCAAAGGCTCACTCAACCTAATTCAAAGCAGGCATCAGGGGAATGAAATAAAGGATTCATAATTTTGAGAAGGAAAAGGAGAGCTTAGAGACCCAGGCTATATTATCAATGCCTAAGGCTATAATAAATATGTTTAAAGCATCATTTTTTTTATATGTTTGATTCTTAAAAATCAATGAGGCTAAAGCAAGGTGCATTGAGCCAACGGAGTGAGGTGGCCAAAGGATTGATGATAAAATGGTAAGATACAAAGGCCAAAATAAGAGATCTTATCAACATACTGATTATGAATAGAATTCCTAAGTTCAAATCCATTAGCCTAGCCCACCTAAATGTTATATTAGGGATAGTGGTGGATAAGATCTAGAGCTTAAGTGCTTGGTCAGTAGGCTTGGATAGACTCCTAAGGGATGATGAAGAATTGATTGCCCAAATTAAGTAGCTCCTTGGCACCATGTTACCTAATCTTGCAAAGACTACAATCTTGATAATTATTGATGATGAAGAGTATAAACATAGAGTCACTATAGTGATGTAGGAAGTAAAGGGCAAAAGCCAAGGCCAATCAAGTAATGACAATAGCATAATTTTGGGCATGATCTTCACTGTTGAAGAAAAGATTGCATAAACCAAGAGTATTAAAGAAGCTATGGCAAGGGATCACAAATATTTTAAGGACTTAGTTGACCAAGAAGATGTCTACCTCCTGAAGCCAGCTGTAGATTTATAACTTGTCAAGGAACAACATCAAAGAGCTATGGAACTTCTGTAAGAGTAATAAGGAGACCCTTCAACCATGGGACCACCAATTAGTTAATATTCCTTTTTGTAAAAGCATTATAATATTTTAAATAAGAATATTCTTTTGTAAAGGAATATGTTAGTCTGTTAACATATTTTCCTCTAGGTCAATCTAATTTTGAAAAGCAAGTGTATTCTAGAAATTTCTAAAAAAGGATAGTTGACATTATATTTTGTACATTTGTATCTTGTAACTAATCGGTATACTACTTGATCTTTCTATAAAAGGTAGTATTACCATTTTGTAAAGAGGGAGAATTTTGAGCAAATTTATATACTTTGAGTAATTAATACTATCAAAGAATTTTGTGAAGATTATCCAAATTTTGATGTGTCAATTGTTTATATGGATTTATCTCAATTGTTGCTTCTAAATCTTGAATTTGAATGGTTTCATGAATTCTAAATTTGCATTTGTGATATAGGTTTACTAGTTTGTGCTTATGTTAGATTAGTTGAAGGATCTTGATTTTGCTTCATTTCATTTGTTATTTATTATGATGTGGTAATGATATTTGGGTTTGGTAACAAATATTTAAAGTAAAATCTAGTTCTTGTATAATTTCATATTATCCTTAGAAATTTGCCTGGTGTATGGTGACCTTGTGAAATTTTGCATCATATATTGGTTAAATGCATGTTCAATTATAATCGAAACTTTGTCGTGATATTTGAGTCAAGAATCAGCAATCACTTATTTCTTTTCTACCTTACCCTTCTCTTTTTCTTTTTTTTTAACTAGATCACTCTAATTTATAATTAATTATAAATATTCATTTAGATTACTCTATAGTTTAATATTTGATCACAATTCATTATTATTAGCATATATATTTATAATTTACAAAGAATTGGTTCATGATGGCTCCCAACCATCAATTAATATGAATTTTATGGAACAGATAAATATTGTTTTGTCATTATTTCACCAAAAATAACACAAGTTTCCAAAACTTACTACTCAACTTTGAGTTCCTAGAATTCTAAAATGAAAAGTGTTCTCGAACACTTAGGACATCTATGGTACACATAGAGGCATCAATAATGCCTCCATAGAATCTTTTAGTGAAAATACTTTAGTCCATCTGGTGAAATAGTCCATTACTATAAGGACCCATTTGTGGCCTACACTCAATGGTGGATTGATCATGCTAATGAAATTCAATCCCCATTGAGCAAATGGTTGGTTAGATTAGATTGGTTTGAGAGGCAAAGTTGTTAATCTTTCCTTGCCTATAAAGTAAGCACACTTTTCATAATTTCTTACCCATTAATGGGCATCTTTGAATATGTTAGGCCAATAATATCCCCCTCTCATTATTTTTATGGCCATGGTTCTTGTAGAGAAATGTCCACTTGATGGACCATCATGAAACTCCTCGATCACCTTTGGGACTTGACCATGCTCGATACACCTTAGAATGACTCCATTCATATATTTACTAAATAATACTCCATCAACAAGAAAAAAAGAAATAAATTGGAGTTTGAAATACCTTTTTTTAGATTGTTGAAAATCATATGGGTACTTGTCAGTCTGTAAGAAGATAGTCATGTCATAGATCTAGTTGTTAAATAAAGGTGGAGTGGTTGGTTGGGATGTATTTTAAGCATATACTACATTAGATATTACATCAGTAGTCTTTATATCAGAGGCCAATTGTTCACATAGGCCCTTTCCTCTTACAAGCTTTGTAATCTTTATGTTCATGTCATATTCCATGACTTTTTGGATCCATCCTGCTCTTTTTTCATTTATTTCTCAGCTCAATAGGAACTCTTTGATGCTTTGGTGACTAACCATCAGATGAATTTTATTATTGGAGAGCATATGCATGAAATTTTTGAGTGCTTTAATTATAGCATATACTTGCTTCTCCATGAAAATTTACTTTTCTTCATAATCATCTAAGGATTGACTGAAGAATGATATTGGTTGTTCCAACTATTCTTGATTATGTTGGGTTAGAATAACTGAGATGCTTCCTTACCCTCTAAAATCATAGAGAATGAAATATTTTTCATAATTAGGGTTGACCAGGGTAGGAGCCTAATAAATAGCCTACTTGATGGCTTCAAAATTGTCTTTTCCTTCCTATGTTTAGATGAAAACGATTCCCTTCTTAAGCATAGTAGTAAGGGCCTTGGCCATAGAGGTAAAATTTGAAACAAACCTTCTTAATAAGTTGATCTTTACTAGGAGACTTTGTAAACCCTTTATATGGCTCATGAATGCTAGTACAGATATAACACTTATTCTCTCTAGGTATATTGTAAGACCCTCCTTTGAAACAATGTGTCATAGTAGTTTCCCTTCATGAACTATGAAAATGTAGTTTTTTGGATTAAGGGAAACTCCAAACTCTCTACACATTTTTTTAAAATTCCTAAGATGATCCAGGTGTGCATCAACATGTTTTGAATAAATAGTGGTGTCATTTAGGTAAACCAAGATCATCTCATTTATCAAACCCTTAAAATCCATATCCATGGCTCTTTAGAATGTAGCACCAATGTTAGTTAGACAAAAAGCATATTTTTATATGTGTGCATGCCCCATTTTGTAGTGAAAGCATTTTTGAACTAGTCTGATTCCTATACTAAGATTTGGTTATATCTAGAATAACCATCTAGAAGGGAAAACATTTTAGATCTTGATACAACTTCTAGAATTTGCACCCTGGGTGGAAGGGGCTAATGATTCTTTAGAGATGCTTTGTTCAGATCCTTAATATCTACAAAAATCTTGATTTCATCATTCTTTTTCCCTATAGGGACAAAGTTAGTAACCTAAGATGAGTGTTTGATAGGGAAGATGATATTAGCCTCTATCAATTTGGATAGTTCTCTCTTCATCAAGGGTTCTATTTTTGGATTGATAGGTTTCTATTTTTATCTAATATCCTTGGTATTTTGGTTAAGCTCTATTGTGTTTTGGGCTCAGTTAGGGTCAAACCCCTTTAGATCTTGATAAATCCAAGTGAATTTATCATCAAATTATTAACATGACTCAATAAAATATTTTTTCTCATAAACATTACATACCTTTATAATATTCAATGTTTTCCCCTCTGAGATGACTATTGGCCTGTAGTCTTTTTCATTGACCATGATGTTCTTTTCACCTTTCAATTGATCATATAAATTGAATATATTCTCTAAAGTAACAAGGCCCATGGGTAATATGTTTGTCTTCAACTAAATGATTTGATCTCTATATTGATATTAGAGTCTTGACTAGTTTCTATCAGAGAATTCAGCTTCTTCTCTTAGAAATTTAATAATTTATTGATCATTGTCAAAGACTTGCCAATTGGTTATGTTATCAGGAACAGATGGCCTTACTATAAAATTTACATGCTAGTTATTTCTCTTCTTTATCTCTTCAGGTAGGTTATATTGGGAGCCTATCGAGGCCATATGATTACCATATTTATTCTATGCTCTTGGTACTACTTGAATGTTTAAAGTGGTAAAGTCTTTTAGCAAGTCCCAACCCTAGTGTTTTTAAGATCTTAGTAAGTTATTTTTTGTTATGATTTTAGATATTACTTGGTGAATAATCAACTCACTATCACCAAATACTTGTAGTGATTTTATCCCTCTTTCCTTGGTCAATTAGAGACCTCAAATCAATGCTTCATATTTAGCTACATTGTTAGTGCAATTGAAATAAAGTTTAAAAGAATATAAATAAATCTCCTTTTATGGGGAGATTAAAATAATACCTACACCTACATCATTCCTACTTCTTGAGCCATCAAAGAATAGTTACCACTTTCCTTAGAGATCCTCAGTTGGTTTCACAATATGTGGAATAAATGCATCATTTTCATGGATGTAATATATACCCAATCTGATTTCTTGTACATAATCATAAGGATCAAATTTGAGATTTGATCCCTATTCATCTAGATGAGTGTTTGGGATATCTTCCATGGGTGTTGTAACTTTATGATCAATCTCTTCCCCTTGATCCTACAATGTGCAATTCATGTCCATAGGGATAGGAGTGTATCGCTCAATATGGTCTTTAGCAATTGGCTCAGATATTATTATTACTCTTGTTCCATATCTCATCCTGAGTAACATGTGGGACTAGTCAATAGATAGATACCTTCCCATTTTTTTGTGAAGTCTCAAGAAAGGTAGATAGCAAAATAGGAAAGAAGATCAATAACTAAGATATCTTGGGAAATTGATAAACTTAGACATGCATCATTGGTAAGGTTTAAACCTTTTATAATCTTGACTATTTAAACAACAATCCCATCCAATTGAACCTTACCTTTTTAGATAGGTGTATACTTAATACCAATAACATCAACTATTTTCTTGGGCATAACAGAATTGCTAGCCCTTGAGTCTACCATTTAATTATGGATGAGATGTTTCCCAACTATGAGTTAAAGGTAGAAAGGGGGAGGCTTACCATTTTTTCTTGCTTTGGTGTCAGTTTTTGGTTGACACGAATTAACTATAGCATTAGCTCTCTTTTTTAAAAATTTGTTTGTTATTTAGAAGTTTTTCAAAGTTTCTTGTAGTAAGTCCCTTTGTGTTGAAATGAATAGTACTTCGCACATAGTGACATTCAAATTAGTTTTCTTCATTTGTTCAACAATAATAAAAGGAATGTTACCAACCTTTGATGGTGCCTTTATGGGAGCTATGTTTTCTTTCATAAGATTTGGGGTTATTAATTTTTATTTTGACTAACCCACTAGCACATTGGGTGGCCTATGTATTGTGTTGCATTTTGTAGATTCTTGTACAACTTTAGAAGTTGTAGTTTGTTTCACCCTGGGGGGTTGATCACTTTTTATTACCCTTTTATTTGAACATGTACTTTTTTCTATTGAACCACCACCATTGAATAATGCTTCATCCTGATTTACACCACAAAAGTTGTCCTCTTGCTAGTTCAAAAGGGTAGCCTCATTTTGAGTAGGTTCTTGTGTATCTTTCTATTGGGAAATGGATTCTTCTTTTTATTCTTGTGTGTTTGATATGATTTGCACCATCAAGTCTTGATTAATGATACCATTAGGACTAGTATTATAATTATTTGGTTGAGCACAAGGAGGACACCACTCATACTCTTGAGCTAGGTTTTTTTAAATAGGTACAATAGTTTTAGAAGTACCTAGTGTAGGTAGAGCATGAATATTTGGAGGTTTTGCTTGCATATTTTGACTTTACGGTTGCGAATTACCTTGGTATGGCTCCTTATTGGGTTGGTATGTTTGGTAGACTATTGATAAGGCCTATAGTTCTGAGATTGCTACCTTTTCATTACTACCAACTCATCTTCAAAGCTCTTAAGCAGTGACTTAACCTCATATAAATCATCACTAGGAGAAAGAGTTAAAGCTATTGATTTACTTATGGTGGAAATTGGGGCAACTATAAGTTGTATAGGAGGCACTTCTTGAAATAGAGGCATTGGTGGCCTTGGGTAATTTTTTCCATCTTAAATTAGGCAATTTTCTAATCTTATTACAATTTTATAGGCCTTGGGGAGGGTGGTTCCACCCATTAACTAAATCATAATAGCTATATCACTATTTAAAGCCCTTAAGTAATATAAGAAATCATTATTTTGGGTTGTCTTGACCAACACTGAAATTCTATTCCATGTTTTTTGAAAATTGAAATTGAAATCACTCATAAACTCATGAGGAGCACCTTGAATAGCAGTTAGTTGTTCAGCCAGGGAAAGATGGTCACTCTTGTCTTCAAATTGTGTGCATAGTGTTATTCCCAAATCATCACAAACATGGATGGAATTATGAGGTAGTCTTCTATACCATTGTAAGGCTTTACCCATAAAAAAGAGATAAGAAGTCTGATTATAACATTATATTGTATTATGAACTGAGTAAATATTAGAAATGTCTTGTATATGTTCCACATAAGTGATGGAAGTTTCACCAATAAAATATGAAAGGATTTTTAAAGTTGAGTTAGGTATATCATCATACTAGGCCAACTAAAGTGGGTTGCCTCCATTGAAGGCTATGAAATTTTGATTTCTCAGAACCATAATGGGAGTATGAAACTGTTAGGTATATTTGAAGGAGATGTAAATAGATTTACATTATATACTCTAGTGTAAGGTATAAATGATCTTCATGTCTTTTTATATGGAAATATAAATTCCAAAAAGTTAGTTTTCTTACCTTTAGTATTTGATCTTATCTGTTTCTTTGGCATACGTAAACCTTGATTTTTTGATTATGTGAACTAATGGAGTCACCAGGTGATTTTGAAATGTGTATGAGGTTCATATAATAATTGATGAGAATATAAATAATCTCTTATTAGTGATTTTTAAGTCCCGTTGGGTGTGCCAAAAACTGTTATCACATAGATTTTGCACCTATCTTTTTGCTATAGCATGATGTGTATAAATCTAATGATACAATGGGATCACTTCCAAGTTGTAGGACCTTGGTGAATTGATGTGAACCTCCAAATAAGGTCATCTTCCTTTCACTAAATTTGATTCAATTGATAAACTACTAGCTCATGTGGAAATTCCACTTCTTAGTGATCTTGCTCCTAAACTAGGGTTTGACTATGAGAAAAGAGTTTTTAGAAATGAATTTATAAAATTAAAAATGATGATTGCACTAAATATTTGTAGTGTATTTTAATGCATAATTTTTATGAACATAGTATAATAATAAATATATTAAAATTTATTAGAGCACAAACTCATGTAAATGTGAAACCAAAGGTAATATTGGATATTTCTCATATAAGTAACAAGATTCTTTATTTTTTATCAAACAATCTCTCAAAAGGAAAAAATAATACCACAGATGAAATTTTGTGACTGAAATAAGAATAAAAGCATTCACAAATTTGACAAATAGCCTTGTATATATAAAGATAACATAGACAAGGAATGCAAATCATCAATTTATTCTCGTTCTCCAAGTTACAACATGTAGATAAATTATTCAAAATGCAAAATAATTTCTCTAACAGTATAAACATAAATGGGTTTTGTCATGGTACCCATATTTATAAAAAAATACTCTCTTGGAATAAATGTAGCTATCAAAAACACTATGCCCAATTAAAGGGAAAAAAAATCTAAAAATCCCATGCAAAGGGGTATGATCTTCAACTAGAATTTCATCCTTAGTAAGGTAAACAGTTGTAAAAAAGAACATGCAACTACTAGGCATTCCAAAAACTATTGGAGGCATGGAGAAAACTTGTTGAATCTTCATGTAATGCCTTCATGATCTTCATTTGAGCTATTGTATCTTCTCCATGCAATGAGGTGCTAAAAAAAAAACTCAAACTTAGAACAATAGATAGATTTTAGATATCTTAGATTACTTTTTGAAAAACCTAACTTGTATTTTTCAGTTGGGACTTTTACAACTTTTTAAGTCATCCAATTTTTATAAAATTAGAAATTTAATTTACAACATGAGTTTTTTCAAGTTAAATAACTTAGACTTTGTCAATTTACAAGTTTGATTTTAACAACTTTTAAACATGTTAAAAAGGACCATAGAAATTACAAGTGGATCTTTCTCAAAAAGAGTTGTCAAAATGATAGTTACAATTTGCAATATGTAACTTTACATTATTTTTTACAATGAAGGAATATAATATGTAGAATGTATTTGAATGAAAGAATTAATCTACAATCACAACCTCTGAAGACTTGTTATCCTTCTTTGCTTGTGTCTTCTCAATATAAACATCAAAATTCTTGAAGATCTCTAAGATACAATCTTCATTAGAACTAAATGAATATAGGTTACCTATTTTATGTTTTGCAATTGTGTTAGAGAGTTCCCTTTGTGTAGCCCTATATACTTGAGCATCTTTTTCCCATTTGATCTAGTGTATTATGGTACCTAATAAAATGGTGGATGGAGCTCAAGTTGAATGTATTGTCCCATGCTGACTCTCTCTCTCGACCATTCCTTTGAACTTATTTTAAACTTCTTATACTGAAAGGATATGGTCTTAATGATCTGTTTATTCACATGACAATTTATTAAGCAAATCTTCAATGTAAAAGATCATATTTATGACCTTGTCATGTGTATTATTAACCTTATTAATACTCTTTGTGAGTATTCTTATTTTGAAATTAGCTGCTCTATCCAATTCCTCATGCTCTACATCATTTTTTAGTATCTTTTTTGTAATGAGGGTATCAGTTTCCATCATGTCCATAACTTGCAACTTTAGGTAGAAAAGGTCAACCATTCTATCTCTTCTTGATATTTATTTATTTGATCCTTCAAAGTTTCTCATCCACCCTTTAGAGCTTTGTATTAGTCCATTTCTAACTCAATGAATATGTTTCCCTTTGAAATGAGCTCCTTTGCCTAGTCCTTTATAACCCTACCCATGTTGTCAGTATATGTTACTACATCAAGTGTTTCTCTATCAGATATCTGAGTAATAAATTATGTTGGTTGGGTAGTGGGCTCAATGAACTTCTTTAGTGCAGTCATCAATTATTCAAACTTATTCTTCAATTCATCCTTTGTGACCTTTTCACTATCCATTTTCTCAAAAAGAGAGTTAATATTGGATTGAACATCATATTTTAATCCATATTTTATAGGGAAACCTAGGTGAACAATTGATATTTGGTAATTTCCCACCACTAGATCTTCTTTTTGTTTATCTGAAGGGGGGAGTGCAATCTCTACATATTTCTCCCCTAATGAATCATATAGTATTCTTGTTATGGTTATGGAAGCTACCTTTGATTTATTTGATGCCTCTATAAGGCCAAAATCCATTATGCTTGGGGACACCATCTACTTCCATTTCTTCCCCACTAATTTTACTAGCCAACTTATTATCTTGGCACTGCCAACTCTGAATCTATAGCTAAAGATGTTACATTGGTAGTTATGGTGATGAGTGTGTGTCTTTTACTAATATGGTTATTGAGTCCTTGACTAATGTTTTGGAAATATCTTCCCTATTTGTGGGTTGATTGGACACATTTATATTAATGACTTTCTCTATTTATACCTCATTTATGGGGGTTTAAGTTATTATGGAAATGGAAGTAATGGGTGCAGTGGAAATGAATGTGCCTACTGGGGGTGTGGGAGATGGAAGTGACACCAACAGAGGGATAGACATAGGGAGTTGAAAAATGGGAACTTATGAGATTGTGGAATCTATATCTATGAATCAATCAATAAAAGTTGTGGGGACACTCAAAGTTGATGAAATGGGGAAGGTGATATGAGATGAAAATGAATCAGTAGTTATCCTAGTGGTTGGGATGGCTAGAAAGATTATATTCAGGATGACTTAATCTATAGGTATATACTATTATGTGGTATTTGTGATTAATGGGGTGGTGGTGGTGATAAGGTATGAGAAGGAAGGAATTGTGGAAGAGGGGAATGAAATTATGGAAGAGGGAAGTGGAAGTGAAGCATAAGTGTCTAATTATGTTGATTAAAATATTGACAATGGAGTTATTGGCATAGGTGAGCTAGTGGAAACAGAGGGGGGAATTACTTGAGGTGATGGTGGAGTGGAGATAGGAGTAGGTGGTGTTGTATCTAATGGAATGATAGAGATACAAGGAGAAACTATGACAAAGATAGGAGGAGAAACCATTTGTGCTTCAGGGGTAGTTGTGTCTTTAGTTGAAATTACTATGGGTTGAACCATTTCTACTCCTTAGCTACTATATTGTCCTCTCTTATCCTTTTGATTATGTTTTATCTTATGAGATACCACTGGCCTATCTACCTATTTTATTTGAGTTCCATTGTTAGAACCTTTTATTGATGGTTTTACTCCCTTCTCTTTGATCTCTTTCTATTTATCACTGATTTTCAAAGTTTCATTGGTCACCTTGACCCCTTTGCTCCTAAGCCAATTGACTATCCTATTTATTACATTTTTAGTCCTATCCATTAATGAGAAGGACTCAGGGATGGACCTCCTAACTGATGGAAGGGGTTGAGAAAAGATCTTGTTATCATAATAGACCCTATCCATTAGAGATTCATCATCTACCAAGTCCTTAAGGGCTGGTACCATGTTGTAAGCTTTAATTTGATCTAAGGTCATCCTAGAATAATCTTAAATCTTCTTCATCTTGTAGATCCTCCTAATAGTCTTAATAATAGATAGTATGGTAATATGTTGTAACCCCCAATATACTAGTAACACTACAATTCACATCATAAAAAGGCCTTGCATTGGGAGCTCTTAAGGTCATCTGAGTCATCTTGGCATCAGCACACTTGGATTTGGATATGGAATGGCATGTATACCTCCCTATACTAATGGGAAAATGGATTCACGCATTGTGTTTTCTTGATAATAACTTGTGAGTCTCTACAAGCTACCTCACATGTTCTATTAATGCCCATTTATCACGTACATACCTTGGGAGGGTGTAATGACAACCATTGAATCCTCCTACTTTTATGTATGAGTATGTTGGGAATTAAATGAAATAAGATCTTGAATTTGTGATATTATAAATAATAACATCAAATAATCTCTTCTTTTATAACTCTTTATCAAACATGACTATGATATAGTATATGAATGCATCATTTACCCTTCTAAAATGTTGCCTACTTGCCTCAAGGGTGAGGTCAAGGTAATAATTAAAATACTTGTTAACTTGGTTAGCTACTATATTCAATCCTAGGAAGGCTCTCCCCTTTGGTTATATATAATAGATATGAAGTCATATATAACTTTTTTATATTGTAGACTTCCATAAATTGTTTGTGGATGGAGTCACTTATCAACTAGGCCCAATGGATGTACTGCTTATTTTGGTGGATTACCCATATGTATTGGTACATCTAGTCTTTAAATTTCTTGGCATCGAGGTTCGAGGTGACTCTATATAGGAGTATGATTAAATTACCCACTTCATCCTTAAAATTTATTCTTATCAGTATTCTAGGTAGTCTTCTATATGTAGGATTAGGAACCTTCATCTATTATTTGTTGTTGATCCTTAGACATCTAGTGTTATTATCTTGATAAAACTTATTGGATAATTCAAGAGTTATATCAAGATAACTCTCATATTCTAGGATTAAGAACATTAAGTCTATGAAGTCAGGGTCCATTTTTAAAATCCTTTCTCCCTTACTATTTAATACTTATCTCTTTTTTGAATCATAGTGTTTGCCAATATGAGCACTAGCCCAAAGCTCTACACTAATAAGGGGAAAATTATTGCTTAAGGTAGTCCACAGTCATAAATGCTCTGAATCTAGTCATTTTTTAATTCAACATTTACCCTTGTCCAGAAACCACCTATCAATATGACCTAGGTATGTGTCTGTGATCTCATTGGTGTTTGATTCTAAGCTGAGTGGGAAACTAGATCCCTTGGATTTGAATTTCATCTCTTTTCTAGAAATAGATTTTGGTAAATTTTCTTTGGGAAAACCAACTATAGAGTTGGTGGGCTTTGAGGTTATAAAACACAAGTAAAAGTTTGAGTGGAGATTTTGGTTGCTTTTTTAGGGAAAATGTTTGACAGAGATTATGGTTGAAAAATATACCTGCAAAGTCTGATGAAAAATCCAATAGGTTTTAGGATTTCAATTGTAGTTAAGATCCTTGATGGGCTTTGGAGTTACAAAATGCACTAGGATTGTCTATAGAGTTATTGGGTTGTGAATGCAAGTGGAAACTCTATGTGTTTTGAAGTTGCTTTGGTAGGTGAAAAGTCTATGGGGACTATGTGAGGAATTTTAAAAAGAATATTATATTGGTTTTAATAAAACCTATGTTTATCCAATGATATGAAATTAAGGAATGACACAATAAGGACTTGGTTGACTAGAATATTTCCAGACAACACCAAGTGAAACAAACTAGAACCCTATACTGATAATAAGCAAAGAAAACCCCTAAAAATGCAAATAGATATGACAAACATGAAAATCAACATATGGTTAGATTAATAGAGGAAAAATGGTAGCTAAAATTTTAGGAGTGGAAAAGGAATACCATGCAGGGGTGGTAGCATTGGCATCGTGGCTTGAGGATCATGGCTGAGGCATGGTCTCATGGCTTATTTGCTAGCAGGGTCATGGTTCTTTATGTAGAGCTCTAATTTTTATAATTTGAAAATAAATAATGATTTAAAATTAACCCCATTTTATTTATATAACATCTGTAATTAATGCACCCTTGGTTGGTAGTTGATGGGTGGTTTGAAACTTTAGACTCCTAAAATGATTTTGCAAAATTACAATTTGCATTTTGACCTCCAATTTTCACCAGGTAGTTGGGATAATTAGGAATGGAAAAGTGTAACTCAAGGTGAAATTTTAAACTTTAAAAGTTTGAAATTGTAACTGGGGTTCTAGTTTTAGTAGGAAGGGTAGTCAGTGGGAAGCAGGACTCGAGTTGTAATTAGTAACTTTTCAAGTTACAAATTGCAACCAGAGTTCTAATTTTTGGTAGGAGTAATGCATGGGAAGAGGAGTTTATAAATCAATTTTCAAGTATTCAAGTTGAAAATTGTGTTCAAACCTCCAATTTATATGGGGAAGGTTATTTAGTAGAAAGCAGAGCTTCATTTGCAATTTGTAACTTTACAAGTTGTGAATTGTGAGTGGGGTTCCAATTTCTGATGGTCATGAGTTGTGTGGGAAGTGGAGGTTGGAAATTAATTTTAAATTTTCCAAGTTTCAAATTGAATTCCAATCTCTAGTTTTTTTTGGCTATTAGTAAAGTGGGAATCAGAGGTCTGGATGCAATTTACAATTTTGCAAGTTGCAAATTGTACCTAGATCTCTAGCTTCCACTGGGCTTTGGGAAAAGAGTGTCCTGGGTCATTTTAATCCAATTTTACAAAAAATTAATAGGTATCCCTTAGGGTACTATATTTTTTGAAATTTTTAGGACAAAAATATAAATAAAACCCTAATATTATATAAATTAATAGAATAATTCATATTGATAAATATGGCATTCAATCATACATATGAATGTAAAATACTAAAACTAATTGCAATCTTTTGACAAGTGGAATATGCTAAATGTTGTAAGTACAACAAAGGGATGAGTGCTTAATTTTTTTGGTTATGTCTGATTATGGTTGTATTATGGAAGTGAAAATCAAATTAAATTAGGCATGCAATTCACCCAGTATAATAAGTGTGTTTCTATCTACATAGGGACATTTTTGTTAAATTTGGGTCATTATTGTCGATCTATATTGACCTATGTGTAAATGAGCGATTGTGACCATACAATCACCTTTCTATGTCTCTTAAAGCACTATATGTTTGTTTCCAAGCCTTGACTATGCGTGTAGCTCCACAAATTAGCCTCATTCCCATTGAAACCTGAGGTATGCTTGTGAGGGCTATAAACCTGCAAAATCTAAGAAAGTGTAATAGGTTATATTAACCCTAATTACCCATGTTTGATGATTTTCCACTATTTATGTATCCAATACTTAGAGGAAGGGGATAAATTGAGATGTAGTTCTCCCACCCAGTGAAATTATACAATTGTGTTCCTTCATTATATGCATACTCTAATGATTTGGCTCTGATACTTGATAATGTTAGCTTTGAATTAGATTTGGAATGCTTCACAATTTTATTATGACTACTTTGAGTGATATGTTTGTAATTTGGGAAGAATATGGAACATTTTCTCAATGTTAATAGTGTATAAATGTGTATAGGGGGATTTAACTAAAGGTTTGGAGATGTCTATGTAAGATACTTAGCAAGTATGAAATAGATAGTGAGGTTCCTATAGGTGTATAAAAATAGGATGATAATTTCAAACTCATAAGATAACATGTGAGTGTGAAAGAATGGTAGATTAGGACTTTTTTTATGCACCCAAGTCATACATGGTAAATGTGTGTTAATATTATCACTGTTAAGTATTTAATACCAAAAATTAATATCTAAAAATCCCCCCCTTATTTTTTTGTAATGTAATTTATAGATTAAAAGGATAAATTTACTTGAGTGTTCACAACACACTTTAACTTTGGTATGAAGCTTCGATTATGCAGGTCACTCAATAAAAAAATCTGAAATCATGTGTAGTCAATGTCCATAGATCAAAAATAATAATCTGACTGTGAATTTTAAATTTTTTGAAGAGAAATTAAAGTGTACACATATGTTTTAGATAAAACCATGTTTCCCTTGCAACTTATTGGAGATGATGCTTCCTTGTTGTAGCATTGGATAAACTTGTTTCTTTACTGAAACACATGGATAGTTTGGGTGTTTATACCCCAAATTTGGGTAACTATGTAGGATCTTGGGTTGAGAAGATAGCATATCCCAACCCTCATGAATGTGGGGAGAAGTAATAAATGTACTAACCCAAATAACTACATGGGTAAAAGAGATAACCACATGATGGGTTCACTCAAAGAAACTAAATAAACCACTAGAGATTAATTATAGATTCAATTATATAGTTTCACTCAATTTTATTGAATTTAACTCAAGTTCACTCCATGTAAAAAAATGAATGACTTAAAGGGAATGAACATTATTGATGCATCCTTCATGAATGTAGGTTTGATTGTATTGTTTTGCTCAAGTTCACTCAATGTATAACATAATGCATGATCGAATGAGAATGAACAATTTTCATTCCCCCATCATGACAATAAATTTGATAAGTGTGAATTATAATTCCAACCATTTTCCTTTCAATTATAAAATGTTTTTTTGTGTATGTGTGTGAACTAATATCATGCCTCCTAAATTTGTTCCAACTAATTTAAAATGTTAAGTATCAATATTCTAAATTTGAGAATATATATCACAAGCGTATGTGTATGTAGAAACTTGTAATTCATGTTCTTTTAAATTATGTGCATATTACCATGCATATGCACCCAGGTCTATATGAATTTGTGTTAATTTTTTTGTAAAGTGAGTGTATATGCAAGGCATATGCCCCCATAATTTGTATTGATGTTGTAATATATATCATGTTACTAAACCATATGATCTCTAAACCATTATAAATATCTAAAATTTATACTTTGATTTGATATTATACTAATCGATCTTCATGTCTCTATGAACATCCCATTGTATTGCCCCTTTTTTTAGATGAGGGATGTGTCTTGAAAACACTTGTCTCAAAATAACTGGAGAGTATGTCATAATAGAAATGTGTTTATGGATCAAGGAATGTATGTAAAATATGTAATGCATGGCATAAAGTGTCATGTCTAGATTAATATATCGATGAAGCATGTAGTAGTAGGATAATTAAATAAGACTGCATTGTAAAATTACATGATATGGGTCATGTCACCACTCAATGTTAGCAAGCACAACAAGATCAAGTATTAGTGTCATACATAAGGCCAAGGGTCGCATTTAAGGTACATAAAGATGTTATAACACACAAGGACAAGGGCCACAGGAAAGGATATGTAAAGATGTCATAATCAAGGTGTTGGGTCTAACATGCCCCATTATCATATTTCAAATGGGGACCCTCTTATTATGGTTTGGTCTTTGATTTGTAGGTTTTTGTATGTGAAGTTATACTTTTTAAATGCTTGTAAACCTTAACCAAGTTTGAATTCAATTCTCTTAAACTTAATAATTTCCATGTATGATTTGTCCAATCTAATTGTGCCTCTAAAGTGTTTTATTTTTATTTAAAAATTACCAAGTCTTTATAATTTTCCATTATAAAGACTCGATCGATATTTGGTTTTTAACTTGGCTACTCACAAATTATTTGAGATTTGAAGATAATATGAATTCATTATTTTGGACTAACAAATTATATTATGTGTTTTAACTCAAAATCTAGCCTTTTTTGTGCCTTGGTCAATTTTCTCATTTTTTGGGATAACTTAATAATGACTTCATTTGCCTTTATTGTTTTTTTGCCTTGTCTTTTATATAGGTTTGAAGACTTATCAGGGTCCACTAAATCCTTCCATGCATCCAAATCTCATCAACACATGGATTTAGAGTCAAATATTTTTGAAAAAATGACTAAATTCTTTTAAATCCTTAGGGTCTTGATATCATGCCACATGGCATGATCCTGGTGACTTGGACCCTCAGAACCTCAGAACCCTAGGAGCATTAAGGCATTATCCTGGTAGCATAGAAGCTAATTGACATTGGTAAATATTTGTGTCCATGAGTCCCTAATAGCATGCCACATGGAACCCTCTTAGAATCCCTATAGTTTAGATTAATTATAGTATTAACCCAGAATCTTGGGAGTTAAACAACATTGGCAAGGGCTCATGGCCCTGAGGCCCTAAGAAGACACCATTGCACCCTCCTGAGATCTCATAAGCTTAGGGGTATTATAGCATTAGCCCAAATCATGAAGAGCTTGGGAATCCAATAATAAGCCACATGGATACATTGATGATAGAAGCAAATATTAAAGTAAATCCTAGGGGACATGACAAGCTCCTAAGTGGCAAAGTGGGACTCAATGATGAAATCTAGTTGGCTAGAAAATGGAAAAGGAATGCAAAACCAAGAAGGAGAATAACCCAAGGACATAAAATAAAATGAACCCAAACCATGTCAACTAATCAAATCATCATAAAATCACACTGGTTAAATTTGATGGCCCATCAAAATGTCATAATGGCCTGAATTGAGGAAAATAATAGAATAATCAATTGGGTTGAATTTGAAGGGGTCTGACTACTCAAGGGAGGTATGTGGAGTGAGATGGTGGATTCTTAACTTAAATATTATACCAAGTGGGTTGAATAGAATAATCATCCAAAATAATTGGGCCAAAAAGGAAAAGTGGGGACATCATTTTAGTTAGACATGTGACACAACTATGGATAAAAGATAAAATGGAAATTGAATTTCCTTTGAGAGTGGAGATAATATTCTAACTGAATGTAGTTGTAGTGACCTGGGTAAGTAATCATGGTTAGAGATGGGTGATTTTCACTACTTGGAGATAAGTCCCATTCTCTTTTATATAAGAGGTAGTCTATATTTTTATCAAAAAAGGGGGGAGATGTTATGCACCAAAACTCTACAAAATTTGAAAAAGACTCAATCCTCTCTTTTCTTGTTTTTTTTTGGCTTATGATTGTCTGCCTTGAGGACACACTTAAATGCTTTTATAATAACATTGAAATAGATACTATTTTAGTTTGAAATTCATGTTGTTCTTTAGTAATGTCCATTTATTGAGG